>JADLZN010007891.1:0-394497 GCA_018155175.1 Sinocyclocheilus anophthalmus | reverse complement strand
AGAACAAATGAATTTGATTTATGATAGGCAGCTATTAGCATATTAACATTATTGGCAGAAAATGGAACAGCAAACACTTTTCTTCATTCGCTCATACGACTAAAAGAAAATTAAGATGAATCTTGTCAAAACATGTCTTGTCATATTCACCTCCAAATTAAAAGAAAACACTATATTTTACATAAAGAAAATTGAGTGTATTTTCTTCTGAATTTTCATAAAGTGTCAGGATGTTCTCAATAATATAACATTTCTATTATTTATTCTCATTATTTTGATGTTTTTCGTTAGATTATCATTACAGTACAGAAATAACTTGACTGTAATACAATGTTTTTTTAATTAAAATCAGCAATCAAATGTTAACATGATATATAAGTACTTAATGGTGTAACACAATTTATTTATTAATTTATTATATTGCATTACAGTAATGAGAATGCAAGTTATTTCATTATGGTAATGATAATTAAGGGGAGTAAATGTGCTTAATTTTCATGAAAATAATTGCAATTGCAAAAAAAAAAATGTTACAAATAAATACAAATTCTTATAGTCCTAAAAACAATCCTTTATTTTCTTTAGAGCCAAATTTAATTTCTTTCTTTCTTTTGACTTTGGAGGGGAAAATGAGCCAGAAATGTTCTCAACATTATTCACTGACATTAGAACAATAAATACAAAAAGGTATCAATACAGATGTAATTTTGGCATATTATTTTTAGATGATAAACAGTCTGACTCTGTCATTTCAGCACTCTGCTCAGTGAACCAGATTCATGAAATGTTTATTTCAATTTATAAAAACCTTTCAGATTTTTTGGCCGGATGGTACTTCACGCGTTTCCCCCCCGAAGTTCATCTTTTAATTAAGTTTGGAATGAGAAAGAGAACCAAAGTGTGAAAAGTTAAACCTGGCTGCCCGGGAAATGCTAACAGAGCGACAGCAGAGTCTTTGTATGAGAGAGATTACTGGTTATTTGGAGAGGACAGACAGTATGTTATGGTATCCTACCTGCACTTTCACCCTCAGCCGCCTGAAATGATGTTTCTGTTCATGCAGTCCTATGTTTTATTGTGAACTGATCACCTTTCCTGTGTTTTTGTGCAGCATATATAATCTAAAGAGTTGTATTAGGTGCCTTAGGTATTTTTTAGGTCATTTTATTAGGTACCTATAGAAGGCCCGAAACATACTCTACATGAATGATCTTCTTTTATGGTCTGTTTTCTCTTTCAGGTCAACTGATGTCAAGGTGGAGCAACAATTTCAAGAGAATCTTGCAGAACAAGTTAGTAAATGTGAGTTAAACAGTCAATACGTGCATAGCTAAATTCATAAGTAGTAACTCATCTGGTTTAATGGCTCAGATATTTGTCCCGTCAAGTTACACATTTTAGTTTGTAAGCAAATACTTGCATTCAGGCCTTACCCTAACTACAGAATTCAATCAAATCAAACTTGCACTATAGAGTCCAATGACCCTAGAAGACGCGACATAGACATGCACAACTGTTCCAAAGTGTTGGGTGATCAAAAATGCTGGCCAGGCTGTTTAATTATAAAAAATTACAGTATAAATAGTAATATTGTGAATATTATTACAATATAAATAACTGTTTTCTATTTTATTATAATTATCATTTCTGTGATGCAAAGCAGAATTTTCAGCTTCAGTGTCCATGAGCTTCAGACATCAGTCATTCTGATTTGATGCTCAAGAAACATTTCTGATTTTATCAATGTTGAAAACAGTTGTGTTGAAACCATGATTATTTCTGATTACTGATTATTCATGAATATTTACCATATTATTTTGAGTTAGAGGGTCAAATAAAGGTGGAACATTTGGATTTGAAACAGAAATCTTTTCTGTTACTTTTCATCAATTTAATTTTAATTTAACATCCTTGCTGAATAAAATTTGTAATTTTCTTAATTATAACACCAGAACGATAACTATATTAGCATCCATAACAATGCATGATAAAGTTTTGTCTACTGTAGCGTGCTACAGTTTTGTCATCTACTGCTTTAAATGCTCCAGCTCTTCAAAGCAGGATGGATTCTGATTGGCTGTCAGTGTTTTTATCATTCATTAGCTGGAGAAAAAAAAAATCTGTGTGAAAGCAATTCCAACTATATATATGGTGTGGACTCTGGTAAATTTAGAATGATTATTAAAACTGTATCTTTGTTATTATCATTATAGTCCTTTGCCCTTGGTGTGGACGGGCCTTAAATCTAAGATTCTGCCATTTGGAAGAAAGAAAAGTCATTTTTGACACTTGAATTTTTAAATGCATAATTCTTAAAACAAAAGAAGCACACCAAATTAGCAGAATAACTTGTAACATGTTGCAACCTCGATCAGTCTGCAGCTGTGTGTTTAGGTTTCACCGTACTTTCTCAGTAGTACACAAAAAATACTGTAGAACTGCTAATCAGAAGGCATCTGAGTTTACAATGAACTGAATAAAATGAGCCAATTGGAAGTTTTTGTATTCAGGACAGCCTTTGTTCCTCAAGGGTGTAGCTCCGTCCAGCTCAGCCAAGAGTAATTCTGACCCAACCTTTCTTTTACGCGAGAGCTGTTGGATGACGGCCATCTGTCAGGAATCTTTATACTGATATGACTGAATGATATTGACCGATTATGAATGCATTGTTTCCTGATGGGTGAATGTACATGTGAATCATTCAAAGTTTTCAAATTGCTTTCTTTTACAGGACTATCAAGCACATTTTTCTGCACTTGTCAGTGACAGATAGTGACCGGCTATAAAAAAGAAAACATACTGTAGTACATATACTGAAGTGCAACTGACAGTACATATCCAGAGGCAATATATTATCATAATTTATTATTATAAAAATACATAAGGTACCTAAGATTTTATTTCACACAATGTTTTTTAAGCTCTGTTAATAAAAAAAATCATTTTTTTGTATCCCACTAATAGTTTTCAACACCAAAATAATAAGAAATGTATCTTTTGTTGCCTCACAGGAATAAATTAACATTGTAATATATATATATAATATATATATATTATATATATATATAAATATATTAGAAAACACTTTATTGTAAATTGTAATATTATTTTAAATATTGCTGTATTAATCAAATAAATGACTTGCTGACCATGAGAGACTTCAAAAACAATACAAAATCTTACATGACTTCAAATGGTAGTATGAGAAACTGCTTTTTTACAACAGTTCAACAGTAAGTTTACATTTTAGTCCTTTATCAGACGTTTTATCCAAAGCGACTACAAATGATGACAATAGAAGCAATCAAAAACAACAAAACAGCAATAATATGCAGTATATACTCGGTAAGTCTCGGTTAGCCTGTAGCTCGTAGCAGATTTTTAATACGGAGTCTTTACATTTTAGACAACTACTGTCCACTTACTTGATCTAGTTTTGGTTCTGCCATCTAAGACGTTCCAAAGAAGCAACGTGATGCTGTCTGCTTCTTGAATAAATCAGCAATGCATCTGGTGAGTAAACTATTTAATGACTTTAGTCTTGTCGCTACCTATGCCATTATGAAACTCAGAATCACAAGTCAGAACCTATAGAATCAGAGTCACGAAGTTGGATCCCAACATTAAAACACCCGTCCCAAAACTGCTCGGTGTATATCATCACTCCTGAACACCATTGAATCAACAATTACAGGACCGGAACTAATGTATCTACCTAGTGGTGCCCCAACCCATGATAATCTGCATCAAAAGGTAATTTAAACCTGTAATCAGAATGCTGCAGCTGCAATATTTCTAGGTCACTAATCAAATAAGTAAATTCGTGAGACTCTCGACTCGCTCTTTGGATCATTCTCATGTCATTCTGGCAATTTGATCATCAGGGTTTTTGCAAACATATGGGATATGCAAATTTCTGATCAAATTGTTAGCATAAACTGTAAAAAAAAAAATGCAACACACATTTCACTTGTGATCTTATACTTTTCATTTGCTTCACAAATGCACATTAGTAAAGGCAAGAAAAATGTGCCAAGAATTCACAGTCATTATATGGCAATCTTTGACATTTAAACAGTGTTGAATCACTTCTATAAACCAGCCTTGATAGTGATATTTATCATGTCTGACTGCACTAACCCTGTTGAATCTAATAAAGGGGTAATTTAAAACTTAAAGGTAACGCCATGATAAGAGCTGAAATTAATAGCTGGAAAACATTATAAATTAGATGTGAAGTTGAGTGTGACTGATCTGTGTATATCAGTATGTCATAGAAACTATCAATTACCTTCAGACCTGACTCGGATAGCAACAAGAATGCTATGAATGGCCTACCTCATGTACTCACGTTTGGATATTTTTTGTCTAAAAATGATGGTAAACACTTCTACAGAACTACAAAAAGGATGGAAGTAGAGCAGAAAAGCAGCATTCCTTTTTTTGCAAGATTGGTCTAAGCTTCCATTACCTAAATGGAAAGTCTGGGCCGAGATAATATCCTGATTGTGCCAAGCACTGTGACACAAACAGTCAAAGTGAAAGACAGTAAACCAGGAGATGTGTAATGAATAAATGCGGAAAAAGGAAAATTAGACAAAAACTACGTATTTTTATATTTTGCTTCCAACGAGAGGACCCACAACCTAATTGATAACCAACAAATGAGGTAATATCCAGTAAGAAACCAGATCAAATGTGTTACAGGAAAGCAAAATAACATCCAGGCTTTGCCTCATAAATGAATTGTTTAATGCAGACTTGGACAGATGTGAGAATGTGATTTCTCTAAGTTCACAAAACCCTTCCAATGAAAGGAGGGGAAAATGGCATTACTCAAAAAAATTCTTCTACGTCTTTTTTTCCCTTGACAAACAATAAGAAGGCAACTTGACAACACAGTTTTGGAGCTTTATGCAAACAAGCCGTTTGCAATAATGTAATCAACACGTTTTGCCAGAAGTTTCTCTTCGCAGCAGCTGACTGTTCTACATACCTAAAAACCCACATGCATGGCAATGTGTGTCATTCCTGGCCTTGCGCCATTCCTGTACACATCGTTTTATACTCCTCCAGAGTAGAAAAGCTTTATGTGCTGCTGCAAAATAATCAAAAAGGGTTAGAGGGTTTAATTGGAAGTTTTAATGTAATATCCGATTATTTATGCATCTAGCAGTGTTTTTGGTCTGATTTTATTTGGAACTTAATGTGACTTCTGTGGCTATGGTAGTGTTTCATAAATATGTTATGGTAAATATTTTTTGATAACTTACATTAACACAGGGTTACATTCAGGCAAGAGTCAACTACATAATGTGTTCTGTGGACAAGCGTATTGTTTATAACTATCAAGTTGTGTGTTAAATGTTCTATTTTTTTAATTATGTTGGCTTGAGAAAGTATTGTAGCCATTTAATATTATTTAATATTCTGAGTGGTGCTGTTTTCTATCCTGTTTTGCCCCTTTCTTTGAAACGTTCTTTTGATTTTTTATAGGTGTGCTGCATTCAAGACTTGGAAGCAAATGCCTATTGCTATGACTGGCTAACAGTTTTGCATATTCAAATAAAATATGGACGCTGTTGTGATGTTAAAAACTTATAAATACTTAGTACATATCAAATGATTTGTAACAGAGAAAACAATAGTGACACATGATAAAACACTGTTACTCACACTTGTGTGTTGCAACATTGCTGCTGGATCCAATAATAATACTATATCATCATCGGGGTGTGTCTTGTTTAAAAACAAATCCAAGGTAAAACGAAGTGAACAAAGGAAAAGCATCTTACTGATAAAGATAAAACAGTAAACTGACATCTCATTTTATTTCTGACCTTAGAGTACTCCTAGAAACTGTTCAGAAAATGCTAAAACTTTCTAACTTCAATCTTAAAACTTTCAGTCCTCTGGCTTTCTCCTGGCCACCACAAAGTTTGTCCTGATGCTTTTTTCCCCTAGTTCCAATATTTGTTGGCTACAACAACAGTGCATTTTATTTGTTCATCTTAACATCTCCATTTTCCCTGTGACAACTTACCCCATATATGGTGTGCATTAACGCATTTAGTCACAAAAGGTCAGAGAAGTGTCTCTTTTTTCTCCTGGGCAATAGCCCCCATTACTATCCAGATAAGTAAAGTCTGTGACAATTAGCCCCAGTAAGTAATGGAATATTTTTATGAAACATGAATTGTGTTTATAATCAGTATAACACATATGTTAAGCAAGGATAACAGCAGCAATATTTGCTCACACTGCTTTTTACCAGCAATTAATTTTATATTATTATTATAAAACCAGAATAATAATCAACAGTAATATTCAGAATCGAGGGCGCTTAAGGGACCTGGATGGATAGAGGTGTGCAGGCTCTGTAAAGGTGGCGAAGCACTGCTTTACAGCTTCGAACACACTACCAGTGTTGGGGAAAGTTACTTTTAAGTAATGCATTACAATATTGCGTTACTCCATAAAAAGTAACTAATTACGTTACTTGGTTACTTTTTATGGAAATTAATGCGTTACGTTACTTTTGCGTTATTTTTTAAATCTGGACAGGGCTTGCTTGCTTGTTTTTAAATAAAAAGTTCTATTTTTGGCAATATAAAAAGCCTTTTCACACAACGTGAATGATTCCTCAGCTGAAGGAAATTAAAATTGACTCCGTACAGAAATGCCTACAAAGAACACAACACACTCAGCACCAAAAAAAGACCAAATGTTTGTCTAGATAATTTTTGGCTTATTGTAAACATACGATTTATTTTTGAACTACAGTTACATCTGATTTCTCTCAACATGGGGACAGGAGAGCTGTCAATCAATAATTGTGTGGGGGGGGGGGGTGGACTCAGATATTCTCTTGTAAATTAAAAGTAATGCGTTACTTTACTAGTTACTTTAAAAAAGTAATCTGATTAACTTTTGTTACTTGTAATGCGTTATCCCCAACACTGCAAATAAAAAACGAGAAAAAAAAAAAACCCGAAAAAGAAAAAAACACTAACAGCTATTGCTCAGCGTCATGAACTGGTTTATTTCCTCAGGCTGTAAGAATTTGGCTCGGAGTCAAGCAGGTCTTGCATGAGCAAAGCAGGAAGCGACACTGGATCGACTGGACTGAGAGCCTCATGTGTTCATAGTATCGAAACTCTACGAGTAGGCTGTTTGTTTTGGGCGTTGGAGAAAACACGTGGGAGAAATATACATAGCCTATATATAGAGGAGTATGAGGGCATGGAGCGGCGCTTTTAAACTGTCCGTTATGGAGATGACAAACGAAAAGGCAGCCTGTCAAGTCTACGCAGTTTTAATGGAGCCGGAGCCGGAGCCCGTGAGCCGTCTGAGGACAAAGTACTACTCACTGCGGCGACAGGTGTGCCTCATCCAGTCCATCAGCGTGCTCTTCTGCTTCAGCTGCTGCCTGTTCACGCTCCTGTATCACGCGTTCCCGCAGACCTGCAAGGTAAAAGACGCATAATAGTCACGTTACTGCTCAGTGACCCTTTGAAAGTGCTTTAGAAACCTTTGCAACGGAGTTCATTTATATGTAATATTCGTACATGGCAACACTGCAGTACAGTAGCCTACGTTATAACCGTTTTAACATAAAATATAAAAAGTGTGTCAAATGACCTAGTCTTTATTTCCATAACGTTTTTTCTTGTCTTAAGTTTTCCATTAGTGACTATTTATTAGATGGCAATACCTTAGTTATGAGACACTACTTGATTTTTACAGATTTATTTATTTATTGATACTACCATTAAAAATGTAGTTAGTGTTAATTGGATTATAATTCATATAGGTAATAGATGAGCCTGAAGTAGATACTAATAACTATTGTCACTAGTAGTATGAAATAAGTTACTAAAACTAGGATATGTAGCCAGGAGTGACTTGAATTCAAACTGTCAAAGTGAATAGCTGATGCTCAGAGATTCAATGTGTACCATGCAGTGTTGGGGAAAGTTAATTTGAAAAGTAATGCATTACAATATTGCGTTACTCCATAAAAAAGTAAGGAATTACGGTACTTAGTTACTTTTTATAGAAAGTAATGCTACGTTATTTTGCGTTACTTTTTAAATCTGGACAGGGCCTGCTTGTTTGTTTTTAAAATAAAAAAGTAATATTTTTGAAAGCAAAAAAAAAAAAGAAAAAAAAAAAAAAAAAAAAAAAAAACAAAAAAAAAAAAACAACTATAAAAGCCTTTTCACACAAAAGTGAAATGAATAAGCCTCAGTCTGAAGGGAAAGTACATTTACTTCCGTACAGTAGAATGCAGAAGAAGAATTTCAACACACTTCAGCAATAAAAAAAGACACACAAATGTTCGTCTAGAGTAATTTTTGCTTATTAGTACGGTTGAACTGGATCATTGAAGGTCAGTAGCAAAGACATTGGTTAATAGAATGGAATTAATACATAAAGATATTTGTGTTGTTTAACATTTCATTATCGCAGGTTTGCGTCATATTCTGAGTTGCATTATTTTGAGGAATACTGAATCTGTGTTTTTTTTTTTTGTGAGTGAGATGAATTAGCATATTCATATTTATTTTAGAACTACAGTAAGATCTTCTGATTTCTCTCAACTGGGACGGAAGCTGTAAATTAAAAAGTAATTCGTTACTTTACTAGTTACTTGAAAAAAAAAGTAATCTGAACGTCACTCTCTTTTACTTGTAATAGATTACCCCCAACACTGGTTACCAGTAGTAATGGCATATGATAATGACTTATAGGATAATGACTAATAAAAAAGGAATAAGTGCTAGTATTTGTAATAGTATAATAACATACACTCTTAAAAATAAAGGTGCTTCACGATGCCATCTCAATTGTTCCATAAAGAACCTTTAACATCTGAAGAATCTTCAGATTATAAAAAGGTAAGAAAGAGATAATTCTTTAAAGAACCTTTGACTGACTGGTTCTTTGTGGAACCAAAAATGTTTTCTTTTATTTGCATCGCTGTGAAGAACCTTTTACGCACCTTTACTAGTTACTAGTGTAATGGAAAAATATGCTGCTCACTATTTGATTACTTAAAAGTTCGGAAACAAGACCTTTCCGCTAAGCACTGGATTCATTCCTTATTGGAAATACTATATCTGGAAGTGTCTTCTTGCTCAGACTAATCACGCAAAACCTGCTATTCTATCTATTTGGAAGAACTGGATTTCCATAGTCTCGAAGATTTTGGTCATTTGATCTAATTATGTCATTCTGTTGTTAATATTATTACCCATTCTGTTTTTATATTTTTTTTATTTATTTGATTTAATATTGTTTTACTTTTGTGTTTGTCTGGGTCCTGGGGTGTGATGGGGTGGGTAGTGGTTTATCTAATATGTGTTCTCTTGTTGTAATGTGTTTTTTGTGTGCTCTATCAAAATAAAAAAAACAGTAAATTACAAAAAAAAAGTTCTGAAACAACTGAAACGCACAGTTATAGAATCAATACCTTGATCAATTAAGGATTCATTGTGTGTGTATTAAACTATTTACAATTGCTCTCTTTTTATAGGAAAATGGAACCAAGGAGGCACCTACATTTGGTAAGTTAGTTACTAATAAAGCTGAATTATATTGTAAATACTAAATTTAGTGTCTTCCACATTGTGGTTATGTAAATTCATAGTAATACAAATCTTGCATTTTTCATCCATATAGGAATGCAGTATCAAGGTGCTGAATCGCATAGCAGAGAAGAAACAATCCCGACACAAAGAAACACATCTTTCACTCGCTTGACAGGTACGAAGTATATACACTGACTGCAATAAGACATAATGCACAAGTAGAAGTGAATACAAAACATAATTACCATTAAGATAAGATGAACTGTAAGCAAGAGTTATACTCTTAATCAGACAACTTATGGCTATACTATTAGGGAAAAAAAGTGCAATGCAATTTTCATTCTCAGAGATACTTATGAATGTAAAACATTTTTTGGCCAAGTGTATTCACACATTTCCCTCTCTAGTTAAAGACAATGTCAGGTTCACTAAAGAAGAAGGATATGTGCCGTGGATGTATACACCAGAGTATCCGACACCAAACCATACCAGATACTTCATCCTGGAGGACGATAATGAATCTCTGAAAGTCCTTTATGGCGGAACATACAAGGTTTCTCTTCAGATTACGTACAGAAAATTCTGTGAAAACGCAGAGGAAATATTTCTGCAACATGATATTCGTCATTACACTGATGAATATGATAGACCCCTGCCCTTGCTCACCCACTGGGAAACAGTCAACCTCAAATACTGGAGGAAAAGTCTGTTCTCTGAGGGTATTTTTTCTCTCAAATCTGGGGACAGACTCAAGGTGTGGTCCAAGAATCGGAACCTCATTGACGTTGGAGGGACAATTTCGCAAAAAACAGCCTTTGTGGCATATCCTCATTTTTCCACATGAGGATACGGCGAAGATAGAAATCACAAAAAAGGCCATTTCTTTTGTAGCTTTGCATAAAAATCAAAAGGGCTGCCATGAAGTATCACATTCATCTGAGATGACCTTATGGTCTAAACAGATTCTTCTTCCATCAACAGAATAATTTGAATCTCAGATTTATTTGTGCTATAATCAATAGCAGAGGTATGTACAGAAGAAAACCCTTATGAAAAAATACTGCGATACAGTAACGGTGTCACAAGGTAATACCAGGGTATTTTGATATCAAGTATGGTACTGAAAATCATTCCTTCTAGGGTAGTTTTTCAAGAATATCATGGTACATGTAAAACAGCATGCTAATAACATAGTATTTTTTGGTATTTTCTTTTGTATGAGAAGACTGTTCTGCTTCACGGTTGGGGACAAAACAGGCATTGGCTTGGGTTTTTAAAACATTTTTAAGCACTACAACTGTGGAGGAATTGTAATTTAGTAATGAAGTTGTATTTTTGTTTCATTTTGATTGAATTTGGTACGAAAATATACCGTTGTATGCATTAACACACTTTATACAACAGTTCGTTCTGGTTCTCAAATCTGATTGGTTGAAAACCGTGAGATATTGTACTGGTATCCGCAAAGAAACTGCGCCTTCACAACTGTTCTAGCCGGGTCTATGTTTTTTATTTTTTTATTATTCACTGAGCTAATCGTAGAGTACGTTAGTTAATATAAGAAGAAACGTCTAGCTTCGCGGTCTCTCTCTCTCTCTCATTTGGATGCACGTCTTGCCGCATTGTTTCTCTTATAACCTCATTATTTCTCTCTAATAACCTAACTGAAGCAGCACATGCCCTTGATACCAATTCTAAAAGTGACGTATGTTTAACTGTCAGCTTGAGCTTTGAATCCGTGGCGGAAGGAAGTAGTTCCGCACAAAAGAGGGTTTTATTAGGCACTCCGTTGTTTCTTGTTTAACTACACACATGTTCCCTCGAACTGTTGTATAAACGCAATATCACTCTCGTACTCGAGCGATACCGGCTCTATATCAGCGGCTGTGATTGCCTCCGGCACTCGGCCTGCGGCCTCGTGCCTCTGGCCTAATCACAGCCATGCTGATATAGAGCCGGTATTGCTCGAGTACTCGAGTGATATTGCTCATGTATACTATAATATTTATGCCATTGTAATGTCTTTATATGCTTTTGTATGTTATTATTGTCTGATTAAGGATTTGGGCTGTTAATGCAAAGGTTACCGGTTCAGTAACATTATGGAGTGAAGAGAATGATCAAATACCATGTATTGCTCTGTTCCCTAGTGTGTTTTTGAGGTGCATCATGGTTGCTGTCATTGGAATTTGTAGGCTATAAGTTACTTTGTATTAAATAGGTTTGCAATCACCAAATATGACCTTCATAATGAAATTGCATTAAAAAATCATTTTATGTATTTGAATACATCTTCATACTGACATTATTCTTTGACCACGAAGAATCAATAAATACTATCACAAAAAGCTGTCTTTGTTTTCATAATATTTTTCAGAATTTTTACAGTATATCAGGAATATTTTTCTGCTATATTTCAGAGGTTTCAGACAGCAGATATTTAATTTAAGAATAATATTTTAGACATTCAATTCATGCAGCATTAGAAAATGTCTATATACAGTATAGTTTAATTACACACTACACTCTAAAAAATGCTGGGTTAAATACAACCCAGTGCTGCGTAAAATATGGACAAACCCAGCTATTGGAATAATTATCTTTTTGACCCATCTGTTGGGTTACTACTCAGAAGTTTGGGTTAAACATTTAACCAAACCACTGGGTCAAAACAGCCCAATTGCTGGGTTTGACCCTATTTTACCCAGCACTGGGTTGTATTTAACCCAGCATTTTTTAGAGTGTAGGTTTAGGTTTACAAATGGTTTATCGTTGTTAAATAAGACCGTATCATATACATTAGTTGTAACTCCTTATACTGTCTGACACTCCTGAAGGCTGTCTACAGATAAAGAGACTAAACCCACAATATCCTGCTACATACACTCTAAAAAATGCTGGGGTATTTCAACCCATTTTTGGGTCCAATATGGACTAACCCAACTGTTGGGTTAAATTGTCAAATTACATTTTTAACCCAAAAGTTGAGTTAGTCCAAATTTGACCCAAAGTTGGGTTGAAACAACCCAGCATTTTTTAGAGTGTAAGCAGCCCTGTTGGCATTGAGGACAAGTCAATTGTTTCTAAATAAACATGATCCATTTACATTAGGTTTATACAGCACAACTGCACTTGTGGCGATCTGAGTTCAATTCCTGTCTTGAGATCCTTTGCTGATTCCCACCCCCTCTCTCCGCCCAATGCTTTCCTGTCAGCTCTCCACTGTCCTCCTGTCCCAATAAAGGAATAAAAAACCCATCATTATAATTTAAAAAAGAAAGAGAAAAGTCAAAGCATCTCAAAAACACCAAGTCTTGTGGGACATCCTGGTATGCAGTGGTTAGTACTTACCAAAAGTGCTGCAAAGAAGAACAATGTAAACCAGTCAGTTACAACCAGTTACGGTCATGGGTGACCAAGGCTCACTGATGCATGTGGGGAGTGAAGACTAGCCTGTCTGGTCCCATCACAAAAAAGAGCTACTGCCATGATAGAAATGTGTCAGAACACACAGTGCCTCTAAGTTGTGAATGGCCAGGTAGGTGCATCATTTACCTGGAGAAGAGATGGCAGCAGCGTTATGCTCTTGGCAATGTTCTGCTGGGAAACCTTGTGTCCTGGCAATCTTTTGAATGCTACTTTGACATACCACCTACCTAATTCTGATTGCTTGTGTCATGTTTGGTTTCTGTTCTAGGACTCTGTTCATTTGGTTCTATTGTTTCTGAGTTCATAGTTCTTGTATTTTGTTGCCTATATCTTCTGTTATGTTCCACAGAAGAACGAAATCAGTTCTAGTATGTTTCTCGTTTGTTTCCATATTACCTATTGTGTGAACACCAGGACTGTATTCACAAAACATTTTAAGGCTAATAGTAGCTCATAACTTGCCGATTTAGGATAAAATCTTAAAAATAATGGGCGTGTCAATCCTAAATTTAGAACTCCTCAATTTTTGCTCTGAGAGTATTTCACAAAGTGTTTTAGCACTAAAACTAGTAGTGAAGAGGACTCCTACATCACTAAGACCAAATCACAACAATCCTAAAATGGCTGTTGCCAGAAATCTGCCTAGGAATGTAAAAATTTTAGAAACATACAAGCTTTGAAAAATGTTGTAACAAACCGGCCCCCCCCTTTTTTTGGTTTTGAAGGTTATCCCAACTCGAAATTTTCCTTTGATTATATCCTTGTTTTCATTAACCAGTTGGGGAAGAAGTAACAGCTGTTCTTGCGTCCAGTTTAGTTTTCTTTTACGTTTGCATGTCTTACTATCAGCCATGAGTATTCTACTCTGTTAGTTAAAAAGCTGTTTATATGCATATCCCTAATTGTTTATGAGAAGCGCACATGTAAGAGGCTGACAATTAGCTGAACACATTGTATATGAACATTTGAATGTGGTAAAATTTTTATTTTTAAACCTTTATTTGAATATGGCAACATAATATCGCGCTCTACAATATTTCTATGAATAAATCTCTGACAAAGCCTCTCAGCCAATCACTGTGTGCATAGTTCGTAAGCATGCTGACATCATCCATAGCAAGAGGTCAACCCCGTCCTTACTTTAAAGCCCGGAACACACCAAGCCGATGGTCGGCTGTCGGGCAGTTTTTGTTCATTGGCCGATTAAGTTTTCTCAGTGTGTTCTGCACCGTCGGCTGAAGTTGGTCCTCATCTGCTTTTTTTCGGCCAATTCGACATGTTGAATCGGCGTCGGAGCTCGTCGGTCAGTCGGGCCATCTGATCATTTTGATTGACTGTTCAGCTGGCGAACGAGTGCACGAGAAAAAAAAAAACTTCTTACGCAGACGTAGAATGGATTCAGCGATTCAGTATTTAAACTGTTATTAATAAAAGTCGTTGGGCAGCATTGGCAAGTATTTTTGCTCCTGGATGTGTGAGATGCGCAATCTCTGATATGTGTGTGTGTGTGTCAGTAAGCAGCGCATTAATATAGAATGATAATTAAAGGCTCTAATGCTCACCAGTATAGGTGTGTGTATTGTAGGAGCTAGACGACGTATGATGATGTGTGACAGCATAGTAGTGGTGTCCCAATTTTTAGGGGAATATTTTCACCCCTACCCTTGACACTCTGTTTCAAGGGACAAAGTGTAGGAGTAGGTGAAGGGGTATAAAATAGAATTGGATTGGGCCAAATCCCACCCTTCCTGCAATCGCCGTCCAAAGCCACACCCCCTGAACGCATGCGCACACCACCCAACTTCATGCTGCGCCGCAAAGATCGCCTGACAAAAGCAATGCATTCTGGTTAGAAAATTTGTCCAACTTTGATCGGCGCTGCAGCCGCCTTACGATCACATGTGTCATCAAAGTACCAATGGGACCAGTCGCCTAGGTCAGGTGCTGCAGTTGCTCAAAATCGGCGGCAAAAGCCTTGATGACGACACACTTGATTCTCATTGGTCAGATTTTGATGACAAGGACGACATGCTTTTTCTTAGACAAGTTCCTGTATTTAACCAATCTTGATATTGAATATATCTGATATTCAAAGAAAATATTTGTTTTGTTACATTAACAAAAATTAAGATTAGGTGATCTAGTAAATATATATTCTTATTGTATATGCACGAAAAGCACAAAGTGTACGGAAAGTGGCTGACCTGACGGCCGTCTCTTTACTCCTCCCCCGCCTACAACCGGCAGGTCTCACCAGCCAGTGGCAGGCTAGTGCAATCTATCTCGAACAAGCCTAACATTACTACAATACATTTGTCATTCACCGGTGAGAAAACTTTATAGTCGCGTTAGTAACATTACAATAATACCAAGGAAGGAAGGAAGGTCAGTTTGTTGTTGATGTTTGCCTGCCATTCTCGCTCTGTCTGCACAGCGTACGTGAACGGGCTGATGACGTATCATGTCTGCGCAAACAGGTTGCGCAGAGGTATGCAAATACATATGTGTTGACAGGCAGTTAGGAAAGCCAATTAAAATGCTCGGACTGAGCGTTTTGATTGGACGAACATTTCTTGGTCCTACGCCTTCCGCAGAATATATGTGATGCGATCTATGAAAACCCACCACATGGTAAAATTTTAAATTTTTTAGGCTTTGCCCTTTCCAAAGTTGGTTGATAGCAATGATTTTCAGGAATGGAAAATTGAGAAAAACGGGTTTAAAGTGAGACGGGTTTCGCTTTCACTTCATGGGTTTAACGAGAGCTGTCTGTGTCAGGAGCGCTATACTGCATCATTACACAAACAGACCAACGTTACCCTGTTTTCCATTTATCATGATGGGCATAGTCTCTGAACTTTAGATCACCTCTTGCAGTTTACATGTTAAAAATTTTTTTTTTTAAACACCTCTTGTAGTTTACATTTAGAAAAGCAAGAGCAGCGCAACTGTTCACGCACCTGTGCATATAACAGACTGTCATCGGACCTATGTGTGAATTTCCTGAACCGCCCAGCGCGATATCCTCGGGTTTTCTCAGATCCCATCAGATAAATACATATAAAAACTTTAAACTTAACCACTACTTTAATGATTTCTATCGGATGTAAAGAGACTTTCAACCATCACAACAAAAACATTTTCTGAGACAATCGCCCATTGCACCTTTAAGACTATCTCTATTCCTTATTAAAAGTTGTCTCGCAGTAAACATTAGTTTCGGTAGCGTAATGTAAGTGCATGTTTTTTGAAGCGATCGCCCAAATTCGAACCCGCCTTTTGCCAAACTTTTTTTTCTCCCTTTTTCAATCTCATATCACTTCGGAACGGCCTTTATTTTCAATCAAAGAGCACATAATTGGAAATTGAAAATAAGTATCGGTAGGGTGGGTAGGGTTTAGGAGGGCTTTATTGTCTTAATAAGGTGGCATCCATTTAATAATTCATTTAAAATGATAATTTATGTATAATATTATATAATTTTCAATACGTTATTATTGCATACTGTTTTATAATGTACTACAATACTGAGGTGCAGATAATTGCCACTATTTGCAATAATTAGTATAAATAGCAGAAAATCCTGC
This sequence comes from Sinocyclocheilus anophthalmus, assembly GCA_018155175.1. Classification (NCBI taxonomy): domain Eukaryota; kingdom Metazoa; phylum Chordata; class Actinopteri; order Cypriniformes; family Cyprinidae; genus Sinocyclocheilus; species Sinocyclocheilus anophthalmus. The sequence continues at coordinate 377,888 of JADLZN010007891.1, read as the reverse complement.
TATTTTAACATATTGTAAATAGAATCTATAGCTATTTGCATTTAGTGTAAGTAGTATCTATCGCTATTCACACGTAGCCTAGAGCGGAAGAATAGAATATATTATTTTATGGGGAAAAAATCAACAGCATGACTGTTGCCTTTAATAACTTAATCACAGTTATAATGCAAATATTTCAAAACTGGAATTAGCTGAGTGTTATTTTTTTCAATGCAATACAGTCACACTTTTCAATCCTCAAATGAAAAATCAGTCATAGCAGACATCATTACAGAGGATGGGTGAGTGGAGTGCTGGAAAATCACATTTGGTTGTTGATTAACTTCATCCTCCTATTACTGTAAAATGCCAATTATAAAATGTCAAACTTTGTTGTAAATTACTGGGGAAAGATGGGGCATGCATACATGTGACGTTATTAATCCTATGTAAATATATATATACAAAATGTTGAAAGCCTTATTTAGAAAGACACATATTTTTTCTTGTTTAGAAAAACACGTATTTATCACATAGAGTGTACGATGCACAAGTACTGTTATGGTACCAATCCGAATACCCAACTAATGTCCAGTGACCAGGAGAAGAGTAAAGTGCTAGAGTCATGACAGATTCACTCAATGTATTGCTTCAAATCAAACTTAGAATGTACCAGTTACGCATACTTGTACTTGTCAGCATAGAAGTATGTTTTCCGTTTTAAATAAAACACATAAAACTGTATAGGCCTGTGCAAAACAACAAACAAACAATGTAACAGAAGCAGACTTATAGGATTCAAATGATACAGAGATGTGGAGCTCTGACAATGAGTTAGTGAAAATGAGGAGGAAATATATCAAATAATACAACATATCAGATAACAATGAATAACACTTACAGTTTTTAATGACACACACAGGGAAATTCAACATAGAATCCCAATGAGCTCCGAACAAATCACACAACACAACATCCATCCAATCAGAAAACTTCTGTCTGCTCACAATCTGTATGCTTTATGACCAATCCACAGCTTGATGGCCTCAATCCACCTAGCCTTGATAGTGTACAATGGACACAGTATCGGAACCACACTTACTCAAGAGATGCAAAAATCAAATAAAATGCTGTGCAATTATAACAACTATAACAAATAGTTGAACTAAATAGTTCAACTATAGTTGAACTTTGAACTTGTGAATTCATCATGCTGCCCAACATTGCTTCATACATCACTAAAATATTAAATTTTTTTGCTGAAGTTTCACTAATTTGACTGTGCTTTAAATTTGGCATGAAATAATCTTCCTTCCCTATGCTGATGTACTGTATATCAATGTGTGAATCAGTGAATGGCTTCGCAAAAGAGGAAAAATGAACGATGGGACTTGATTTTGTCCATCAGGAATTGATTGGATCGTTGTTGTTTGCTAATTGATTCAATCTCCTTTGAGATGCTTGTTAATAGGGGCCTTACCCTTACCAAAATGTAGTATACTTCAAGTTTATTTTATTAAATATACTTAAGTAAAGTTCAAGTATATTTAAGTATACTTACAGGTGCATTTCAATAAATTAGAATGTTGTGGAAAAGGTCATTTATTTCAGTAATTCAACTCAAAAACTGAAACTCGTGTATTAAATAAATTCAATAAATTCAATGCACACAGACTGAAGTAGTTTAAGTCTTGGTTCTTTTAATTGTGATTGATTTTGGCTCACATTTAACAAAAACTTACCAATTCACTATCTCAACAAATTAGAATACTTCATAAGACCAATAAAAAAAATGTTTAGTGAATTGTTGGCCTTCTGGAAAGTATGTTCATTTACTGTACATGTACTCAATACTTGGTAGGGGCTCCTTTTGCTTTAATTACTGCCTCAATTCGGCGTGGCATGGAGGTGATCAGTTTGTGGCACTGCTGAGGTGGGTATGGAAGCCCAGGTTTCTTTGACAGTGGCCTTCAGCTTCAGCATTTTTTGGTCTCTTGTTTCTCATTTTCCTCTTGACAATACCCCATAGATTCTCTATGGGGTTCAGGTCTGGTGAATTTGCTGGCCAGTCAAGCACACCAACACCATGGTCATTTAACCAACTTTTGGTGCTTTTGGCAGTGTGGGCAGGTGCCAAATCCTGCTGGAAAATGAAATCAGCATCTTCAAAAAGCTGGTCAGCAGAAGGAAGCATGAAGTGCTCCAAAATTTCTTGGTAAACGGGTGCAGTGACGTTGGTTTTCAAAAAACACAATGGACCAACACCAGCAGATACATTGCACCCCAAATCAATCACAGACTGTGGAAACTTAACACTGTACTTCAAGCAACTTGGGCTATGAGCTTCTCCACCCTTCCTCCAGACTCTAGGACCTTGGTTTCCAAATGAAATACAAAACTTGCTCTCATCTGAAAAGAGGACTTTGGACCACTGGGCAACAGTCCAGTTCTTCTCCTTAGCCCAGATAAGACGCCTCTGACGTTTCTGTGTTCAGGAGTGGCTTAACAAGAGGAATACGACATCTGTAGCCAAATTCCTTGACACGTCTGTGTGTGGTGGCTCTTGATGCCTTGACCCCATCCTCAGTCCATTCCTTGTGAAGTTCACCTCAAATTCTTGAATCGATTTTGCTTGACAATCCTCATAAGGCTGCGGGTCTCTCGGTTGGTTGTGCATCTTTTTCTTCACACTTTTTCCTTCCACTCAACTCTCTGTTAACACGCTTGGATACAGCACTCTGTAAACAGCCAGCTTCTTTGGCAATTAATTTTTGTGGCTTACCCTCCTTGTGAAGCTGTCAAGGAGTGTCTTGCTTGACAGTTGTCCAGATCAGCAGTCTTCCCCATGATTTGTGTAGCCTAGTGAACCAAACTGAGAGACCATTTTGAAGGCTCAGGAAACCTTTGCAAGTGGTTTTAGTTGATTAGCTGATTGGCATGTCACCATATTCAAATTTGTTGAGATAGTGAATTGGTGGGTTTTTTGTTAAATGTGAGCAAATGATCACAATTAAAAGAACCAAAGAATTAAACTACTTCAGTCTGTGTGCATTTGAATTTATTTAATACACGAGTTTCAGAATTTGAGTTGAAATACTGAAATAAATGAACTTTTCCACGACATTCTAATTATTGAGATGCACCTGTATAGCAAGTCACAAATTCAGTGTACTATATAATATTTATAGTGTAATATTTCAAGACTAATTGTCCCACGTTCTAGTATATAAAGTACACTTTTAAGTGTACTTTAGGTGTAACAGTAGTAAACTGAGTACACAACTATTTTACATCAAAATGTTTAGTTTGTACTGTAACTATACTAAAAGTGAACTTATAGGAATACTGATAGTTTTCTAAATAAATACTTGTAGTAGCATTTTTAGTACACTTTGAAGTATAAAGTAAACTACTAGAGTAGTAGTTTTATACTGCAAGTATACTCGTAAGTTTCTTTAAGTGAACTTTACATCATACTTTTAAGTATACTACTATTTCCCTATTTAGGTATTAATTTGTATATATTTTGTTACATGAATATCTGAACATACAAAACATCAAAAGAACGGGGCATCTGCTTGTAAACAAAAACATTTTATTCTAGCTTCATGCATTCTTTTTTAAACACTTGAATGTGGTAAGTTTCATAAATAAAAAATAAAGAAATAATTTTGAACAAAAAGCTGAAAAAAGACTATGAATTGGATTCAGAATGATAATCAAAACGTAGATAAAGTCGATCAACACCCCAAAGCTTGACAGTAATTATTACCTCTTTATTTTTTCGACATTTTATTCCATAACGTTACACTGTTTTGATACTGTTTTATGTCTGATGATCGTGTTAGAATACATGTGGAAGCATCTGTTGTTTCGGTGTCTTCTTCACTTGTGTTTTTTGGAAATTCTGTACAGAAGATGTGTACTAGTGCCCCCTAAAGTATAACAATGAAAACACGTATTCTAGGAGCACAAGTATAGCTCAATATATTTAGACTTTTTCTAAGTATAAGTCAAGTATACTGAAATGTAATTTTAAGTATATTTCTGAGAAGTACATAAAAGTAGACTAAAATTATACTTTCCTATTTTAAGTTTAAAATAAGTATACTAATAGCACACTTGAATAAACTTATTTCTCGTAAGGGTAACAGAGAACGTCTCAGAACTTGGCACGTTCCGGCAAGGTTTTCTCAAAGTTATGATTGAATGTGATTCAGTTGACGATTGATTCGGTTGACACAGCTCAGACATGCATTTTAGTCTGGGACTAGGCTTACGTCTTGTCTGTGAAACTGGGGGTTAGTGTTTTTAATTGAGTTTTTAAAGCTTTACACATAGACAACGGACACATTCACATAAAGATATACGTACAGTACTTCCTGTCTGATAAAGGTTTACATTGGTTTACAACTGGGTAATTATAAAGTTGTGACTTGTGAAAGCGACACTCCCTTTCTAATGTGGATTGGCATGAAAAGGATTTCAAGCACATGAGTCACATTCTGCTGTAGATGACATGCTTGCTGCATTGCTTTTGCAGACACTTTGACATTTGCTATCATATGATATTCCATTAAGTGTTATAGTTGCATTAAAGATGCATTTTAAAAAATAAAAAAATGTATACATAATAATGCATACGTGCAGTTTACTGTGAATATTGTGTGGGGGACTGGGGAGTGTAGGTGGATGAGCAAAAATAGGAAATTGGAAATTAATGACAGGAAATGTCCACAGACTACAGCTTATGTTACTGAACATTTTGTAAAAGTAATAAGAAATAAATCTGTGAATAAGTCTGGATTATAATTTGATGTCATTTGGATTATAATATGATTTTGATCACATTCTACTTGTATTGGATAATTAACATTACACAAGTAGAAAAAAATTGACAAATATTAAAATGTTCATAATTTCTATTGTTACAACTTTGTTTTGTATTTGACATTAATAAGTAAACATTTTATTTCTAAAATACTTCAGTAGATAAAAATAAAGCGTTAAGACAAATAGCATGGAATAAAGGGTTACAGTGATATTCCAGGTTCAATAAGTTAGTAAAAGGTGTCATTTACCCAAAACGTCTGTTATTTAATCACCATATATTGTCGTACAGGTTTGAAAAGGCATTAGAGTGAGTAACAGACAGACATTTCATTTTTGGTTGAGCTATTTGTGCTATACGTTGATTAAATATTTTTTTAATTTGGTAAGCGTTTTTCAAAACTACATGACACAATATGAATGAACTCTAAACTATTCGAAACAAAAGATTTAAAGCATTTTTCCTGTTCACTCTAAACATGAATCTCATTAGGAAAGGCATGTAACCAACTGTAACAAGCATTCAGATCAAAAGGTTTTAAGATTCGTTTAAAAAAAATTCCTAAATTCCTTCATTGTGAATGAATGTCCCAGAAACTTCACTTACAGTAATCAAATGCTCTGGATTCTAAACATCGTTTCGCTTTATGGGGAAATGTACACCTACAGTGCTGATTGTTTGATTGAATCAAAGCACTTCCCTTTAATGCACTTGAACAAAACAGAAACTAGTATGAGTGAAACCGTGACTCTGCATGTCACTGTACTGTGTGTAGGTGTCTGTGTAGGTATAAGGCCACGCAACGCTTCAAGGCCTGTGCTTTGTTTATGCCGCAAATACAGTCTGTGGGGATTCCCCATACTTTCAGACTAGCAGTAGTGAGAATCATGATGAAATAGTTTTGTTGTGGAGATTACTTCAATATCTTTTTGTATGTATAATATATATACTTTAAGTGCACAATTCAAATGTGATTTGTTTTCTAATATGTGACCCTGGACCACAAAATTAAAAGTCTTAAATCGCTTGGGTATATTTGTAGCAATAGCTAAAAATACATTGTATGGGTCAAAATATTGGTCTTTCTTTTATGCAAAATCATTAGGATATTAGATAAAGATCATGTTCCATGAAGATATTTTGTCAATTTCTACTGTAAATAGATTAAAACTTAATTTTTGATTAGTAATATGCATGCTACTAGCTTCATTTGGACAACGTTAAAGGTGATTTTCTCAATATTTTGGATTTTTTTTGCACCCTCAGATCCAGATTTTCAACTATCTGTATCTCAGCCAAATAGTTGCTATCCTAACAAACCATACATCAATGGAACCGCTTATTTATTCAGCTTCAGATTATGTATAAATCTCAATTTCGAAAAATTGACCCTTATGACTGGTTTTAATGGTCCAGGGTCACAAAAATTGTAATTCTAAAGTACCTACAGTATCTGGGACTCTTTATTGTCACTTATCATTGAATTCGATTGCAAATTAAGATAACAACACTGTCTCTTAATTTTTGAATTGGCTGCATGAGTCATCAAAATAACTGTACCCATGTTCTCTCATGTTTTGACCACGTTTGAAGTTTTCCATATAATTTGTTTAGTCTTTGAACGCTTTTTTTAATATTTCAAGCAAAACAATCAATTAATAAAATTAAATTAAATTAAAAAAGAGCTTGCACTGCTTCTTTAAAATAAATGACACTTGTTGATACCAATTACTAGTGTTTTTTTTTTTTTTTGGTGCAATCTTTCTCAAACTGTGATGACATTTTCTTTAAACCTGCTACAAGTTAAGGTTTGTGCATAAATTTAATTTGTTCATGAAATGTATTTAATAATAATTTTATACCAACCCTGGTCAACTTCTTCCCGCAATTCTATAGCATTTAATTTTAAATATTTAAACCCAAAAAAGGTTGCAACATTGTACACATTAGTGCAGTATAACCTATTAGTATGCCTTTCCGGGGGGGGGGGGGGGGGGTGGGTCGATATGGGGGGGGGGGGGGGTTCTGAATGATTTTTGTCTATATAAATAAACAATCAAACATTATGTGTGCACTAATGAAATGTCAAAGCTGTAAATAAAACAAAAAGATTTTTGCAGTATGTTTTACAATAAAATGCAATTTGTTTTTCTACTTCAAAATGTGATGTTTAATTTAATGTTACATGTCATTTCTTTGTAATTGTGAAATTTCCTAGCAATTTCTAAGTGACAATATTTTATAAACCTTTTTTTTTCTCAGTGTAATCATATGAGTATACTCAGTGAAACTTGATTTCTCAATGTACTGTATTGTATAAGAGTATCAGTGACTTTTACCAGGAAAGGAAGTTTGAAGTTGGAAGCATCACAAAAGTCTTTAAAATACTTCAGTAGTGAGTATCAGTGACTTTTACCAGGAAAGGAAGTTTGAAGTTGGAAGCATCACAAAAGTCTTTAAAATACTTCAGTAGTCTATGCTATTCCTATTAAGCTTGGAATTCGTGTATGTAGGTGTGAGAACACAATTAGCTCAGTCCTGTTAAAGGGCACCACATTTTTACCTGTGCTTATTCGGCAATCCCCACATTCTCTACATTTTCTTATGTAATGAGAATTTAATTGTTTCCAGTTTGCTTATATCTAAACAAACTCAATTTCTAAATGATAATCTTTTCCTTGATTATGACAGAAATACATGACAGAAACTGCGATTCCTTCCTTATGAAACTGTTTTGGGAATTAATATGATGCAATAGAAAATGTGTATTGTTATTATGTGACGACACTTTCAATAGGCAAAAGGAGTGGAAACGTTCTTCAAAATGTATATATTTCACAGAAGAAGGTAAGTTATATTATATAGATGAACTATCAGCAAAACAAAACAAATCCCAGCATGCACAGCAACAAAGACCGGCATTCTGAGGCAAGGCCTGGGCCTTTTTACTTGGTGTTGTCTCTTAGGAAACATAATGAGGAAAGAGTGAAATTCTATCAAGGATGTCTTGATGAAAGCACAATAACTTGTCTTTGTAACTTTGTAACTTGATCTCAAACCTCATAACTAGGTTGACCTCTTTTCCTAGCCAGGATTTCTAAATTCCATAAAAGGATAGTGTTTTGGCTTTTGTTCCTCTTGTTTTTATACATGCTGAAGGCAATGACTGAAAAGTTTGACCAATGATGCATAATCGATCAATTGTGGCTTGCAAGAAGGTGAGATCTACAAAGAACGGTCAAAGCAATGAGAGGGTGTTTACCCAACACTGTTTTCAACAAAAAAACATAAAAATGTTATGCACTTTGGCCTTTCATTTACACAACAGTGGTGTTTTAGGAGTCTAAAAGCACCAACTTTTAAAAACTGTGCAAGTTTATAACAAAGTGAAAGTTTTTGAAAATGATACTATTATCGTTATGTATTTTTTTTTACAAAAAAATATCGCCAACTACTGGGCTGACATGCATAATACAGCATTTTTAGTCCCCATATGCAATTTTTTTTTTTAATGCAAAGATAAAACATTTTAAATTTTAGTACACTGTTGTCATGTATACATAACCATAATGCATAAGGACTGTAGAAAGCATGTCAATAGAGAAAATCCAGACATGTTAGGCCATTTGTTTTCATTAGGCCAGGACATGTCAGGGACCCTATGACAGTGGCTTCATCCGAAATCGCATACTCTTTTGAGTAGGTACTTATTTTGAATAAGTAATTACTTCACGACTGCTAAATAAGTATGTTCTATATAGTATGGATGTAATCTGGAAGTACTACATGTCATGTTGTCATTATCTAGCATCAGTTGCGTCTCTTGACGGCACTTCACAAATCCTCTTCCTTGGCCTCATGGGATTGTAAAGTGTCCACTGGATGTACACTTCAAAATCTCATTGAAAGTAGAATCACGAGGTATTTTTGTCGAAACTTTTATTAGTAATATGAATTACAGATATATCGTTTGGTCCACATACTCTTTTTCACTACTTAATAGAATGCGAAGTAGTGATTTTGGATTCCAGCCAGTGTTACCAACCCTGTCGGAGGCACGTCAATCCGACACCTTCAAAACTCTTTGTAAGTCTAAAAACAGCTGATTTCAAGTCAAGTCAAGTCAAGTCAAGTCACCTTAATTTATGTAGCGCTTTGAACAATACAGATTGTGACAAAGCAACTGAACAGCATTAATTTAGGAAAAATAGTGTCAATAATGCAAAATGACCATAGTAAACACTCATTTTTCAGTTACAGACAGTTCATCATTGAATTCAGTGAATTCAACATCCAGCTCAGTTTAAATAATAACTTTGCAATTATGTCAACGATAACGCTGGAAATGAAGTGTCCCAACTAAGCAAGCCAGAGGCGACAACAGCAAGGAACCAAAACTCCATCGGTGACAGAATGGAGAAAAAAACCTTGGGAGAAACCAGGCTCAGTCGGGGGGCCAGTTCCCTCTGACCAGACGAAACCAGCAGAACGGAATCAATTTAAGACGTAATAAAACAGACGATGACTAATATTAACAGCAATTATTATATGAAGCAAACAAACTTGTAGCAAAATGTGGTAGTTATGTATGTTGTTTCAGGGTTGACATCTGAGGGCCTCTGAGGGGTTGGCATCATCTCTTCTCAGGTGATTTGGATCCAGATTGAAGCTTGTGTAAATCCTAGTTACAAGACAGAGAAACAAATACAAACATAATTACCGTAGCTGCTGTTCCAACCAAGCAAAATGATTTGTTTAAAATTATAAACCCACAATAACCAAACTAAAAACACCCCCCCATACCTTCACCAACACCCAAACTAACGAATAATAATGGCATTTGATTAGATATATGCAGGAAAAGATATAACTGGAGTACAAGGTTATGAGATACATTGTGTGAATGCTTGGCTGAAGAGATGTGTTTTTAATCTAGATTTAAACTGAGAGAGTGTGTCTGAACCCAGAACGTTATCAGAAGGCTATTCCAGAGTTTGGGAGCCAATGCGAAAAAGCTCTACCTCCTTTAGTGGACTTTGATATCCTAGGTACTACCAAAAGTCCAGAATTTTGCGACCTTAGGGAGCGTGATGGATTGTAGCGTGGTAGAAGACTAGTTAGGTACGCAGGAGCTAACCCATTAAGGGCCTTATAGGCAAGTAATAATATTTTGTAACTGATACAGAACTTAATAGGTAGCCAGTGCAGAGACTGTAAAATTGGGGTAATATGATCATATTTTCTTGACCTGGTAAGGACTCTAGCCGCTGCATTTTGGACTACCTGTAGCTTGTTTATTGAAGACGCAGGACAACCAGCTAGCAGTGCATTACAGTAGTCCAGTCTAGAGGTCATGAATGCATGATCTAGCTTTTCTGCATCAGAAACAGGTCACATGTTTCGTAATTTGGTAATGTTTCTAAGATGGAAGAATGCCGGTTTTGTAACATGGGAAATATGATTTTCAAAAGACAAGTTGCTATCTAATATAACACCCAGATTTTTGACTGTAGAGGAAGTAACCGTACATCCGTCTAGTGGCAAATTGTAATCCACGAGATTCGTTGTACTGTCTTTTGGTCCAATAAGTAATATCTCTGTCTTATCCGAATTTAATAGGAGAAAATTATTGGTCATCCATTCTTTTACATTTTTAACACACTCTGTTAGCTTAGATAATTTAGAAGTTTCATCTGGTCTTGTTGAGATATATAGTTGAGTATCATCGGCATAACAGTGGAAACTAATCCCGTATTTCCTAATAATATTACCAAGTGGCAACATGTATATCGAAAATAGCAGAGGACCTAGGACAGATCCTTGTGGCACTCCATATTTTACTGGTGATAATTGAGATGACTCCCCATTTAAATGAACAAGGTGGTAGCGATCGGACAGGTAGGATCTAAACCACCTTAAAGCGTGCCCTTGAATACCTATATAGTTTTGTAATCGATCTAGGAGTACGTCATGATCTACAGTGTCGAACGCAGCACTAAGATCAAATAAAACTAATGAGATGCAGCCTTGGTCTGACGCAAGAAGCAAGTCATTTGTAATTTTAACAAGTGCAGTTTCTGTGCTATGGTGGGGCCTGAAACCTGACTGAAATTCTTCATAAAATTTTAGACATAAAAGGAAGATTTGAGATGGGTCTGTAATTTGCCAGTTCACTAGGATCTAGTTTTGGTTTAATAGAGGCTTAATGACCGCCAGCTTGAATGTTTTGGGGACGTGACCTAAAGACAACGACGAATTAATAATATTGAGAAGCAGTTCTTCTGCTACAGGTAACAACTCTTTCAGTAATTTAGTGGGTACAGGATCTAACAGGCATGTTGTTGGTTTAGATGCAGTGATAAGTTTATTTAGCTCTTCCGTCCTATAGCTGTAAAGCACTGCAGTTTATCTTTTGGTGCGATGAATGAAGCTAAAGTATTATACGCTGTAGAATCTACATTTGTTATTGTATTTCTGATGTTATCTATTTTATCAGTGAAGAAATTCATAAAGTCAGTACTATTAAACTGTGCGGGAATATTTAGATCGGGTGGATTCTGGTTATTTGTTAATCTAGCCACTTTGCTAAATAAAAACCTTGGATTGTTTGGTTATTTTCTATGAGTTTGTGGATATGCTCGGTCCTGGCAGCATTTAGAGCCTGTCTATAGCTGGACATATGTTTTTCCACGCAATTCTAAAAACTTCCAAGTTAGTTTTTTCCATTTGCGCTCAAGACTACGAGTTTTTTTCTTGAGAGAATGGGTATTACTGTTGTACCATGGCGCAGTACGTTTTTCTCTAACCTTTTTCAATTTGATGGGGGCAACAGCTTCTAATGTATTAGAGAAGATAGTGCCCATGTTGCTAATCATTACGTCTAGTTCATGTGTATTTATGGGTACAAAGAGCAGTTGAGATAAATCAGGCAGGATATTTGTGAATCTGTCTTTGGTGGCTGGAACAATAATTCTGCCCGGACGATAACGCTGAGCCATATAGTTAATATTAGTAATACGCAGCCTGCACGATACAAGGAAATGGTCAGTAAAAAACTTCATCACTTTGAGGTACGATATCTATAACAGTAAGATCAATTCCATGCGATATAATTAAATCTAGCGTATGATTAAAACGATGAGTGGGCCCGGTGACATTTTGCTTGACTCCAAAAGAGTTTATAGGTCAGTAAACGCAAGTCCTAATGCATCATTTGTATTATCAACTTGAATGTTAAAATCTCTGACAATTAGCGTTTTATCAACAGTAACCAATAGGTCTGGGAGGAAATCTGCAAATTCTTTTAGGAAATCTAATTCAATTCACCATCTCATTCATAGAAAACCAAAGACCTAAAAAATGGACCAGATATGGTAAATTCCAGAATGTGTACTGATGATGAGCCTCCGGGAACAGGGTTGGGAAACACTGCCCTATCATAACCTCAGATTTATTACAATAAGTAGCGTATTTAGGCACCACGCAACCCACTCAATTGTGGAACTGGTGGAATGTGATTTCTATCGAGGGAGTACCCCCTGGAACACGATTTCTTCTGATGGGAATTGATCCCAAAATTCACACAGGGAGGCCATCCCCCATTAAAGGGTTAATTCACCCCAAAATGAAAATTCTATCATCATTTACTCAACCTCATGTTGTTCCAAACCCGTAAGGACTTCGCTCATCGTCGGAACACAATAGATATTTCTGATGAATAGATGGACTCTCAAAAAGTATTCTCGTAGCTTCGCAAAAAAAATTGAAGTTGAGCCACCGATGTCACATGGACTGTTTTACCAATGTCCTTACTAAGTTTCTGTACCTGGGAACATTACAGTTGCGTTGCTGTCTATGGGAGAGCTCTCAGATTCCATCAAAAATATCTTAATTTGTGTTCCAAAGATGAACTGAGGTCTTACGGGTTTGGAACGACACGAGGGGGAGTAATTAATGACAGAATTTTTCATTTTGGGGTGAACTAAACCTTTAATGTGATTGCTACAAAGGGGGGCCCCGTGACCACTTGCTGAGGGCCCCCAAAACACTAAACATCCCCCGTACCTGTCACGAATCCGGTCTATGAACTTCCTTCTGCTAGCCATCAGAGGCCACCCTTTCCAATTTCATTGACTCTCGCATTACACACTGTTGCACATCACCCCGGATTACATATCCCATCATTCATTGCACTGATTGCACTCAGCACGGATTGCACACAGCTGTTTTCACTGATTGCACACAGCTGTTACGGTCTGCGACCTTTTGTTTTGTGCGTGTATGTTATTTCTTTTAGTCTCTTCTCTGTTCTCGCTCTCATGCTCTTAGGTACCGCCTTCCTTGGATTCTATTGGCTATCTGTGCTGTCATTCATCATTAGTTAATTGACAATGCGTTCCCTTTGCCAATGGCGTTCTTGTCCGAGAGGTTCAAAAGGAGAACGTCATTGGGAAGACGGGGGTGACGTTTTGTATTGTGACTGTTGTGTGCGCTCTTGGGTTTTAACGGCTGGCGATGCTATGCCGCTGTGTGATCGGATGTCTTTGTCAGCTCGCCGCTGGTTTGGAAGACAAGGAAGGAGTGGAAGAGTTTAGGAAGTCACATGACCTACATACCTGCACGTAGGGATATTGGATGTATAGACACACTAGTTTATTTGTGTGCGCTTGTCTTGTATGTTTTGCTTTTGCATTTTCAGTGTAGTTTATGACGCTTTTGCGTTGAAGATTTTCTTTTTCTTTTTTCTTTAATAGTTTAGGGGTTTTGGGATTTAGCTAGATAATGGGATTTTTGTTCTATTTTATTTTATGATTTAAACGCCACTTTAACTTCCCTTCTTTTTCCTTTGTCTTGTTTGTTTAATTTGTTGTTCCTTGGGGGCAATAAATCTTTCTTGTAGTGCAGTTTTGTGTTATGTGTTCCATTGCCACTTATTTTACCTGGCTTTGTTCTTTAATGTCAACTTAATGTTACCTCTACTAATCCCTAGATAAAAATTATCATCAGAGACGTAACATTAAATGGGGGCTCGTCCGGGATATATTTAATAAATTTTTCTCCATGTGTAGGAAAGAAAAGTTGTTAATTATGCCCTTGATATAAATTGACATGTTGAGAGAGGTTAGGGTGGTGGCAAATGGAATTGTTGATTTTTAGTAGTTGTGAAATGACGTAAAAGGCAGCGAGTAGTGTTTTTTTTAAGGTATGTTCGTGGTGCACTTGAAACATGTTCAATTTAGAAGAATTTGTTAAGAGTCCTTTGTTGGAACAGCTTAACTTGTGTCGGAAACAGGATTTGTTTGCAATAGCTGACCATTTTAGTTTGACAGTCAGTAGACAGAATCGTAAGGCTGAGTTAAAGTTGTAGAATAAGAGATCAGTAGTCGAGTAAATGTTCTTCTGACGCAAGGAGTTGTGAGGGGATTGAAATGCCGATCTGTTAAGGCCTAGTGATCGTGGCAGTGTTTCTTTCAGTTTGGGAGATGCGGACGTATGTAGTGGCAGAACAAACGTTGAAGCGGAGGTGGAGGCCGAAGCGGATGCGAAAGCTGGCTTGCCACCATTTGATCCGTTATCTCCTCTTTCTTTGGGTTCCAGAGACGATGCGCGACTGAAAGTTCGCTTGGCTCGTCTCCATTATGATGCGCAGGAGCGTACTCGGACACGTCGGGCTGAAATTGATCTACGTTTGCAGATACGCAGGTTTGAAATCGAGGCTGATACGCAGGTGAGGCTGCGCCAGCTCGAACTTGATGCTACGAAGGCTGTTAGAGAGCCTGTTGTACGGCCAGGCCCAGCTCCTTTATCTGTTGCTTCTCCGGTGGCTGAGTCATCCCACTACAACTTTGACGTGAGTAAGCACATTGCTCTTGTTCCTCAATTCAGAGAATCCGAAATAGATTCATATTTTAATGCTTTTGAGCGGATTGCTACGTCACTTCGTTGGCCGAGTGAAGTTTGGTCATTGTTACTTCAAAGTAAATTGGTAGGCAAGGCTTTAGAAGTTTATTCTACATTATCAGTTGAAGAGAGTCTGAAGTATGATTCTGTAAAGTCTGCAATACTTCGTGCTTATGAATTAGTACCTGAAGCATATAGGCAGAAGTTTAGAGCTTATAAGAAAACTTCTAGCAAGACGTTTGTGGAATTTGCTCGAGATAAAGGTACACTCTTTGACAAGTGGTGCACCGCAAACAAAGTGACTGATTTTAATTCGTTGCGGGAGCTAGTTTTACTTGAAGAATTTAAAAATTGCTTGCCTGAGAAAGTGGTAGTTTACCTGAATGAACAAAAGGTAACTTCGATGTCATATGCCGCTGTGCTAGCTGACGAATTCATTTTAACTCACAAAAATGTTTTCGCGCATATACGTTCAGAAAATTCGCAACCGAGTGTTGATGTTCCTGGAGTGCAGTTTGTGCGCTCAAAAGTTAATTCACCGCGAGCTAAAGAGGATCGCGAGTGTTTTTATTGTCATAAAAGAGGACATATTGTTGTGGATTGTTCATTGTTGAAACGAAAACAACAATCACCATCGAAGTCAGTAGGCTTTGTGAAAACTCTTAAACCTACTGCTGTTGTTTACGTATCGACCATTTCTTCTTAAAGGTCTAATTTCTTTTTCTGGAAATGCTGATGAGCAAAAGGAAATTACGATGCTTCGGGATACTGGTTCGATGCAATCTTTTGTGGTGGAGGATAAGTTGCAGTTTTCTGATGACACTTCTTGTAGCTCCAGTGTAATTGTACAAGGTATTGAGATGGGATGTGTAAAAGTGCCTTTGCATAATGTACATTTACAAAGTGATTTGTGTACTGGGTTTGTTCGAGTTGCAGTTTGTGTTTCCCTTCCTGTGAAAGGAGTAGACTTCATATTGGGAAATTACTTGGCTGGAAGGAAAGTTATGCCCTTGTTGGAGGTTTTGGACAAACCAGAAGTCTGTTTGACAAATGAGGTTGGTGAAACTTACCCTCATGTCTTTCCCATGTGTGCGGTTACACGTGCGCAGTTACGAAACTTGAAAGAGGTGGAGTTGAACGATTCATTTTTTCCTGCTGTAGTTAATGGAGATAAAGAACTTGATTTTGTAGGTCCTAAACAAAAGAAAGGGGAACAATTTCAAGAAATGCTGACTGATTCAGACTCGCTGATTTTAAAAGTGTCACGAGAGAAACTCTTTTCTGCACAAAAAGAGGATGAAACTCTAACCACCGCTTTTAACTCCGTTGTCTCTGCTGGTATGTCTAAGAGTAAGCAGAATGCTTATTTTATTGACAATGGCTTGTTGCTTCGAAAATGGTGTGCATCACCAAAGCAAGATTCAGATTGGGATGTTTCTTATCAGATTGTGGTTCCTGTTCTATATCGACCACATGTGCTATGTTTAACGCATGATCATCCACTGTCAGGACATCTTGGAGTTAGGAAAACGTATAGTCGGATCTTAAAGCATTTTTTTTGGCCAGGACTGAAAAAGGATGTAGTTTGCTATTGTCGTTCTTGTCACACATGTCAAGTTGTTGGAAAACCAAACCAGGTTATTCCACCTGTTCCACTGAAACCAATTCCTGTGCTGGGAGACCCATTTGAACACGTATTAGTAGATTGTGTTGGCCCTTTGCCAAAAACGAAAAGTGGCAATCAATTTCTACTAACTGTGATGTGCTTAGCTACTAGGTTTCCAGAGGCGATTGCTCTAAGAAAAATTACGGCACCGAGCATTGTGAAAGCACTTGTGAGATTTTTCTCGACATTTGGTTTGCCTAAAATTGTGCAAAGTGACCAAGGTACAAATTTTATGTCCAATGTATTTAAGAAGGTAATGAAAACCCTAGCGATTACCCATCGCACGCCTAGTGCCTATCATCCGGAGAGTCAAGGTGCACTGGAAAGATTTCACCAGACATTGAAATCTATGATGCGAAAGTACTGTCTAGAGACTGGTAATGATTGGGATGAGGGAATACCTTTGTTGATGTTCGCTGTAAGAGAAAGTGTGCAGGAATCTCTTGGATTCAGCTCTGCTGAACTGGTATTTGGACACCAGGTACGTGGTCCTTTGAAGATGTTGAAAGATAAAATATTGGAAAACGATGTCAGTGCAAAAACAAATGTACTAGACTACGTGACAAAATTCAAAGACCGTCTGAATAAAGTTTGTTCATTAGCTAAAGAATCTCTGGCTAATGCACAACAAGGAATGAAACGTAACTTTGACAGAAAGGCTGTTACACGCTCTTTTATGCCTGGAGACTCTGTTCTTGTATTTCTAGCAGTCCCCGGATCTTCACTTTCTGCTCGTTTCTTTGATCCTTACGAGGTGAAAGAGAAAATTAATGAAACAAACTATGTGATCTGTACTCCTGACAGAAAACGGAAGACTCGTATCTGTCATGTGAACATGTTGAAATTTTATCATGTTAGAGTATCACCTGAGATAAACGCGGTGAAAGTTGTCGAATCACCTGTTATTTCGGTGGCAGCTGTGACAGAGATGACGCCTGTAATTGATTTAAATTTTGAAGATGATGGAGTGATTTTTCGAAATATTCCTCAAGCTACTGTGAGATTGACCAATTCTGAAATTTTAAAAGATCTTAGCTTGTATTTTAAAAACTTGAATGAACATCAGAAAAACGATCTTATTCAGCTTATTTCAGAGTTTCAGTGCTTGTTTAAGGATGTGCCAATGTTGACAAATGTTTTGCACCATGATATTGATGTTAAAGATGCTCGACCGATTAAGCAACATGCGTATAGAGTTAATCATGTGAAGCGTTCGGTAATGCGTCATGAAGTTGACTATTTATTGGAAAATGGTCTCGCAAAACCAAGCTGTAGTCCTTGGAGTTCACCATGCATTTTAGTTCCAAAACCGGATGGTTCTTTTAGGTTCTGCACTGATTTTAGGAAAGTGAATGCAGTCACTGTGCCTGACAGCTATCCACTTCCTCGAATGGAAGATTGTGTCGATAATGTTGGTTTTGCACAGTTTGTAAGTAAGTTAGACATGCTAAAAGGCTATTGGCAGGTCCTGCTTACTGCCAAAGCTTCTGAAATCGCAGCTTTCGTTACTCCCGATTCATTTCTGCAGTACACTGCGATGGCTTTCGGGCTTAGAAATGCACCGGCTACGTTTCAAAGGCTTGTTAATCTGATTTTAACTGATGTGCCAAATTGTAGTGCCTATTTGGATGATTTGGTGGTTTATTCCAAAGATTGGAGTGAACACGTTAAGTCACTTCGAATGGTATTTGAGCGCTTGGCAAATGCCTTATTAACACTTAATTTAGCGAAGTGTGAATTTGGTCAAGCGACGGTAACCTATCTTGGAAAAGAGGTGGGGCACGGTCAAGTTCGTCCAGTCGAAGCGAAAGTGATGGCTATTTCAGATTTCCCTGTTCCTAATCCTCGGCGAGAACTTCGAAGATTTTTAGGGATGGTTGGTTATTATCGAAGTTTTTGTAGGAATTTTTCATCTGTGGTTAGTCCTCTCACTACTTTATTAAGCCCTTTGAAATCTTTTGTGTGGAATGCTGAGTGTCAGTATGCGTTCGAAAGTGTGAAAGCGCTTTTGTGCAATTCACCTGTTCTACAAGCTCCTAACTATGAAAGTTTTTTTCAGCTTGAAGTGGATGCTAGTAATGTTGGAGCAGGAGCTGTTCTTCTGCAGGAAGACGAACAAGGAATAGCTCATCCAGTGAGTTACTTTTCACGAAAGTTTAACAGAAACCAGTTAAACTATTCTACGGTTGAGAAAGAAACTCTAGCTTTAATACTTGCTTTACAACACTTTGAAGTTTATGTTGGTTCTAGCATACTTCCAGTTGTTGTGTACTCCAATCACAGTCCGTTAGTGTTTCTGTCTAAAATGTACAATCAAAATCAAAGATTGACTCGGTGGTCTTTATTGCTCCAGAGTTATAATATTGAGATTAGACACAAAAAGGGAGCTGATAATGTGTTCGCGGATGCTCTTTCCAGAGTATAAACTTTTTTTTTTTTTACAAGAAGTTTAATCTTAAGTGGGGGAGTGTTATGGTCTGCGACCTTTTGTTTTGTGCGTGTATGTTATTTCTTTTAGTCTCTTCTCTGTTCTCGCTCTCATGCTCTTAGGTACCGCCTTCCTTGGATTCTATTGGCTATCTGTGCTGTCATTCATCATTAGTTATTTGACGACGCATTCCCTTTGCCAATGGCGTTCTTGTCCGAGAGGTTCAAAAGGAGAACGTCAGCGGGAAGACGGGGGTGACGTTTTGTATTGTGACTGTTGTGTGCACTCGTGGAATGTGTTTGTGTTGCGCTCTTGGGTTTTAACGGCTGGTGATGCTATGCCGCTGTGTGATCGGATGTCTTTGTCAGCTCGCCGCTGGTTTGGAAGACAAGGAAGGAGTGGAAGAGTTTAGGAAGTCACGTGACCTACATACCTGCACGTAGGGATATTGGATGTATAGACACACTAGTTTATTTGTGTGCGCTTGTCTTGTATGTTTTGCTTTTGCGTATTCAGTGTAATTTATGACGCTTTTGCGTTGAAGATTTTCTTTTTCTTTTTTTCTTTAATACTTTAGGGGTTTTGGGACTTAGCTAGATAATGGGATTTTTATTCTATTTTATTTTATGATTTAAGCGCCACTTTAACTTCCCTTCTTTTCCTTTGTCTTGTTTGTTTAACTTGTTGTTCCTTGGGGGCAATAAATCTTTCTTGTAGTGCAGTTTTGTGTTATGTGTTCCATTGCCACTTATTTTACCTGGCTTTGTTCTTTAATGTCAACTTAATGTTACCTCTTCTAATCCCTAGATAAAAATTATCATCAGAGACGTAACACAGCTGTTTCACATCACTCACTCAAACTACCATTCACTGCAAACTAATGCAAAACAAAAAACCAAACAAAAACAACCCCACAAGGCGAGTATGATTAGCCTGTTAGTTTTGTTTCCTTGTTTTGCCTTGCCTTGTTTGTTTTCTGATCTTTGCCTGTTTTCCTGGATTACCCCTTTAGTCTTGCCCCCTTTTTGACTGTGTTTGCCGTTCGTTGACCTTCGCTAGCCCTTGGATTATTCTTGTGTCTTGCCCGCCACATACCTGTTTGCCATTGTTAGATCCTGCCTGTGTTTCTGACCTCTGCTGCTTTAAATAAAATCTTGCACATGGATCCGCATGTCTCACGTCTCGTCGGCTCCGTAACAGAATACTTGGCCACACAAGGATCCAGCGGCTTTTCATGTGGACATTGGCCAGGTATGGACACTGCGAGACTGTTATTAGCCCTCGAGCAGGGGTTGCGAGCGCTCGAGGATTACGTACAAGAGTATTTAGACCTTGCATATTTTTCTGATCTGCCTGACTGTGTGCTCATAGATTTTTTTTGTGAGGGTATCAATGGACCTCTAAAGACCCGATTAATCCGTGAGGGTCCCCGTTCCTCTCCAAGTGATTTTGTGGATTATGCTCTGTTGTATGTTGGTTCAGTGTTCACTGTGGGTATCACGGAGGAACACGACCCCGCACTCACTCATGTAATGGCAGCCGCACTAGAGCACGCTCACAAAATGGCGGACACGGCAACGCCCCGTCAAGTCACCGTTGATCTTCACGAGTCAAGTCAAGTCACAGTTGATCATCATGAGTCAAGTCAAATTACAATTCATTATCATGAGCTAGGTCTAGTCACAGCTGATCTTCATGAGTCAGTATAGTCACCGGGTTTTTTTTTTTGTTTTTTTTTTTTTCTTTTTTTTTTTTTTTTTTTTTTTTTTTTTTTTTTTTTTTTTTGTTTTTTTCTTCCATCATGAGCAAGTCAAATCACTGTGATTCCCCTGAGTCATGAGTCTAGTCACAGTTGATCGTCATGTGTCAAGTCAAGCTGATCTTCCTGAGTCAAGTCTAGTCACAGTTGATCATCACGAGTCAAATCAAGTCACAGCTGATCTTCCTGAGTCAAATCTAGTCACAGCTGATCTTCTGAGTCGAGTCTAGTCACAGTTGATATTCATGAGTCTGGTCAAGTCACAACTGATATTCATGAGACTCGTCAAGTCACAACTGATATTCATGAGACTCGTCAAGTCACAACTGATATTCATGAGTCAAGTCAAGTCACAACTGATCTTCCTGAGTCAAGTCTAGTCACAGTTGATCTTCCTGAGTCAAATCGAGTCACAGTTCATTATCATTAGTCTGGTCAAGTCACAGCTGATATTCATGAGTCTAGTCAAGTCACCACTGATTGTCATGAGTCAAGTCTAGTCACAGCGGATCTTTATGAGGCAAGTCAAGTCACAGCTTCCATTCCTGAGTCAAGTCAAGTCACAGCTGATCTTCCTGAGTCGAGTCTAGTCACAGCTGATCTTCTTGAGTCAAGTCTAGTCACAGTTGATCGTCATGAGTCAAGTCAAGTCACAACTGATTTTCATGAGTCAAGTCAAGTCACAGCTGTTCGTCCAGAGCCTCGTCACGTCTCCGCTGTTCATCCAGAGCCTCGTCACGTCACAGCTGATCATCCAGAGTCACGTCAATTCACAGCTGATCATTATAGAGTCTCGTCACATCTCAGATGTTCATCCAGAGCCTCGTCACGTCTAAGCTGTTCGTCCAGTGTCACGTCACGTCCCAGCTGACCTTCTAGAGTCTCGCCACGTCTCAGCTATTCATCCAGAGTCACGTCACGTTTCAGCTATTCGTCCAGATTCACGTTGCATCACAGCTGATCATCCCGAGTCATGTCACGTCCTGTCTGTTGCACCGATTGTCGGGGTAGGTTCGCGGATCCAGTCTGGGGTCAAGTGTGAGGGATGCACGTGGTGTCTGCAGCGCAGCGGTATCCCCAAACCCATCACTTAGCCCTCCTGTTCTGAACTCATTCCCCTGTCTGACGCACTTACCATAGGGGGGGGGGGCTTATGGTGTATCTGGGCTGAGTACTCCACACCGACTTTGTAGAGGCAGCCGGCACGGCTACAACTCTCCAGAGGTGGCGGCTACGCTGCAGAACTTCCCGAGGTAGACGGTGTCCTGCTGTGTCCACAGAGCCATGGGTGTCCACTGTCGTCTCTTCAGAGGTGGCGGATGCCAGGGGCAGAACCTCCCGAGATGGCGCACTTGCCTCAGTCCTTGCGTGGTGGTGGCCCGGCTACGAACCTCTGCCTGTCTGTCGGCAAGGAGGCCATCTATGAACTCCTGCTGTCCTGTCCGGCAAGGAGGCCGTCTTTGAACTCTCTGCTCGTCCTGTTCCGGCAAGGAGGCCGTCTATGAACTTTCTGTCTGTTCTGTTCCGGCCAAGGAGTCCGTCTCTGAACTTCCTGCCTGTCCTGTCCGGCCAAGGAGGCCGCCTATGAACTGTCTGCTTGTCCTGTTCCGGCCAAGGAGGCCGCCAAGAACTCTCTGTCTATCCTGTCACAGCTAATGAGACTGTTTGCGAACTCCCTGATCGTCCTGTCACAGCTATAGAGACTGTTTGCGAACTCCCTGCTCGTCCTGTCACGATATAGAGGCCTTTTGCGAACTCCCTGCTCGTCCTGTCATGGCTAGGGAGGCTGTTTGTGAATTCTCTGTGTGCTTTGCAAGGAGGTCGGTTGTGAACTTTTGTCCTGTCCAGACCCAGCCAAGGAGGCTGCCTCCGAACACCCAGCCTTATCTGTCAACCCCAATGTTCTGTCTGTCTCTGCTCTCTCGTTATTACAGTCTCCGCCATGGTCTCCTGATCGATGTGGTTCACCAAGGGGGTTCTCTGTTCCTTCTGCTCCGCCGTGGTGGTCTGTCTGGCTCTGGTGGTCCTCTCCTCCGCCATGTGCCCTCCGCCTGCCGTGGGGGATACTGTAGGACTGTGGTGGTCTTTGCTCCGCGTGGTTGTTCTACTGTATGGCTCTGGTGGTACGCTGCTCATTAGTTGTGGTCTACTTCTGGCTCTGGTTGGTCTTATGCTCGCAGGGGGAGCATTCGTGTCGAGTCTGTTCTGGTGAAGGTCTTAGCTCCAACTGTGGTGATGGCTCTCTGCTCTTCCGGTCCTGCCTCAGTGCCCGGTCTCTTCACTTCCAGGTGGCCCTCCATCCCTCCCCCTGTTCCGCCTCCACTCCACCGCCCTCCGGAATCGTAAAGGGTTTTGAGTGTCTGGAGGCCGCTCCTTGGGTGGGGGGCTCTGTCACGAATCCGGTCCACGAACTTCCGTATGCTTGCCACCAGAGGTCACCCTTCCATTACATTGACTCTCGCACTACACACTGTTGCACATCACCCCAGACTACATATCCCATCATCCACTGCACTAATGACTAGCAGCGGATTGCAAACAGCTGTTTTCACTGATTGCACACAGCTGTTTCACATCACTCACTCACTATATATTGTTCACTCAAACTACCATTCATGGCCGGGTATTACTTAGCCTGCTAGTTTTGTTTCCTTGATTTGTCTTGCCTTGTCATTTTTCTCGGTTCTGATCTTTGCCTGTCTTCCTGGATTTATCCCTTTAGTCTTGTCCCTTTTTGATTCTGTTCGCTGTTCGATGACCTTCGCTAGCCTTAGGATTATTCTTGTGTCTTGCCCGCCATATAACTGTTTGCCACTGTTTGACCCTGCCTATGTTTCTGACCTCCTCTGCTTTAATAAAGCTTGCACATGGATCCGCATGTCTCACGTCTCGTCGGCTCCGTAACAATTACAATACCTTTAAATGACAGCATATTATATGGTAATGTACATTTTGACAATGAAACATAAATTGAATACAAAATTCACATACATTTTAATTTACATCAAAATGTAGCTTGAATGTCAACATCTATGATAGGTTATAATATATATATTATATATACAGTGGGGCAAATAAGTATTTGATACACTGCCGATTTTTCAAATTTTCCCACTTACAAGAATGGAGAGATCTGTAATTTTCATCGTAGGGACACCTCAACTGTGAGAGACAGAATCAAAAAAAAATCCAGAAAATCACATTGTATGATTTTTTTTTAATAATTAATTTCCATTTTATCGCATGAAATAAGTATTTGATACAATAAAAAAATAGAACTTAATATTTGGTACAAAAACCTTTGTTTACAATTACAGAGGTCAGACGCGTCCTGTAGTTCTTGACCAGGTTTGCAGACACTGCAGCAGGGATTTTGGCCCACTTCTCCATACAGGTGTTCTCCAGATCTTCCAGGTTTTGGGGCTGTCGCTGGGCAACATGGAGTTTAAGCTCCTCCATAGTTTTCGATTGGGTTCAGGTATGGGAGGCTAGGCCACTCCAGGACCTTGAAGTGCTTCTTACGGAGCCGCTCCTTAGTTGCACTGGCTGTGTGTTTGGCGGTCCTGTCATGCTGGAAAACCCAGCCACGACCCATCTTCAATGCTCTTACTGAGGGAAGGAGGTTGTTGCCCAAAATCTCGCAATACATGGCACCATCCATCCTCCCCTCAATACGGTGCAGTCGTCCTGTCCCCTTTGCAGAAAAGCACCCACAAAGCATGATGTTTCCACCCCCATGATTCACAGTAGGTATGGTGTTCTTTGGATTCAACTCATTCTCTTCTTCCTCTAAACACGTCGAGTGGAGTTTATACCAAAAACTTTTATTTTGGTCTCCTCTGACCACATGATCTTCTCCCATGCCTCCTCTGGATCATCCAGAGGGTCTTTGGCAAACTTCAGACGGGCCAGGACATGTACTGGCTTAAGCAGGGGGACACTTGACCGCGCTGCAGGATTTTAATCCATGACGGTGTAGTGTGTTACTAATGTTAACCGTTGAGACTGTGGTCCCAGCTCTATTCAGGTCATTGACCAGGTCCTCCCGTGTAGTTATAGGCTGATCCCTCACCTTTCTCAGGACCATTGATACTCCACGAGGCGAGATCTTGCATGGAGCCCCAGTCCGAGGGAGATTGACATTCATCTTGAATTTCTTCCATTTTCTAATAATTGCGCCAACAATTGTTGCCTTCTCACCAAGCTGTTTGCCTATTTTCCTGTAGCCCATCCCAGCCTTGTGCAGGTCTACAATTTTGTCCCTGGTGTCCTTAGACAGCTCTTTGGTCTTGCCCATAGTGGAGAGGTTGGAGTCTGATTGATTGAGTGTGTGGACCGGTGTTCTTTATCACAGGGAACAAGTTCAAATCGGTGCAATTAAGTTTTCAGGTAATGAGTGGAGGATAGGAGGGCTTCTTAAAGACAAACTAACAGGTCTGTGAGAGCTAGAATTCTTGCTGGTTGTTAGGTGACCAAATACTTATTTCATGCAATAAAATGGAAATTAATTATTTAAAAATCATACAATGTGATTTTCTGGATTTTTTTTTTGATTCTGTCTCTCACAGTTGAGGTGTACCTACGATGAAAATTACAGATCTCTCCATTCTTTGTAAGTGGGAAAACTTGAAAAATCAGCAGTGTATCAAATACTTATTTGCCCCACTGTATATACACACACACACACACACACACGTTATTTATATTAACTTCCAGCCAAGCCGCTCAGAAACGTATTGGAATTAAATTTATGGTACTTGACCGTATGCTCAGAAACTTATTGAAGTATTGTAATTAAATTTATGGTACTTGACCGTATTAAGCAACACAAGTCAAAAACAAGTCAACGCCGTTAATTTCATAACCTTCAAAATCTGAAACAAATGTTTAACGCTAAACAAGATTTTAATTGGCTCTTATATGTGCTGTCCTACAGTGGAAAGATCATAAAAACACATTAACCATTCAGGATGTGATAATCTTTGGCCTTTACTGTCAGGGTGAGGTGGGTTAGGGGATGAGGCGAGGACTTAATTGCACAGAAGAATGGGTTTTTTTAATAATGAAATTAAGCAAAACAAACCAAAACTACCCGTAGGGGAAAACCGACTGGCAACAAAAACTGGCAAGGCTTGGCAGGACAAGGCAAGGCAGGACACGACAGGATAGGTACAACGATGAACTGACACAGGACTGCAAACACAAGGAGAATAAATAGGGGCCAAACGAGGAGGGTAACAAGGGGAACACAGGTGGGGTAAATGAACCAATAATCAGGAAACAAGATGGGCGGGGTCAAGACAATTGACATGAGAGACATGTCACACAAAAACACAAAACAACACAAAACAAAAACACAAGCACATGGCTAGCAAAACAAATCACTGGCCATGTGCTCGTCTGCGTGTACTGTTTCATGTTGGAACGTGGTGTTCAGACCCCGGCACTCATGTCTTGAGTTTCGGTTTCGTGTTGGGGTCCGGACACACGCGCTCCATGTTCTGTCTGGTTGTGTGAGGTGCAGCCTCGAGTTCGCTTGGCCGTGAGCTCTTCTGTCCACGTGCTCTTTTCTGTCCTCATTTGTTCTCCATTTATTCTCCTTGTGTTTGCAGTCAAGGCGCCAGTTCGGTTTGTATCTCCTGGGTGTGTATAACTGGAGTGTTACTGTAGTATGTCCAGGATCCTGCCTGCTACCTTGCCAGCCTGTTTTTCCCCCACGGGGTAGTTTTTGCTGTTTATTTTGGTTTATTTGAATAAAAAGCCCATTCTCTCTGCACCAATTGAGTTCCTTCGCTATCCATTCATTCCCCAACCCTGACAGGTAGACCAGCATAAGGTATGTTTTGCATGGTGGGATGCTGGTGTGCTGGTGGACCAGCATTTGTTGTATTTGGGTGCTGGTATGATCCCAACAAGACTTGTGTATATATTACATATCACGTTTCTTAGTGTGTGTTCAGAGTAAATCACTAAAGGAAAAAAAAAGAACAGAAAAAAAGAGACAAACAGAAACTCAAGAACTACAAATGATTTAAGCCACAGCCTTAGATGAAATCAAATTAAGATACAAGATAAAAGTCATTAAATCTCATAAGATCTCAGCAGAGGAGGATTAAACAATTCCACAAACAGCATTACCAGCTTCACTTATTACTAACCAGACTGACGTTCTGTTAAGACGTCTACAGAAGTTCTTATTAAGAATTAACAGGGGTTAAAATCTAATGTTTGTTTCATTTGAAGTGTTTAATTGTTTAATCCATTAATTGGGGTCTAATCTCTTATTACAATTAGATTGTTTTCGCTGGCTGCTATGATGGTGTGTTTATCAAACACATTTGCAGTAGCAAATAAAGACAAAATGAGATCAGGTGATGATAGTCAGCTATTGATGGTTCCTCATCATAGTGAAATAGCCTGATTCACTAATGTCGTTTGACTAACGGTTGTTATACCAATAATACATTTCCTGTATAAAACTGCAGCGTAAGATCAACAGTATTGCAGATCCAGTTAAAAGATTTTAAAAAAGAGCACAAAGTCAAACTCCAATTACACACTAAGTCATCCTAAATCAACACATGAACCTCAACAGTGGTGACAATAAAAAGTGTAATGTCGCAATGCATGCTGGGTACCATAGTACAAAACTCTCAGCATGCATCACAGCATTAATAAATTATGCAGCTGAATTGTCCTATTATTTTCTTTAATTCTAACATTGGTTCATGTATTTATTTTGCTGTTTTTTGTGTCTTTTAATAGCTTATTTTTTTGTCACCATTTTTGAAATTCATATGCTGATTGCTGACATCTGTGTGTGTCAGTGTTGTTCACCTTTTTGTTCTAATTTTTTAAATCTTCAAACTGATGTTGCAACTCACATTGCAGTAAAACCGGGTTTGTAATGTGAAAGCATTAAATGACACAACTACTAGTTTAAAAAGACTTCAGTGAATCAAGCCATTACACGATAATTATGAAACCATCAACAGCAAATGATCATGCACTGCAAATGAATTTGTGAAACACAATGTCAAAGAAGACAAATGATTAAGAATAAGAGTTAAGAGCCCAACTAATGGAAACAATAATCACCCTTATGGTAACTTAACATGAAACAAACATTAGATTTAAACCCCTTTTAATTCTCAATAAAAACTTCTGTAGACCTCTAACAGAAATATAGTCAATCTGATTAGTAATACGTGAAGCTGGTAAGGCTGTTGGAGTTGTTTAATCCTCCTCTGCTGAGATATTCAGAGATTTAATGTATTTTATCTTCAGTTGATTTCATCTAAGGCTGTGGCTGCAGTCAGTTGTTGTTGTTGTGTTTCTGTTTGTCTCTTTTTCTGTTCTCCTCTTTCCTTCAGTGATTCTGCTTGTTAATGGGCTTATTAAGGCTGAAATGACTTAATATTTAATATACACAGATTTTGTGACTCGGGTAAGTATCTGGGCTGAGACTATGTTGCTATCTGGGTTGGCTATTGACTTTGGTTGAATTAACTCTGTTTCAGCTATTGTTGAAAGTGTCACTATCACTATTTTCAATAATATTTCATGGTCCTCACTGCACTGACATACCTTTTACTGCACTTTTTTTTTTGCACTTTTTTTTTTATTTGCACTTTTTGAAATCAGTGACTGACAGCTGAATTTGGACATATGTGACCTTCCAAAGTTTGAAAGTCTTAAAAACAACAACTTTTAGTTTTGAACTTTAATTATAAAGTTGTTATTAACTGTCCCATTGAAAGAGCTTTTCTCATAACCCTTGTTATTGAACAAACTGCCTATGATTCACCTTCTATTAGGCATTTTTTGGTTTCCATATCTCTAAATGTTTTTGTTATGTAATGTACACAAGCTCTTTTTAACTGATTTGTGTACAGATCTTTTGAAACAGGAGACAATTCCTCTGATGCTTTGAAATGTTTTACCAGTGACACTGACTAATAATGTTAATCATTACTAAAACAATTACAATTTTCAGTTCTATTTTTAGCAGAGGGAGCAAAATAATTTTCAAAGTTATCATATAATTTAATATATCATATGTTTAACCTTTTATTGTTTTTTTCCCTTTACATCATTAATATGTTAAATAGAGAAATATGAAAGCAAAAACTGTTTTCCTCCCAAAAAATGCTTGCATGCAGACAGCTGGCCTACTGATACTCAACCCTGCAAGACCATGCTGGTGAACCAGCCTCAGCATCAACGGCTCCATTTTGCTTGAGAACAGCATGAATATGTTGGTCCACCAGCTAGACCAGCACTATACCAGCATAAACCAGCCTGGACCAGCTTGGAATCCATGCTGGATTTTTCAGCAGGGAGTGTCTCTACCTGGTCTGAATCCGGCTTGTTCCTCCGCCATTTGCAATTCAATATCATTCTTCATCCTGCTTCAATCTTAAAGTTGATCTTACTTGACTGGTAGATGAGACTAATTGTATGGTGATTTTCACATTTGGGATGGTGGGATGGTGACCACCATAAATCTTGTGTCGCCTTTGATTAGCTCACCTTCGATGGCATCAGGATCCTTCCGGGATTTGATCTAGGAGGATCTCCAGATCAATCTCAAGGAGGTCCAGTTCAAGCACATTGTTGCCTATATATATAGTATTTTGGTAAGAACAATGATTACCATAGAGTTGTGTGTGTAGATGGGTAAGGGTAGATAATAATCCACCACCTGAAAGAACAAATAATGAGTAATATTGCTTGAATGTAGGAGGACAAATCAAAAGACATGGGTCAGAGAGCCCTCGTTAAAGAATATTCATGTAACGAGTACTCATTAACTAACAGTCTACTCTAGATTCCATTGTCAGAACCAATCTGTACATTTATAGTATTCTGATTGGTAAAGTCTCTGTATAAAATTAACTAAAGCAAAGCAGATAACATGCACTGAATCATGGACTGTTAAATCTTATTTTTTTATAGTATGTGGTATTTAGTATTATGTTTTTGTTAGCCTAAGTAAAATTTACATTCACATGTAACAACCGAATCCAAACCAAAAACATACAATGAGTAATTATGTTTGGATTTAAAAGAACACTTTGCACAAAACAGTGTCTTTTACATGATGGGTAAGTATGGAATAACACACTGTAGACTGTGGAATAACAAATCAGGAATGTTTTTAAATGCTAGTATTACTCAATTATAATTAATACGAATTGGTGTTATGCAAAATGCAAATATGCATACACTTCTGTTGATACATACACCTGCTATAACTACGGTTGGGTACCGAAACCCAAACGGTATGTAACCGGACCGAATCAGAATGCAGATTTCGTTGCCTCATTTCTGTGCCACTTAAATGCCTGAGCTGTAGATTGAAATATTTGCCCTCTGGTGCTCCAAAACATACGTATAAAAGATCATCACCACACGTGATCGCTAGTTAAATTATAATGCATTCGTGGTGTCAGAATAATCAGAAAAATAATTTACCTACTGAGAAAATTCACGTGAACCCAAGTCAGAAAGCTCTGATAATACAAATCGAACATCTTTGTAGTAATGTTAGTGTTCATGTTGTTTTCACATTCTGACTTAACCCTTTTATGGTGTTCAGGTCTGTGGGACCCATTTATTTTTTATCAAAAGAAAAATTATATGATTAGTAATTTTTTCAAACAAAACATATTGGCATTGGCTCATTTTCTGCGAAGAACATAATCAGAACAAATTCTCAATGCCCACAACACTTTCCCCCCCTACCCACATTTATATTACTCTGATTTCACGGTCCCACTGGACCTCAGGGCTAATCAAATGGAATGTATCCTGTGTACCTTCACACTTTGAGTATGTGTGAACGACACCAAGCTGCGGCAGACAGAGACACTGAAGAGGGACTTCAGGAGCCTGATCAAGACCCGTGACCATCATCAGGACCGCTTCCTCCCGCGTACGACGATGACACGAAAGGTTCAGTATGCTGTTTGCTGTAAAGGAATGGTTATAGTCATGGTGGTTACAAACAGAAACTGGTCCTTTGTTATCATTTGTCATCTACTCTGGGGGTGTCCTAGGCTTTTTCGCGCTGATGGTCTGCACCCTAGCAGAGTCGGAGCGGAGCTCATGTCTGACAACATCTCCAGGACGCTGCGCTCCATATGACTAGTAAGTCAAATCTCAAATAACTGCTATGATGGCTTTTTTTCTACCCACTTAAATAGAAGTACTTGCTCTGTCCAATCTATAAAGACTGTGTCTGTTCCCCCGAATATTGAGGTCAAAATATAAATTTAATGCAGGATCTAGAAAAATTCTGATCGTGATTAAACCAGAAAAAATGTAAAATAAATGAACAAAAACTGTTTTTAAAGTTTGGGCTCCTGAACATTAGATCACTCGCACCCAAAGCATTTATTGTAAATTAAATGATCACAGATAATATTTTTGATGTACTCTGCTTGACTGAAAGCTGGCTAAAACCAAATTATTATATTGGTCTAAATGAGTCTACTCCACCAAGCGACTGTTATAAGCATGAGCCCCGTCAGACTGGGCGTGGCGGCGGTGTTGCAACAATATATATTGATATTCTCAATGTTACTCAGAAGACAGGTTACAGGTTTAACTCATTCGAAATACTTGTGCTTAATTTTACACTGTCAGATATTCAAAAGAAATGTATCATATCTCTTGCTCAGGCTACTGTGTATAGACCTCCATATACAGATTTCCTAAAATAATTTTCAGATTTCCTCTCAGACCTTTTGGTTACTGTTGATAAAGTGCTAATTGTCGTAGATTTTAACATTCACGTTGATAATAAAAATTATGCATTAGGACTTGCATTTACTGACATAATAAACTCTTTTGGATTCAAGCAAAACGTCACCGGGCCCACTAATCGTTTTAATCATACGCTAGATTTAATTATATCGCATGGAATTGATCTTAATGATATAGATATAGTACCTCAAAGTGACGATGTTACTGACCACTACCTTGTATCGTGCATGCTGCCTATTACTGAGATTTAACTATCTGGCTCTGCATTATCGTCAATATCGTAGAACGTACTGCGTCATGGTACAACAGTAATACCCATTCTTTCAAGAAAAAAACTTGTAGTCTTGAGCGAAATTGGAGAAAAACTAACTTGGAAGTTTTCAGAATTGCATGGAAAAACAGTATGTACAACTATAGACAGGCTCTAAAAGCTGCCAAGACAGAGCATATCCACAAACGTATAGAAAATAACCAAAACAATCCAAGTTTTTATTTAGCACAGTGGCTAGAGTAACAAATAACCAGACGCCACCCGATTTAAATATTCTCTCACAGTTTAATAGTAATGATTTTATGAATTTCTTCACTGATAAAATTAGATAACATCAGTAATACAATAACAAATGTAGATTCTACAGCGTATAATACTTCAGCTTCATTCATTGCACCCCAAAAAAAACTGCAGTGCTTTACAACTATAGGACAGGAAGAGCTAAATAAACTTATCACTGCATCTAAACCAACAACATGCCTGTTAGATCCTGTACCCACTAAATTACTAAAAGAGTTGTTACCTGTAGCCGAAGAACTGCTTTTCAATATTATTAACTCGTTATCTTTAAGTCATGTGCCAAAACCATTCAAGCTGGCGGTTATCAAGCCTCTTATTAAGAAACCACAACTAAATCCTAGTGAACTGGCAAATTACAGAAATTTCAAATCTTCCTTTTGTCTAAAATTTTAGAAAAAGTTGTCTACTCAATTGTGCTCCTTCCTGCAAAAAAAATTATATCTATGAAGAATGGTACCCAAGCTGGGACTCGAACTTGCGTTCCCCGAAGCACAACCGCACTACATCTCGAAGCACTGCCTGTACAAGGGTATCGGCTCCGACTGTTAGAAGATATTTAAATAAATGTTAGGCTATAATCATAAAGAAAATGTCTGTTAAATATGGCATATTTGTTCAGTGATAACTGCGAAAAAAAAAAGATAGGCTGTAAAACCAAGATATATCGGTCTTATCAAGTATAACTGTACGAAGTTTCGGTTCACGCTTCACCTACGTTAGTTTCCTGGTTAAGGGAAATAACTTCCATACTGTACAATTCTACAAAAGCTTGTAAAGTAAATCTGCATGATTATTGACTCCGATTATGAGTAAACAATGAACACGTCAAATGTGATACAAGTAAGGTTTTATTAACAACATAAAAACTTAAACTAGTCTAACATACAACATAAACACACAAACTGGTCTAACACCCTACATACACACATAAACTGGTCTAACATACATACACACACACACACACACAGTACTCGCACACCACACACACAACACATCCAGTTGGGATAGGAAAGGTTAAGGTTACTCATTAACAGAAAGAGGCTAGGAATGAAATTATGGAACCATTTGCATATTCAGAAGATCTACATCTGAGGGAAGCGTCAGATTCTTAGTTTAAACACACCTTTGTAAAAAGGTGCGACTGATACCTAACGTATCAATTAATAAGATTAATTTTGATACTTGCAAGTCTCGTCTGTCTTAAAATAGATTCCTGATGCAATCTTAATGCCCAAGATCTTGCTGACGTTGGTTGATGAGAAAGAACCAGTTTACGTCAGAGTAACTTGAAGAATGGAAAAGACAAGGCCGAAGCCTGGCACAAACTTAGTGTATCTATCGCTCATGGGGAAATATGAATACTTAACCATAACTAGTTATAATTTACTATTCATATTTTAGATCCGCTGTAAATATTTAGCTGACCTCTAAGGGTCAGCTGTCTTGTCAATTCTAAGAACGTTGGTTTCCTGGTTAAGGGAAATAACTTTTTTACTGTACAATTCTATAAGTTTGTACGTAAATCTTTCCCATGATTATTGACCCGGTTATGAGCAAGACACTGAACATGTCAAGTGTGATACCATAAAGGTTTTTATTAGCTACTAAACACTAAACTGTCAACAACTTACATAAACAATTAAGCCGTTCTAACCTACCAGCAACACACACACACACACATACAGTTGGTAAAGGAAAGGGTTAAAGCTTAACTCAGTACAGAAAGATGCATAAAGAATGAATTTTATGGAACATTTTGCATATTCAGCAGATCTAAACTTGAGGGATACGTCAGATTCTTAGTTCCAACACACCTTTGTAAAAAGGTGTAACTGATACTTAATGTATTAATTAATAAGACTAAGTTTTATACTTAGCGAGTCTCGGCGGTCTGATAGAGATTCCTGATGCAAATCTTAAAGATTCCCGTAGATCTTTGCTGAATTCGGGTCGATGAGAAGAACCAGTTTGAGTCAGTGTCACTTGATGAATGGAAAGGACTAGGCCGAAGAAAGGCCTGGCACAGATGCTTTGGTATCCTGAGGCGTTTTTCTCACATCTTCATCTTTGCTTCTGACCGAACCACCAACTGGGCGGTCCCTGGAGCCGGGCCTTTAAGGTAGGAGAAGATCCCCGCCTCTCAAGATGGGCTTATCCAATGAGAAAAGCCGGAATCCCAAGTGGGCGTTTTGAGATCCTGTGGAGTTTATGACTCTTTGTGTGGAAACATGGTACTTTAGTATCTGGAACTTTGATTGAAAATACTAAAGGTTCTCAGGGCACTAATATATTGCCTACGTACCAACAAATAATATACATTCTTGTTTAGATCATCAGAAGGCGAATTCATAGATACTAAACAAGCTATATGTAAGGTTATATGAATGAGTGGTTATCGTAAGCATGAATAAATAGTCTATAAAAGACAATATACAAGAACAGTAACAACATACACAATGACTTGAAGTATATGTGTGTTCATTCAAAGTAAGGTTTTCCTATGAATTAATTAGTAGAACAGTCCATTTCTCCTGTGCATTTGTACCCCTTGTTTCTGGAGAAAGCAGAATGAGAGCCGGCTCGCATTCCACAAGGTTGTAAATGTATCGGGTTACCATGAAACCAGGGTCTTGTTCGGCGTCCTGGGGTGTTACAAAGTATTTGTGAAATCTAGCTAACAAAATATATATTGTGTGTTGGAGTGGTCCAGACGCTACACTTGGATGTTCTGGAGTGTTGGAACTCACATCTTATCGGAACCTAGCAGGACCACCAACTGTTGGGCGGTCACATGAAGTGTGGCCTTTAAAAGCCGCAAATATACACAGAGTGTGGCCTTTACAGCCCTACAATACACTCTCCATAGATCAGCCGAATACGAAGCATAATACTAGACATGGTAGGTTTACTTATATGAAATGATGACAGGAATGGGTTCCCTGCACCATATGCCTAAATAGTCTAAAAATATCGAAAGACAAAAACATGCATAATAATACCCAAGACCTGAAGGGTGTGTGTGTTCATTCAAAGAAAGGTTTCCCTATTAATTAATTAGCATGAAGTCCTTCCCTTGTGATTTTCTTATGGCACGGAGCGCTTTTCTTCACTATCTTCCAGAGGTCGTAAAAGGTATCGGTGGGTCTCATTGCTTATGGAACTAGGGGCCTGTTCGGCTTCCTGGGGTGTTACAGAGTATTTTTTAAATCTAGCTAACAAAATATATATTGTGTGTTTGAGTGGTCCAGACGCTACAGTTGTAATTTTGTAATCTGCACTGACCACAAACCTCTACTCAGTTTATAGAATGAACTGAAGGCTGTACCTCAAATGGCATGCCAACTAATTATGAGATGGGCAGTAATGTTGGAAGCATATAAGTAGGCTTTGTAATTTATTAC
Source organism: Sinocyclocheilus anophthalmus (assembly GCA_018155175.1). Taxonomy (NCBI): domain Eukaryota; kingdom Metazoa; phylum Chordata; class Actinopteri; order Cypriniformes; family Cyprinidae; genus Sinocyclocheilus; species Sinocyclocheilus anophthalmus. The sequence goes on along the minus strand of JADLZN010007891.1, from coordinate 342,583 downwards.
ATAGCTGGTAAAGATCATGGTAAGGCTGATGCCCTTAGTCATCTTCCTATTTCACAACACTCTGAGGAAGAACCAGAGGAAGAGCATGCGTTGATGCTGGATAGCATAGCTCATCTCTTGTCGACCGCCGAGCAAAGTAAGCACTGGACTAATAAACACCCTGTTTTTATCAAGATTGCATGAGTATGTGCTTAAAGGCTGGCCTGATGATCACAGTGATACCCAGGAATTTGTACCTTATAAACACAGACATCAGGAGCTCTGTGTTCAGGATGGATGTGTGCTGTGTGGAGCTCGTGTTGTTGTTCCAGAAGAAGGACATTCGGTTTTGTTGGAACAGTTACATCAGTCCCACCCAGGCATGTCAAAAATAAAAGGACTGGGAAAAGGAGCTACCTATGGTGGCCGAATCTGGATGCTGATATTAAAACTCAAGTAAGAGATTGTATTTCATGTCAAGAACAGCAAAAAGCCCCTGTGAGTACACCAATTCACCCATGGGAGTGGCCCAGACAACCTTGGAGGAGAGTTCACATGTATTATGCAGGCCCATGTTTTGGTGAATTGTTCTTAATTATAATTGATGCTCATTCTAAGTGGATTGATGCCTATCCCATAAATTTAGCAACAACAGCAGCTTCTTTGGAGTGTTTGTGGAAAGGTTTCAGATATTTTGCATATTAAATTTCAAATCGAATTTTGCTACCCATATGTTTCCATAATATCATGATCAAAACGTAAAATCTCAATATTTTAAACTTGGAGATCCTGTGTATACCAGAAATTTTGGGTATGGACCAAAATGGGTAAAGGGAGTTATTCAGGACATTACAGGACCTGTATCTCATTCAATAGCTTTGCGAAATGCTCTCAAATAGTGCAACGTCAAACAGTGGATCAATTATTTAGTCACCAACAAAAGGAAATGATAACTGATTGCCATCTGAGCATGGATGTTCAGTTATGTGATGCTGGTGTTGTGTCTATGGATACTGAGGTTAAAGTGCCAAAATCCCCCAGTACTCCCACAATACCAACTTCGTGTTTTACTCCTGAGAATAAGGAGTTTGAAAATTTGCAAACTGTATGGCCATTGCCAGAGTTATCTAGTGCTCATTCCATGACTGAAGTGACAACAAAATCAGATGGTACCTACTGGGAATCTACGATCTTCAGTAAGTGAGTGGAAACTACCAGCACACCTTAAGGACTTTGTTATTAAAAAAAGAAAGTGTTGTTGGAGAAGAAAATGTTTTTGGACTTAAAGGGGTCATAAACTGAGAAATCAAAATTCCCTTGATCTTTTGACATATAAGAGGTCATTGTACTATAAAAACATCTTGTAATCTTGTAATTGTTCAAAACTTTCTTGTTAGTCTCAAAACAGCTTATATTGAAGCCAATCTGCCAAAATGACAGGTTGTGGAATGTCTCACTTTATGACGTAACAGTGTGGCTAAACACCGCCTCCGCAGAAGATGATCAACACCTGCTTCTACATTGCTGCCTGTTTAGCCCCGCCCACCGGATTTGTACATGTAGTGGGTAAATAACAAGAGAGGCAAATACAGGTCTACTCAGAAAGCAAACAATAAAGAGGGCTCTGAAGACTAGACGCAGTGCCATGTTGTGGAAAACACATCTTTGCATCACCTTCGGAACTTTATTTTTTAATAGTTTCAGACCACGTCCGTAAGTCAGCCGTGGCCTTGTTGTCCCTCTCGGAGAAATCGGGTCCCTCAGGGAACACCTAGACAGACCGAAGGCAACTTAAGCGCTGGCTATTACGTTGCATGGCTCGCCTCAACATCGCAGAAATAGAAACCAAAATAGAAACTTTGTGTGCAGCTGTCATGGCTGGTTAGGCAAAAAGCTGATTAAACATGAAGCCGTGATTACATGTAAGCCTTGCCTTTTTGCAACCAGACAAACCATGGGTCCAGGCTCAAAAAGCATTTCCAGTTTGGCCAAATCACTTCACAATCACATTCTTCAGAACTCCTTGCAAATTATTATAGCATATTTAAGTCTGCCTTTTATGTTCTTTTTGGTCAAGAGTGTTTGGCCATGCTTGGCCATGCTTGTCTAGTGTTTCTTATACTCTGCATTGAAATGTTTTAACCTCTTTTCATCTTTGGCAATAAATCACGGTTTTTTTCTCAGTTGCTCTGATCAACCATTTTATTCACGTTTATACCCTGCCCTTCCTAACAGAGCATGCTGCACAATTTCTTGTCCAGGCCCTTGTTATTTCTAGCTACCTCCCTACCACTCTCTCTAGGACCAACGCCCTTCAGAAGCTTGAGATCTGTAAGTGAGCAACACCTCATGGTACCATCACAGAGAGGCACAGAATCACTATCCATTACACTCTAATTCACCGTTCTTTGCTGGTGGAATGATCTTCCCAACCCCATCAAGAATGCAGAATCCAAGACAATATTCATGAGACAGCTGAATATTATGTATAACTCATTTCTTCCATCAGCACTTAACTGCATACTACTTGAAAAAAACACCAACAACCTCTATGCTTTAAATGTTCCTTAATCCCTCCCTGTTATAGCTTGTACTATTTGTAAGGCATTTCCGAACATCACACAAACCATATGAGAGTCGTAAAAGCATGAACCATGACCAGCCAGGCGGCAACTTTCTCCAATGAGTTCCTGTCTCTCCCTGCTTATCTTTACAAAGAAAACACGGATATAATGATTTACCAAACCACCTCCGATGTCGACACCATACTAAGACAACAAGAACTGACCCCCTCCCATCTCGATTCATTTAAGCCACAGAAGGTCAGTAGGTTTCATGACTGGTTTCAGCATCAATAAAACATCTAATGGACCAAAGAACAAAGAACCTGGTACCTAAACAGAGCCCGCACAGAATTGCCCGCCTCATGACCGTTTAACACATAAATTGCTAAATCCGATCAAAAAAAGAGACAATTTTATAGCTCCCTGTCCTGCAGGAGATTCTCCAGCAGACGCTCAGTTCTGACCTGAGAGTGACCGAAGGACCCTTCCCTTTTGCCCCTGCATTCCAAAGGAAAGAGACAAGATTTCTTTGACAATCGTTGCTAATCATTGAAAGTATGAAAATATCGGAGCATAGAGTCACAAATAATATGTTGTATGTCTTAGATATATATACTTGATGTGTTCATTTAATCGGTGCAAGGTTAAGCAGTGTTTATTACCCCTTTTTAGGAAATAAGGATATTAATATGTGAAGTTTAATCTTGAACGAATGGAAACAAGAAATGCAGAAGGTTGAAATGAAGTAAACTTTAATAGTATGTACAATATTGGCATTTAAGAGAGACTTTATAGATGTATCAACTTTATAGAGGGTGTCCTCATGTGATGAATTAAAGCCTCTTGTTAATGTATGCACGCTCCGCCCCGCAAGAAGTCGATTGGAAGATCGCGTCGGGGACGGACTTATGCCACAGAGCAAAAACCCAATGCAGGACAGACTCCTTGCTTGCTTGCGGCTTCTCCTACTCTCGCCTGTCTCTGTGTTAGAGCACCCCACGTGTGCTCACGCGCTTACCATCAAAGCGACTACCACATCTCAAACTCAACCACTCCAGTGATACTTCGTTGAAATCTTCAAAGAACTTAAAGTCGTGCAAACTAAGACTTTCAGCAGAACTGCTCACGCCTCTGCTTCATCACAGACCAACCAATCCAAGAGGGGTTTCCCAAGGGACGTCATTCCGACGTCACCGACCAATCAGTAACGGGGTCCCCTCAAAGACATCCAGGAAGCCCGTGTCAGCGATGGAATCACCTCAGCTTTCCAGCTGTCAATCAGCAAAACGCAAGTACACACAAGATCTTCGATCTGTTGAATTTAGATTCTCTGCTTTGGGAATTCTTAAGGTGAATTTACATCACTCGTGAAAACGAGGTAGAACTATGAAACTCAGAACTCCGTTAACAGAATTTCCTTCCTCTGAAACTGTATGTGTGTATGTGTGTTTTAGCTTAAGTTTATGTAATCTAGAATAGCCAATAAATTTCATGTTTCATTTATAAATATCGATTGTCTGTGTCATATAAATTCAAGGTTTAAATCTAGTGCCAAAAGAATCCCTTGCTTGCTGCGAGCTCTACTTACTCATAATAATTACCTCGGTAGGAGCTTACAAATTATCATAATTGTATTTCACCTGTGGCCAGGGAGAATACAAAATTTACATATTCAATTGGTAATATACACTGACATCAACTTCTCGCTGGCCGAGTAGCTGATAGAGTGTAAACTATCAAATTTAGAAGCAATTCGAATCAGGTTGAATTAGGCTCTTCAAATCCGAGTCCTATCGAAACCTGAATCAATAATAATAATTAATTCCCTTACAACTGAGTTAAAATTCCTTACATATTCTAAACAATGTCTGACACTTTGTATTATTAGCACTTCTTGTGTTTACTTGCCTCTTTATGATGAATCACTACTTATTGTATTCTTCATTTGTAAGTCACTTTTTGGATAAAAGCCGTCTGCTAAATTAATAAATGTAAATGTATAAATGTATCCACCTAATCTTTCCCATACGAGCGGGTGCAGCCATTAATACATTTAATGAGTCTGGCTTCCAACTATTTTTAGCAGCACAAAACAGCTCATTTTGCTGCTTGATATTGCAAACTGGTGTTTCTTACCATATTATTTTAATGTATTATCTTAATTATGAACGCACTGATTTTTAGCGCAAACAGATTTACTGTTTACTGCACTTTGTTATTCTTCTCGTTATTTTTAATGAACCGGTAATCTCACACATTCACAAAAAACGGCTTACGCATGCATTGAAAAATATGGTGGATACCTTACACAAGTGACAACAGCAATGTTGAAAATGAATTGAATAATTATGGCATAGTTGTATTACAAAACAATCCTATAAATCCTATATTATTACATTATATATTGTCATTATCACTTTTAATATGCCACAAAAATGTTATAGATGCAATTTTTAAGAAAAACACTAAAACATGTGACTCTCAGAAAAACTCTTCAGACGTGCTTACATTTTTAAATGATTACAGTTGTTGAATACTTTAGATTGCAGTTGTATACTGTATGTAAGGCATTAAATATATCTCAATATATGGTATGTACAATGTGCATCTCAATAAATGTCATGGAAAAGATCATTTATTTCAGTAATTAAACTCAAATGTGAACTCGTGTATTAAATAAATTCAATGCCCACAGACTGAAGTAGTTTAAGTCTTTGGTTCTTTTAATTGTGGTGATTTTGGCTCACATTTAACAAAAACCCACCAATTCACTATCTTAACAAATTAGAATACTTCATAAGACCAATAAAAAAAACATTTTTAGTGAATTGTTGGCCTTCTGGAAAGTATGTTAATTTACTGTACATGTACTCAATACTTGGTAGGGGCTCCTTTTGCTTTAATTACTGCCTCAATTCGGCGTGGCATGGAGGTGATCAGTTTGTGGCACTGCTGAGGTGGTGTGGAAGCCCAGGTTTCTTTGACAGTGGACTTCAGCTCATCTGCATTTTTTTTCTCATTTTCCTCTTGACAATACCCCATAGATTCTCTATGGGGTTCAGGTCTGGTGAGTTTGCTGGCCAGTCAAGCACACCAACACCATGGTCATTTAACCAACTTTTGGTGCTTTTGGCAGTGTGGAAAAAAATCCTGCTGGAAAATGAAATCAGCATCTTCAAAAAGCTGGTCAGCAGAAGGAAGCATAAAGTGCTCCAAAATTTCTTGGTAAACGGGTGCAGTGATGTTGGTTTTCAAAAAACACAATGGACCAAGACCAGCAGATGACATTGCACCCCAAATCATCACAGACTGTGGAAACTTAACACTGGACTTCAAGCAACTTGGGCTATGAGCTTCTCCACCCTTCCTCCAGACTCTAGGATCTTGGTTTCTAAATGAAATACAAAACTTGCTCTCATCTGAAAAGAGGACTTTGGACCACAGGGCAACAGTTCAGTTCTTCTTCTCCTTAGCCCAGGTAAGACGCCTCTGACGTTGTCTGTGGTTCAGGAGTGGCTTAACAAGAGGAATACGACAACTGTAGCCAAATTCCTTGACACGTCTGTGTGTGGTGGCTCTTGATGCCTTGACCCCAGCCTCAGTCCATTCCTTGTGAAGTTCACTCAAATTCTTGAATCGATTTTGCTTGACAATCCTCATAAGGCTGCGGTTCTCTCTGTTGGTTGTGCATCTTTTTCTTCCACACTTTTTCCTTCCACTCAACTTTCTGTTAACATGCTTGGATACAGCACTTTGTGAACTGCCAGCTTCTTTGGCAATTAATTTTTGTGGCTTACCCTCCTTGTGAAGGGTGTCAATGATTGTCTTCTGGACAACTGTCAGATCAGCAGTCTTCCCCATGATTGTGTAGCCTAGTGAACCAAACTGAGAGACCACTTTGAAGGCTCAGGAAACCTTTGCAGGTGTTTTGAGCTGATTAGATGATTGGCATGTCACCATATTCTAATTTGTTGAGATAGTGAATTGGTGGTTTTTTGTTAAATGTTAGCCAAAATCATCCCAATTAAAAGAACCAAAGACTTAAACTACTTCAGTCTGTGTGCATTGAATTTATTTAATACACGAGTATTTGTTTAATATAATGAGTAAATTGTTTCACAATTTGAGTTGAATTACTGAAATAAATGAACTTTTCCACGACATTCTAATTTATTGAGATGCACCTGTATGTATACAGAAACCTCAAATAGATTTTAGACACTTACCTGTGAAAAAAGAAAAGAAAAGAAAAAAGGAAAGAAAATAATAATTTGACCACTTTCTGGCTGTCAAACATTAACTGTGATTGCTTTGAATTGGCAACTTTGTGGACTTGAGAAATTACTTTAAACATCGACTAAAAATCATCTTGATAATAGTTGATTGAAACAATTTAAAAAATGCTCATGAAAGTGAAGTTATATCGTTTTTTGCAAAACCTGTGCATATTAAGATGGTGTGAATTGTAAAGATTGTTAAGTGATAATAATTACACAAGAATATGCTTCAAATAAGTATCATACAAGGAAGAATGTGACTTGCTGTTAATGATTTTCTAGTTTATTGATATTTTTTACTGTTGTGTCAGGTGATTTATTTCTTATATTGGTTGTGTTTGTATATACATATGCAGTATATGTATATATAACTAGATATAATATTATATTATAAGTATATATATACAGTGGGTACGGAAATAATTCAGACCCCCTTAAATTTTTCACTCTTTTGTTATATTTCAGCCATTTGCTAAAATCCTTTAAGTTAATTTTTTTCCCTCATTAATGTCCACACGCACCCCCCCCCCCCCCACTATTGACAGAAACATAACAGAAATTTGTTTGACATTTTTGCATATTTTATAAAACAGAAAAACTGAAATATTTCACAATGGTTCCCTAAGTATTCAGAACCCTTTGCGGTTTTGAAAAAACACCCCCACACACTTTTCCCCCGCAATAAAATATTGTTTAACTCAGGTGCTTTCCGTTTCTTCCTTCTTCTGCATCATCCTTGATATGGTTTCTAACACCTTCATTTTAGCTCAGCTGTGTTGATTATACTGATTGGCTTGATTGGAAGCCCACAAACCTTTATATAAGACCTTACAGCTCACAGTGCTTGTCAGAGCAAATGAGAATCATGTGGTCAAAGGAACTGCCTGAAGAGCTCCGAGACAGAATTGTGGCAAGGCACAGATCTGGCCAATGTTACAAAAAATGCTGCTGCACTTAAGGTTCCTAAGAGCACAGTGGGCTCCATAATCCTTAAACGGAAGACGTTTGGGACAACCAGAACCCTTACTAGAGCTGGCCGTCCGACCAAACTGAGCTATCGGGTGGGAATTGGAAAAAAAGAGTGGCCTTGGTGAGAGAGGTAAAGAAGATCCCAAAGATCACTGTGGCTGAGCTCCCGAGATGCAGTCGGGAGATGGGAGAAAAATGTAGAAAGTCAACCATCACTGCAGCACCTCCACCAGTCAGGGCTTTATGGCAAAGTGGCCCGACGGAAGCCTCTCCTCATTGCAAGACACATGAAAGCCCACATGGAATTTGCTAAAAAACACCTGAAGGACTCCAAGATGGTGAGAAATAAGATTCTCTGGTCTGATGAGACCAAGATAGAGCTTTTTGACCTTAATTCTAAGCGGTATGTGTGGAGAAAACTAGGCACTGCTCATCTCCTGTCTAATACAGTCCCAACAGTGAGGCATGGTGGTGGCAGCATCATGCTGTACGGGTGTTTTCCAGCTGCAGGGACAGGACTACTGGTTGCAATCGAGGGAAAGATGAAAAGTGTGGCCAAGTACAGGGATATCCTGGACATAAACCTTCTCCAGAGTGCTCAGGACCCCAGACTGGGGCCGAAGGTTTACCTTCCAACAAGACAATGACCCTAGCACACAGCTAAAATAACGAAGGAGTGTTTTCACAACAACTCTGTGACTGTTCTTGATGGCCCAGCCAGAGCCCTGACTTAAACCCAAATTGAGCATCTCTGGAGAGACCTAAAAATGGCTGTCCACAAACGTTTACATCCAACCTGACAGAACTGGAGAGGATCTGCCAGGAGGAATGGCAGAGGATCCCCAAATCCAGGTGTGAGTAACTTGTTGCATCTTTCCCAAAAAGAATCATGGCTGTTTTAGATCAAAAGGGTGCTTCTACTAACTACTGAGCAAAGGGTCTGAATACTTAGTACCATGTGTTATTTCAGTTTTTCTTTTTTAATAAATGTCAACAATTCTGTGTTTTTTTTTCAATATGGGGTGCTGTGTGTACATAATGAGGAAAAAAAATAACTTAATGATTTTAGCAAATGGCTGCAATTATAACAAAGAGTGAAAAATTTAAGGGTTCTGAATACTTTCCATACCCACTGTATATGTGTGTGTGTATATACATATATATTAATATATATAATATAAATATGATATATATAGTTATGTTCATATCATCCCACATTCCATCATTCCATCATAATATCAAATATATATGATGATTTTTCCTGCATGCAGACATGCTTTTGAAGTCACCACATATGAAAACTGATGCAATCACACAGCAATATCATTGACCGCAATATTGCTCAAGTCTACATAAGCAAAATTAAACACTCATTGTGCCATTTATTGGATTCATTGTAGTAATTACATATTTTAATTTTGTGGGTTAATTAATTTAATATTCTTTTGATTTCATAAATACTGTTTTCATAAATCTTCATTTAATATATTCCTTTTGTCAGGTGTCACGTTCATTGATGTGTAACTTTTATTCTACTTTTATTACACTTTTGCATTTGTGTATTTGACCTACAAAGATAATATATCAGCCATAACAGTTTTCCCCGATAAGGTACAGAGCATTTTCCCTTTCACTTGTGCTGATCTTTTACATCACGTTTATCTGAGATCACTGCTATGTTGTTTTGAAAACTTCAAATAATCTCTTCACAATAAACTTAATTCACAATGTTATGTACATGCCATGTATTTCATCACTACAACAGAAGCCTTTGTTTTGGTGATATTCATGTAGCGATTAATGACTGGGTGTGGACAACTGTTTGACTCATTCAGTTGGAATTTACTGTATTCAACATCATGACCTTTTGCTAAAAGATTAGTTTTGTTCTGTTTGTGGTTGTTAGCTATAGTCATCTGCTTGTGATGTTGTACGGTAAAACAATTCTAAAAATAGACTATAATTGTGACACATCGTATTACTATGACACAGAAAGCAATTAGTACAATTACTGGATACATTTATGATGCAAGCAAGTCCCTTACTGAAAATCTCACGCTTATTTCTCTTCCCAAAAAGTAGCATGAAAAGCAGTTCAACTTCACCTCAGAATGACATATTCTAAGCTATTTACTTTACAGAACTGTAAATATAATTTTAACAGCACTGTCTGAACGGCATTTTCAAAATAAGCTTGTATTTTAGGTCCAAATTATATTGAAAAGACCTAAATGATTCAGGTATTATTTATTTATCCGACATGATTTTAAAATAATAAGGCATTTCAAAAAATCTGTGTAACTTAATATAAATTTCAGCTTCACATTAATCTTGGTTTAGTGATTCATACAAATTGGGTGTGGATAAACTCACAGTTTGACTCATTCTCTTGGTACTTTGAATTGTTAGTAAGAAAATAATTTGTTGTGTATTCCTCTGTGGTTGTTAAGAGACTCTGAGCTTCTTAAGGAAAATGTAGGGTCTTAAAATAGCTGCTACTTCAAACAGTAATGTGTGTCTCTGTAAACAATTACACAGTGCCTAGCAATGATATAAATATCCTACACTTCTGACGCAATCAAGCCTCTTCCAGTAAAATCTCAATAATGATTTTTGTGTGTGTGTATTTGGAATTCCTTATGTTATGGGGACCAAATCCCCCACAAGTATAGAAATACCAGTAAACTGACCTTGTGGAGACATTGTTTCGGTCCCCATGAGGAAACAAGCTTATAAATCATACATAAATTAAGTGTAAAATCTAAAAATGCACAAAGTTTTGTGTGAGGGGAAAGTTTGGGGAAAGGGAATGTAAAATACAGTTTGTACAGTATAAAAACCATTATGACTATAGAATGTCCCCATAAAACATGGAAACCAGTTTGTGTAAGTGTGTATGTGTGCACATTTGCATATTTCATGAATGTATTATTTAGTTATTTTTATTTACATTTTTAGATTGTATTATTTATTTACAATTTATGTTTACCTTACTCTCAAAAAGTAAATGCTATATAAAACATTTAAAAATGAACTATTAATAAATGATCTTAAAAACAAACAGTATACAGCTGAACATCATATAATTCGTGCTTTGCCCTGAATTAAACTTTCTATCTATGTAGAGATGTCTTGGTTCAGATGTTTTGTGTCCCTCATGTGCCGGTTCTTATGAATGTAAAGTAAACACACACAGGCAGGCCTCCAGTAGTGGTGATGTAACAGACTCTTACTGTCTGTCCTCCGAGTCTTCAGTGTGTTTAGTCAGCTCCTCTCACTGCTGTGCCATACTTTTGCACATTCAGAATATAATGTTTGAATTTATGTCAAGATCTCTGACTTTTGATAACAGAATTTGGTGTCTTGACCAATTTTATTATGATTTTTGCTATTTTAAAATTAATTTCTGAACGGTATGCACAGCACATGTGAGACTACTGAGAGGTTTTTCTCAGGACAACATTCATTTGATCTCCATAATTTCATTTGGGTTTAAGAGAAAACACATACTGGAGTATAAAGGTATTAAATAGATCACGTGTGATTCTCCTGTAGAAATGAGAGGCTTTCTGACAGTCTGACACTAGATGGCAGCACAGAAACAGTTTTACTGAAGGCTATAGGCTACAATGTGCTATTTGCACTAACTTTGCTATTAAACTTCACACTATTTATGATGCTGTCATCCTGAATTTGCAATCTAACTTTAAAAATGCATTTTAAATGATCTTTTTTTTTAAAGTAACTGTTTATATGTCATTCTGTGCTGCTGTAATTGATGAAAAGAAAATAATGTGTGGTTGATGCAAATTATAGTTTGTTGGTTACTTGATTTTGCTCAGATCCATCCGTTCAGAAAAGACTTGCACCAAATGGTAAATTGGTAATGATAACCTATGGCACCTCCTCACCCTCAGAATGCAGAGCATTTTCAGATTTTTGACCAACTGTATAAAGAAGTGGATTAAGACATAAAATAAATTATTAAAAAGGAATGAAAAGTGTGAATCAGTTAAACAAGCTGTCTACACTGCTATTTAACATCATGAATTATATTTAACACCTGGAATGAACAGCGGAGATGAAAATGCCACGTTCACACAATGCATATTGGCTGTATGAACTGAAAATCTATCTGTGATTCATTCTACAATATCATTCTACAATTGTGGAAAAAAGTCATGACTCACTTTACTATTACCACAGTTTGCATAGGGCACCAATACTCCAAGGGGGGCACCATCCCAGTTGCTCAAACAAAATAAAAAAGCCATTTCCGCATCTGCACCTGCGACCGCTCGCACCTCATGTTTGCGGCTGAATGCAAATGATCATAATTGATGGACAACTATGCCCGTGAAAAGACATCAGCAATCTGGCGCCGTGAAAAAAAAGTGAAAACGAAGCCCGTGCATCACTTTCAGGCACATTCATGATCCTGTGAAACTTTTTTTGGCTGTTGACGTTAATAACGTGTTTTAATGTCGGCAATAATTTCACCACCACCAACGCATCTAATATGTTCTCTGAGTTTCCATGTTCCCTTACAAAAATTAGTCATGGTTTTACTAAGAATAAAACCCAACAATCATGGTTTCTTGTAGCTATGGTACACACAAATTAACAATGGTTTTGTTACTTCAAATAATACTTTACAAGCCGCACACACAGATTTATTATACTTATATAATTTATAATTTATTCTCCGCCTTCTTTTCCTTATATGGTAATGAGTACGCTCATTGCACAATGCGCCGCAAACAGATTTGAATGCGGATAGGCCGGGTAAGATTTTGAATGAATTACAGCTCATATTTCTGTCTGTTTGGACTTAAGTAAACTTGAGAAAACGAGAGCGACTTCAGACAACTTGGAAAATTTTATGCACAGGAATTTTATGGACTACTTTTATGTACTTTTTGGAGTTTGACAGTTACACTTTTCCCATCCCCTTATTTGTGTTTCACCAATGAAAACGTCAACAGAGGTGAGTAATTATTGTGACACCATACTTTTTGCAATGAATGAAAGAGTTGGTATCTTTTAAATGGATATTAATACTGCCATTTTTGTTTTTCTTCAAAAAAATGTTCTTCTTGAAAATCAGCTTAATTATGATTAAGTAGTGATGTGATGTGACTGGTTCTGATGACGTTTAATTGGGTGTTACATTACATAGCATTACTGAACACAGAGAATGCCATTGGTAAATTACATTTTGAAATCCTAAGTTTTAGTGTGACTATGCATAAATAAAAATTAAATAAAAAGCTTGGTAGGTTTAATTAATGTATGATTGAAACGTTTCTTTTTGAGAATCATTTTGACAATCATAGAATAACTCTTCTTCAAATTAGTTTGTAACATGTTGTTCTGTTTACATTGCACATAATCATATAGCCTAAACTGTAATCTAGCCAGTCTCCTCACAGTTTTTCTTTCCATTTAACGCAAACTCATACACAAGCAGTCTGTTCTTGTGGTCTTGTAAAGTAATGTAATCTAATGAGATGAGATGGTAGATTCATGTTATTGCCGGATCATCTGTTTGGGGGTTTCGTTTCATCTCTCTCCACAGCTCTAAGCACACATGCAGCATCTGCTCCTGAGTACCCTAGAGTGGAATTTTGATGCTCAAACACATCCATATACACAGATGCCCACACACTCCAAAACATATTCATTTGGACCCCCGCTGGGGATCAAGGGAAACCTTGGAGATGTCTCAAAGTCTGAGCAGACTGGACACACTATGCATGTATGTCTTATGTAAAAATAGTAGTAAATTTAATAGAAAGCAGTAGTAAAAATCTGCTTTTTAACTGTAAGTTACCATTTGTGGTGAAAGATTAGATTTAATAAGGGAATGCAATTTTACGTCAAAATACTTCAAAAATGTATTTTTTTGGAAGTAAAAAGTAGTATGAATTACCTTATTATTTTTGACAATAGAGACAATACAGTAGCTGTTGTCCCTAAATTTATCAATAGCAATGAAAATTTTGCATTAAAACAAATTGAAATTGAATAAATTGAACTTAGCAAAAAAATTATATCATTTGAAGGTATACACTATGTGCAAATGTTTGTTTGTATATATAATCTTACAATATAATTATAAAAAAAGGAATATAAACAAATATATTATCTGAAATAAGTAGTTGAATCTTAATTGAATGTAATACAATAATATTTTTCAATTCATATAATACTGTTGTAACTTTGACCTGATATTGTCGTAAGTATCAAAGGTTAGATTAGTTGAGAAAGAGAGTTTGCCTAATAAAAAATTACAGGGTACAAATTGACTCCAAGAGATTGTCAATCAAATCCAAATCCATTGTGAATGTATTTCAATAACAATTAGTTTTTTTTTACAGGATTTTAAATATAATGTTATTTTATAATGAATAGTCAGGGGTGTAGCTTTTTTAAAAGTGAGGTATTCTTAAAATTAAATCATATCTCAGCAAAAGTGGGGTGAGAAGCAACCAATGAATTCACTGTGAAAGAATGGGTGCTACCCCTCTCTGATAAACAATAGTACGTGAATCCAGTCTGCTGCCATCCAGATTTTAGTACTTGCAGAGACAGTGACAACCAACAGAAGGGGTATAGTCAGTCCTTAACAATCAAGTATGTCACATCAGCCGATCTCTCATACAATTCTTTTTATTCTTGATTCTCCCCCCCACAGTTTTCTCTTGCTTCTCCCACCGCGGGGAAAATATAGATGGATCTATGTTAGCTTGGTAGTATGTTAAAAACAAAAATAACAGTTCTGTGTCTATCTGTGTCAGAGCCATCCCTAAAATTCACAGGGGCCTTCAAAAGTTATGGGCCCCCAGGCCATGATGGATTGTACTAGAGCGAGATTTACTTCTGATTTTGACCTCCAAGGTTTCATTGTCCAAGCAATATTTCAAAGCCTAAGCCCTAAACTTTTAGAAAAATGGTTCTAAACAGTACCAGAAAATGGTTCTTCGGCTTGTAACAATAGCAGAACCTTTTTTAGTGCTAAATAGAACTTTTTTATAGGGTTCCATATAGAACCATGCTTTGAAAAATGCTATATAGGACCTGAAAATACACATTTGAGTTTAGAGTTACAGTGTGTCCATGTGTTTGTGTAAATACAATTATGTTTATAAAGGCCAAAAGCAAAAATGGACAGTAGCTATGGGAGCCCTTCACAATCTTAAAAGAAAAAAAAGACACCGACTCATAACAGTAATGGAAGTTAATATTTTTTGGTGGGACGGGCCTGGTTATATATAAATCCAAGTAATCATTTTTAAAAAATCTAACACGATTCGATAGGCCTATATGCACACAAGAGTATTATTATTAAACCTTTTTTTTTTTTTGAGTTAGGCTTTTAAGATAAGTATTCACTTGACTTAATTTTTTGTACAGTGACAGTGGGGAAAAAGAAAGTAAGTGATTCATTGCTGAAATGTAGTGTTACTCCCTGTCATGGTTGGATAGAACAAAAACTCTGTTTAATTCGGAACAAATACTGTATTGCTTGCACTTTCTTCCGTCACAACCGGGACAAAGAGGCAGACAGGCAGGATAACGTTAAGCAGAGAGTTTAATCACAGGAACTTAAGAGAGGCTTCCAACCAAAAAGAGTTCAACATAGGCAGTAAGGGAAGCAAAACACTGTCTTATCTGGGTCGGCACTCCGATCCTTCGGCCGAGAACTGAGGATTCCAAGGGGAACAGGCAGACTGCAAGACAAGGAACCAAGACAGAATAGCTTGCAACCTTGAGACCAGTCGATGAGTGAATGAGGTGAGTGAGTATTTGAGTGGTGTGGTAAGTGGGTGCAGCTGTCCGTGATCAGTAATCAGGTGATTGTGAGCTGGTGTAGGAGGCTGATTCGGCTGGTGAGGCAGGTGTTTCCGTGACAATCATGTTTGGTCAGGGCACTTTGTTAGACTGCAAGAGGCTGTTATTCCAAACTTTGCTGTATACAATATTAGACCCAACAGCAGATTCACAGGCACCTTTAGTTCATTTGGTAAACCATGACACTAATGACATGATCACAGGTTTGATTCGCTCAATGTAAACCTTGCATTCACTGTAAGCTGTTAAAAACATCTAGCAAATGTGTAAATGTAGGTTCAGGTCCAGCAGCAAAAAATAAATAAATAAATAAAATAACATAATAAAACCACAACAAATTCTTTTATAAGTTAGCATACGAGAAAAACGAAACATTCATTTCACCTGCAGAAAAAAATTAAATAAGCCAAATGTGTATGCATATGGATCCTTTGACATGTATTATTATTATATATATACCACAAAACGAAGCACGGCCATGTTTAACGCTCATTTCCATTTGTATGTATTTATCTCTGCACTTCCAATCACTTAAAAAATAAAACTGTTGGGGGAATTGTGGTAGCGAAATCCTAACATTTCTAGACATTCTTAAGGTTATTTTAACTAATATAAACTAACATTTCCAGAACATTGCATGCCAGTTTTTGGCATCTATCATCCTTCTGTGTGTGTGTTTTTTTTTTGTCTTTCAGCCCTGCAATCATGCAAGAACTGTGGTCAAAATGACTTTGTTTGGAGTCACCGTCAAAACAACCGTCTCTGATAGAGGGTCGTCAATAAACTTCTGTACAAAGACACACACACACACACACACACTTTCTCACACAGACTCCAATAGAGAGACGAGAGCAGGACATATGAGAAGTAATATTTGTTGCCGCAGTGATAGATGTGGCCACGTAGAAGCTGTGATTACCGGGGTATGGGGGGCTTTAAACGCACATCCATTAGACCATTGTTTAGACTTGCTAAGCTCCGGTCTGCCTTCTTCATCAGAGAGAGAGGTGAGGAGTGAGGGAAACAGGAGAAAACGAGAGGTGTTTATGAGACAGAGGTCTCATGTTTCGTCTTTAAAGAGGGCTGTCGTAGCCATGGTGACGGGTCTGTTATTGCTTTTGTTCTGAGATACAGAAAATGATTTTTCATGTGGGTGATTATTAGAGGTACAATCTCCTTTCTCTATCCCTCATTCTCCCAAGCGATCAGCCATTGTAACCTCCGCCATAGATGCACAGCCAACCTTACAGAGTACAAATGGCAAACCCTCCTTGAATGGTTGCATTGTTGAGCTTCACCACTCACAAAGAGCTTTGAATAAAACTTTGTTAAATAATTCTTTTAAACTCACTGTGGAAAAACAATCAATTCTACTTATATTGGTATTGGCATAATCCTGGACGAATTGGATTTAGTGGTGAAAGGCGGTGAAGTTCACCTTTAAACCTGACAATGGAGTGAAGCAGTAAATACACTCTGTCCTGAGCTAAGCTTTGCCTCATAGGGAGGGTCGACATTGAAGTAACTATTATGGGATGGAGGGGGGGGGGGAGCATAAATGGTAGTGTGTCTTCTTTAGACGTATTTATCAGTTTGGTTGCTTCGATGACCAAGATGTCTTTATGGAATATTGAAAGGGGGACTTCAGGGGGAATTTATCAGTCACCGCAAAAAGTCCTAGAAAGTTAAAGCACGCCGTAAGCGGGTCTCGACCTCTTTCATTTCTATAATAAAACTGAAAGATAGAAAGAGAGAGAGAGCGACAGACAGACAGAAACAGAGGGAGGGCAGACCAGCATGTTCCATTATCTCCAGTCAGAATGACCCACCTGCCAGTCAAAGTAATGGACTGTGAAAGAGAGATTAGAATGAGGTTATTTTAGGAACAACTCTTTAAAGAGCAAAGTATAGCCCAAGACCTACAGTACAGTACAGAAGAATCAAAGAACATTTTACTGTGCTCAGATTTTACTTTCACTCAACCAGATTTGGACCACTAGAGAACAATGCGTACACATACATTCGGTATAATCACTCATTGCTAATAAGATTACAATGAGAGAGATTTTCTTTTGAAGGAGTGACTGCTTGGAGAGTTTCTTATTTAAATGTTTGTAACTCAGTGTCTCTTTGTGCTACGTGTCCCAAACGTGGATGCAGTATGCTCTTATATGTCTGCAACAAATTCAAGTAGTTTAGAAAACCTCTTTGAAAACAACTTTATTTCTGCAATTACGTTTGTTGAGGCTAATGAAACTTAAAGGGGACATCGGATGCCCATTTTTCACGAGTTGGTATGATTCTTTAGGCTTCAGTGACAGTATGGTAAAACATAGCTTGCTAATTTCTCAATGTAGAGTAAAACAACACCCTTTTTTCCTTGTCAAAAAACAGCTCCGTTCACAGCGACCCATTTCGGTGCTTATCCCTTTAAAGTTACTAGAGGCTACTCTCCAACCCAAACCCACCCCGCTCTTCCGGCAATTGAAAGAGATTCATTAAAAAAATAATAATAATAAATAATACTTACTTCTTCTGAAGGTGAAGCTGGATCACAAACAGTTGCTACCTAGCATCATCTTTTTAGCAAAACCTGCTTTGTACTGACCCTCCTTTACAAAGTAGTCTGGTGTAAAATGATTTGCACAAACATAAATGCATTTAGGTCTGGTGTAAAATGATTTGCACAAACATAAATGCATTTAGGTAGATAGGGGGCACATTCCCTTCAAAAACAAAAGTAATCAACTGCGTCTTCAGCGGCTCAGATGTTGGGAGTAAATGGCAACTGCTATGTTCATTATTACATCCAACAACAAAATACCTCAATTGCTTAGGAGGCCCAATACCCTTATTTTTAGGTAGATAGCCCTAACACAGGCAGCCATTCAAAAGCAGTCATGTGTTCTGACAAAATAAAATTTCCTTGTGTCAGTGGTGTGACAGACTCTCAAAATTTGGTTGTGGCTCCTGTCACTTTGGTTATTGAATGCAGTTGTCACTCTGTCATACCTGAACTGTTTATGAACAGAACTGTGTTTAGCTTTTAAACAGGACTGATAAGTGCATTATGTGGCTGTGTGAATGTAGACAAGGTGTTTAAATCTCTAAGGACTGTGGTGTGTGTGAGTATACTGTGTTAGTTCTCTGAAGGTCACCTTCTGCTTCTCTCCTGTGGACAAACAAAAGAACGCCACTGGCAGGGGATGATAAGTAAATATAGCTTAAATGGGACTCCAAATGGGCCACAGTTATCTGTCTTTACCTGGTGTGTGTGCGGATGTGTAAAGCCATGAGGTGTGTGGTCTAGCTTTTGGTCAGGTCTATGCAGTTTTTATTAGAGCTTTAATAGATCAGATACTGACAGCTGAAGTGAGATGGTCTATGACTGATGCTTGAAACCCTCATGGCTAAAGAGAGAGGGACATAAAAAGGCTGAATAAAAGTAAAGACTGAAGGACATAACTCTTGACTTACATTGAAGTACCTGAATTTGAAGAAACCTGAACTGTTTAACGATTTATGTGTCAGTAAGCTCTCCCAACGTACTCAATAACATGCAACTTTAATAAGCAAACACGAAACAAACACAATATATCAAGGTAAAGAGGCCGACTGACTTTATAAATCTCCCAGAGTTTTGTGGCATGTAAGTTTATAAGTCTTTGCGGTGGTTGGGGTTGGGGTGGGGGGTTAGGGAGACATGATTGCAAAAGATTTCTATTTTAAGTAAATACTGTTCTTTTGAACTTTTTAAATCAAAGAATCCTGAAAAAAGTACACGGTATTCACAAAAATATTATGCAGCACAGCAGTTTTCATCATTGATAAAAATAAGAAATGTTTCTTGAGCAGCAAAACAGTTAAATCAGATTGTTAAATACTAAAGAACTTTGAAATAGTCATCCATGCATTCATTACTTAACGCCTTGACAACTGCAATTCACTCTATTATGGAGCAAACCAATCATCTATTGGACGCCTTCAAATGGTTCAAAATGTTGCAGCCAGGCTGTTGACTATGGGATTACATCTCTGCCACAATTATGCGCGTGAAAGATCATATTTTGAGCACGCAAAAGTGCGTTTTGCACGCGCACGAACTGAGTTTTGTGGAGAAAATGTTTGTCTCGCAAAGAAGAAAGTATTTTGAGTGCACTAAAATCAATTTTGCATTTAAAATAATTTTTTGGATGTGTGCAGACCTCTTTTGTGCGTGCAGTGTTTCACTAGCTTGCTCCCCTGATGCCCGCCCTCAGTGCTCTCTAAACGCCAACAGCTCGCTTGCTCAGCACAACCCAGTGTTACAATATGCCATAATTCCAGCCAATCAGAGACGAGGCTGCTAAAATGCTGATTGGCTGCCTTGACAACCAATCAAAACATTTCTTGCATTACCTCGACAGCAAATTATTAGCAAGTTTATATCTGCTCAAGACGACGTTTTTTTTCCAAGCACATTTTACCTATTCCAAACGACATCAATCTTAATAACTACTACAGGTGCATCTCAATAATTTAGAATGTCATGGAAAAGTTCATTTACTTTAGTAGTTCAACTCAAATTGTGAAACTTTTGTTTTAATAAATTCAATGCACACAGACTGAATTAGTTTTAAGTCTTTGGTTCTTTTAATTTTTTGATTTTGGCTCACATTTAACAAAAATACACCAATTCACTATCTCAACAAATTTTTATTATACTTCATAAGACCAATAAAAAAAATACATTTTTAGTGAATTGTTGGCCTTCTGGAAATATGTTCATTTACTGTACATGTACTCAATATTGGTAGGGGCTCCTTTTGCTTTAATTACTGTTTCAATTCGGCGTGGCATGGAGGTGATCTGTTTGTGGCACTGCTGAGGTGGTATGTGTTAGCCCAGGTTTCTTTGACAGTGGCCTCAGCTCATCTGCATTTTTTGGTCTCTTGTTTCTCATTTTCTTGTTTTTTCCTCTTGACAATACCCCATAGATTCATTATGCACACTAACACCATGGTCATTTAACAAACTTTTGATGCTTTTGGCAGTGTGGGCATGTGCCAAATCCTCCTGGAAAAGTAAATCAGCATCTTCAAAAAGCTGGTAAGAAGGAAGCATGAAGTGCTCCAAAAATTCTTGGTAAACGGTTGCAGTGACGTTGGTTTTCAAAAAAAAAAACAATGGACCAACACCAGCAGACGTCACGGCAGCCCAAATCATCACTGACTGTGAAACGTAACACTGGACTTCAAGCAACTTGGGCTATGATTTTCTCCACCCTTCCTCCAGACTCTAGGTTTCCTTGGTTTCCAAATGAAATACAAAAGTACAAAAAATACATCTGAAAAGAGGACTTTGGACCACTGGGCAACAGTCCAGTTCCTTTTCTCCTTAGCCCAGTTAAGACGCCTCTGATGTTGTCTGTGGTCCAGGAGTGATTCAAGAGGAATACGACAACTGTAGCCATATTTCTTGACACGTCTGTGTGTGGTGGCTTTTTGATGCCTTGACCCCAGCCTCAGTTTATTCCTTGTGAAGTTCACTCAAATTTTTTGAATCGATTTTGCTTGACAATCCTTCTCTCGGTTGGTTGTGCATCTTTTCCTTCCACTCAAATTTCTGTTAACATGCTTGGATACAGCACTCTGTGAACAGCCAGCTTCTTTGGCAATGAATGTTTGTGGCTTACCTTCTTTGTGAAGGGTGTCAATGATTGTATTTTGGACAACTGTCAGATCAGCAGTCTTCTTCATGATTGTGTAGCCTAGTGAACCAACTGAGAGACCATTTTGAAGGCTCAGGAAACCTTTGCTGGTGTTTTGAGTTGTTTAGCTGATTGGCATGTCACCATATTTCTAATTTGTTGAGATAGTGAATTGGTGGGTTTTTGGCTCACATTTAACAAAAACCAAAGACTTAAACTACTTCAGTCTGTGTGGAATTTATTTAATACACAAGTTTCACAAAATGAGTTGAATTACTGAAATAAATGAACTTTTCCACAACATTCTAATTTACTGAGATGCACCTGTATATACAAATTATTGACATAGCATAGGTTGAAGGTGAAAAATGTCTTATATTCAGGTGTGCATATTTTTTTTATTTATTGTATTGGTTGATATTGCAATAATTGCATATATCATATATAATCGTTTCAAACTACTGGTTGTAGTTTATTGTTTTATTCATTTCTTTTATTAGACAAAACAGTTTGGAATGTAATCCTTTACTTTATTGGTTATCAGCTGTAACATAATTAATTATTGGCAAAATTTTATATCAGTGCTTTTCTCTGAAATACTGCACATTATAAAGTGGTGCAACCGTTATGAAACCACCTCTTGTATGATCCACATCCTGGTGAAGTTCTAGCCTCTGGAATGAACATGCAAAGCCTACCTAATATTTTAAGCAACTTTTGGTCTAGAATATTGAAATTCCAGATGCTGCAATATTACCTTTAAGATATGAATCTAAGAACTGCAAAAGACAATCAATTTTTCAATGTTCTGCCAGAGAGTTGAACATGCAACAAAACTGTCGTCCGTGACAAATTACATTGCGTTCGATAAAAAGCTAATGTGTACTGCACCTCCAGCAAACTTCACCTCTCAGTTTTCCTCAATATGGTCCAAAACATGGTTCAGATACTCCGTAGCTGCCAATGTAAATGTCAGCTATGTCAAAAAACATGTTAACACAGAACAAAAGGGGCTCTGTCGTAACAGAATAGAGTTAATATCTTCAGCAGCTGTCTGGATAGGGTCTTTTCTTGTGGCGACCCACACCTAGGGGCCCGTGTAACTCAAGAAGCAGCGGCCCGGTCTCTGGTGTGCTTGTATGCGTATGTCATGATCATATAGCTATATTTGGCAGATCTCATTTAAGTATAGTTCCACTCTCCTGTCATACTGAACTGAAAATTGTTTGTATTATACATTTGTATTCCCTTGCTCTCAGTGTTCAAACTATACCGTGGACTTTGGGGGAGCCCTCTTGTTTTTTTTTTATAACGGGGGGTGGGGGGCTGGGGGTCGTGCGCTTACTCTTGGGCTTACAATGACTTACAAAGATACATAACAGCTAGTGTATGCACTACTTGCTTTATGCAAGCAATATATAGGATACATCACTATACAGGATTTACCCTATTATACTTTATCGACACGAGTTGATAGGTGAAACAACAAACAGCCACCCACAAATAA
The DNA here is from genome assembly GCA_018155175.1 of Sinocyclocheilus anophthalmus. Classification (NCBI taxonomy): domain Eukaryota; kingdom Metazoa; phylum Chordata; class Actinopteri; order Cypriniformes; family Cyprinidae; genus Sinocyclocheilus; species Sinocyclocheilus anophthalmus. Next base: position 319,744 of record JADLZN010007891.1, on the reverse strand, counting down.
TAGTCTATAAACAAAGCATCCTGCTGTCTTTGAGTTCACATGAACAACGGTTAACGTAAAGTTACTCGTCGTCAGGCTACAGAAGAATACCATAATTCCTCCGTTCAATTAGGCCTAAGACATCGAGAGTCACACAGACCTATAACAACCACAACACATAATTGCAAATAACATGCCTTACCTTAACACAGAATCACAGAGTTCAACGTTTATATTTTTTCTACGAATCTTTAAGTTAACATGTACTAAACATGAGTGGAATTTGCACCGCACCGCCCCCACACCTTGATGCTCATGACAAGAATTGCATGTATAGTTATATTTATTGAAGTGAATTAGGTCTAAATCGCCATCATGCATGTTGAATGAATGATATTTTTTGCAATTTTACACATAATAATCCACGATGATCACATTACACAAAACTGAAATTGCATGTCAAAATAACACATTGTCAATATTTTTTGAGACCCCCCCCAAAATTTCACAAATCACGTTTTCAGGGGAGCCCATGTCTTATTAAGGGGAGCCGAGCTCCCCCGTAGTTCGCAGCCTGCTTGCTCTGTACCTCCTCTTGAATCAGCCTTCAGGACTAGCAGGAATCTTTTAAACCTTGCTGTTTCTAGTCTGGCACAACATGCTCTGACTGACAGCCTGAGGACATGGCCTCTCCTCTGATCTCATGCGGTATTCCCATTCCCATACAACAGTCTGATGAGCTTAACAGCTGATCTGAGACCCATGAACGAGTGCACTCTGACCTCCACAGCTCCTATTATAAAAACTAGCTCACGATAGAAAAAAAAAGAAAAAAAAATGAAAAAAAAAAAAAGACAGAACAGTACATTAGGTGGATTTGAGAATAAGTGGTAGTGGAAAAGTGATCTAGACGTGAGGAAAGCAGGTAGAGTGAATATCAGCCATTTACAGTAGATGGCTCCAGGGGGAATATAATGTAATCATTGGGGATTTATAATTGTCTTTAGACAGCTCAAGATTTGAATGGATGATGGCAGAATAATGCCACATCAGAGGAGAACTTAATCTCTGACTCCCAGCATTCTCAGCAGGAGATAGCGGTGTTTGTGTGTCTGTATGTGTGCATGCGCATTTCAGTGAACATTTAATCTCTTATTTCTTTACAGATCAGGCCTCCTGTGTGCTCAAGCCTTTGTGCATTCGCCTTTTGCCAAAAGTGTGAAATAATAGCACAATGCAAAACAGCCAACATTTAATCCATATCCTCTGTTTGTTCTCTGAAAAATCCATTTCAAATCCTATTACTGTTGGAGTGAATGCATTTATTTTTTGTTCTCCAATTTTATCTAAATAATTCTTCCAGTTGTTTAAAAGGCATGTTTGAAGTTCACTTTAAATTGAATTTCCTTTTTTTTTTCTATTGCAGAATATGATGTATAGCAACTTAATATTCGAACTTAATGTTAAAACTGTCACGGCAGAGAAGAGTCAGGATCCAAGTGCGAGTGCAAAAGGTAAGGTTTATTTTGAAATCACAATAACGGAGACATAAGGTGATAATCCTCAGGTCCTGGTCAGAATCAGAGCTCCACAGAGAAATCCCATCAACCACTGCGCTTGACCAAACCAAGGAGAAGGCTGAAGATCCATACCCAGACTGAGCGAGAACTGGAAACAGAACTGACAGGGAGACAGGAACATGAGCATAACGAACCGACAAACACACATTGAACAGAGCCCTATATAAAAGGCAGTGCAAATGAGTTGCAGCTGGCGCGCTCTGATTAAGCGCCAGCTGCAAACACTAATGAATGACGTACGCACATACAACCACAGACAAGACATAACAGACAACCGTCCTGACCCATTAACGCGTGACAGTACCCCCCTCCCCCCCTAGGCGATCCTCCTGACAGTCCCAGGGAGACCAGACTGTCTCGATTCATCGATGAGATTGATCCAGTATGTCCCTAGCAGGTACTCAACTTCTCTCCTCCGGACCGTAACCCTCACAGTCCACCAAGTACTGAAATCCTCTTCCCCTCCGCCTTGAGTCAGAATACGCTTTACCGAATAGGCTGGTTCCCAGTCTACGAGACGCGGCGGTGGAGGAACCGGGATTGGCGGATTAATGGCTGAATGAAAAACAGGCTTATTTTTGGATACATGAAACGACGGATTAATTCTCCTGTATGCTGGAGGAAGTTTGAGGCGGACTGCCACCGGGCTAATAATCTTGGTGACAGTAAACGGGCCTATGAATTTGGGAGCAAGTTTATTACTGATGGATTGGAGAGGAATATTCTTGGTTGAAAGCCACACTTTTTGACCAACGACACAGACGGGAGGCCTCGACCGGTGGCAATCAGCTTTGGCCTTGGTGCGCACCCCCACCTGGAGGAGGGTCACCCTGGCCCTGCTCCAGGTGCGACAGCACCTCTGGACGAATGCGTGGGCAGAGGGAACCGCGACTTCGGATTCCATACTGGGAAAAAGTGGCGGCTGGTACCCTAAGCTACACTCAAACGGAGACAGACCCGTGGCAGAGACTGGTAATGAGTTATGTGCATACTCAACCCATGAGAGTTTCTGCCCACAGGAGGGGTTCCTAGAAGCCAAACACTCGCAACACTCCGTTCCAAATCGTGGTTGGGGCCCCTCTCTGTCTACCATTACTCTGGTGATGAAACCCGGAAGAAAGACTAACCATCGCCCCCAACAAATCACAAAACTCACTCCAAAATTTAGAGACAAACTGATGCCCCCTGTCAGAGACACGTCTACCGGAGGCACTGTAAACAAAGCTGATCTATGAAACAGCAAACCGCTGTTCCCTTCTCTGGCTGAGGGAATTTGGGCAAGGAAGAATGAGTTGCCTTCGGAATCTTTCCCCCCCCCACCAGCGTTCAAACCACGTGTCCCCTGGTGAAGGGTGAAGACCCCCGAGACAAAGCTAGCGAAACAGGACCAGGGCTCGAAGAACCAACAGCGGCTGGAGAAGAACCCGCGTTCGGTATTGGAAAAGACTTAGAAAACAGCACATACTGAGCAGGCCAAAACAAATGAACCAATGTCCCGAGCCATACCTGACCACCAGAACCGTTGTTTAACCAGAAACATGGTACGTCTCACCCCGGGATGACAGGCTACCTTGGAAGAATGAGCCCATCGGATAATGTCGGACCTTACGGACTCTGGCACAAACAACTGGTTCGGTGGGCACCCGGACGGGGGCGTTACCGCTTGAGAGGCCGTGCGGACCTTTGACTCGATTTCCCACGTGACCGCAGAAACAAAAAGCTTCTGTGGCACAATGGGCTTGGAAAAAGATGGGCACTCCGAATTATAAAAAATACGGGATAACACGTCTGGCTTGATGTTTTTAGAACCCGGACAGTAAGAAATAGAAAAATCAAAACGACAGAATAAAAGAGCCCACCGGGCCTGCCTAGAGTTGAACCTTTTGGCTGACTTGATGTATTCAAGGTTCTTGTGGTCGGTTCAAACGACAAAGGGAACCCCCGAACCCTCCAACCGATGACGCCACTCTTCCAAGGCAAGCTTGACTGCCAACAACTCTCTGTTACCAATATCATAATTACGTTCGGCGGAGGACAAACGGTGAGAAAAATACGCGCAGGGGTGCACCTTGCCGTCCGTGGGGGAACGCTGGGATAGTACCCCACCAACTCCCACCTCTGACGCGTCAACCTCCACCACAAACTGCCTGGAGGGATCAGGGGCTATGAGGATGGGAGCTGAAACTAAGCAGCCTCTCAGTTTGGAAAATGCCGCTTCCGCTGCACTAGACCACCTAAACGCAGTTTTGGTGGAGGTTAAGGCCGTCAAAGGTGCAGCTAGCTGGCTGAAATTGCAAATAAAACGCCGGTAAAAATTGGCAAAGCCCAGAAACCTCTGCAAGGCCTTGCGGGAATCTGGGGTTGGCCAATTCACCACAGCCTGAACCTTCTCGGAATCCATGCGCACCCCCTCGGCCGAGATGTACCCCAAAAAAGGAACAGACTGTGCATGGAAAGCGCATTTCTCCGCCTTGACAAAAAGCCCATTCTCTAACAGCCTCTGAAGCACTCGTCTGACGTGCTGAACATGTTCCTGGAAAATATCAGTATGTCATCCAGGTAGACATAAATGAACTGATCTAGCATGTCTCTCAGAACGTCATTAACGAGTGCCTGAAAAACCGCGGGAGCGTTGGAAAGGCCAAAAGGATGAACAAGATATTCAAAGTGCCCCCTGGGGTATTAAAGGCGGTTTTCCATTCATCCTCCTCTCTTATGCGAACCAAATGATAAGCATTGCGGAGATCTAATTTCGTGAAAAATGACGCCCCCTGCAGACGCTCGAAAGCCGACGACATCAACGGTAAAGGGTAAGTATTCTTCACCGTGATGTCGTTTAAGCCCCGATAGTCAATACAGGGACGAAGAGAGCCGTCTTTCTTTTTCACGAAAAAGAACCCCGCCCCGGCCGGAGATGAAGAGGGGCGGATGATCTTGGCTGCTAAAGAATCAGAAATATATTTCTCCATAGCCTCCCTCTCCGGATTGGAGAGTGAATATAACTTGCCCTTAGGCGGAGACATACCTGGCAATAAATCTATAGCACAGTCATAGGGACGATGAGGAGGTAGAGAAGCAGCCCGAGACTTACTGAACACTCCCCTCAGATCAAGGTACTCCTGTGGCACGTTAGACAGGTCCGAATGATCCTCCTGAAACACAGAACAAACAGCAGGAGAACACGCGGACAACAAACAGTTGGCATGACAATTCTCGCTCCAACCCAGTAGAGTATCGTTAACCCAATTAATGTGAGGGTTATGGAGGACCAGCCAGGGGTGACCCAGCACTAAAGGGGCCGAGGGTGTGTCGGTGAGGAGAAAGTGAATGTCCTCAGTGTGTTGACCCAAATTGATGAGGTCTTAATGGTGCAGTGGCGTGAGTGACGGAAGGTAAGGCCTGGCCGTTGAGTTGAAGCATAGAGACGGGCTGAGAAAGCTCCACCATAGGAATGTGGAGGGACCGAGCGAACCCAATGTCCAAAAGGTTCCCCTCTGCTCCAGAGTCCACTAACGCCTCACAGTCATGATAAACAGACCGAACCTCCAGTCTCACTGAAAGATGAGTGCTGGAGTAAGAGGATCTGTGTTCCTTAATGGCGCCCGTCAGTAACCTCTCCCCTACTGACGGGCGTTGTCTTTTGCTGGGCACCGTGCAGCGATGTGTCCGGGGGCGCCACAGTATAGACACACTCCCTCTCTCCTGCGTCTCTGCTTCTCCTGGAGTGAGAGACGGAACCTTCCCACCTGCATGGGCTCGGACTCTGGAAGAGAGAAAACAGTCTTAGTGGTAAGTGCAGGTAATTGCGTCTGTGAGGCGAACGACGGTTCTCTGAGTTGTCGTTGATCCCGCCTCCGCAATCGGGTGTCCACCCGAATAGTTAGAGCTATGAGTTCATCCACCCCAGATGGTAATTCTGATGAATCTATCTCATCCTTAATCTTATCAGACAGGCCAACCTGAAACATGTCCCACTGTGCCTCTGCATTCCACCCACGCTCTGCAGCCAATGTGCGGAACTCGATTGAGTAGTCAGTGACAGTGTTCTGTCCTTGACGTAACTCCGCAAGCAGTCGTGCTGCTTCTCTGCCCGAAGCTGCATGATCGAAAACCCTCCGTAGCTCCTCGGAAAAAGCCTGAAAAGACGAGCAACAGGGTAATCTCCGTTCCCACACTGTGGTTCCCCAGTTAGCCGCTCGACCCGAGAGCAACGTTATCACAAACACCACTTTAGCCTCCTCAGTGGGGAACGATGACGGTTGGAGGGAAATGTACAGAGAACATTTGGCCAGAAAAGAACGACATAACTGGGGTTCCCCGGAATAAAAGGCTGGAGGTGGTAGCCGAGGTTCGTGGGTGCGGACAATCGGACCCATCGAAACCGGTGGATGAGGCACGGCTGGTTGTTGAGCTGAACCCCGCTCAGCTTTCAGATGCTGGATCTGGGTGGTGAGCTCGGACAGCTGACTCACCAGGGTCTGAACGGCCCGTCCCGTGGCCATCATCTGATCCTCCTGATGCTCCATGCGAATGTTTGTGTTAGACAAAAAGTCTCTGAGTTCTGCCGCACTCGCTGGATCCATGAGTTGGTCGGTTCGTTCTGTCACGGCAGAGAAGAGTCAGGATCCAAGTGCGAGTGCAAAAGGTAAGGTTTATTTGTAATCACAAACAACGGAGACAACAAAGATAATCCTCGGGTCCAGGTCCGAATCAGAGCTCCACAGAGAAATCCCTTCCTCCACTGCGTTTGACCAAACCAAGGAGAAGGCTGAAGATCTGTACCCTGACTGAGCGAGAACTGGAAACAGAGAACTGACAAGGAGACAGGACATGAGAATAATGAACCGACAAACACACATTGAACAGAGTGCCCTATATAGGACTCGTAAACGAGTTGCAGCTGGCGCGCTCTGATTGAGCGCCAGCTGCAAACACTAATGAATGACGTACGCACATACAACCACATGACAAGACACAGAAAGACCGTCCGGACCCATGAACCGTGACAAAAACAATTTTAATTCTGTAAAGATACTGCATTTTCAACATACAGCCGCCCCAAAAACTATTCGAATATGTAAGCCACATGTATAAATGTATGAATATAATAATAGCAATAACTAACACATGTGGCATTTATTTTAATCAAAACATTTTTTAATAATTAATGTTGGTGGATATCCATATTTAAAGGGATAGTTCACCCAAAAATTAAAATTCTGTCATCATTTACTTACACTCATATTGTTCTAAACCTGTATAACTTTCTTGTGTGAAACACAAAAGAATATATTTTCCATGCCTCCAGTGTTTTTGGGCCATACAGTGAAAGTCGTGGAGTTAAATTTTATTTTAGTTAATAAAAAAAAAAAAAAATTCAGTTTAACATTATTTGTTGTTAATAGAATAACATTTATTTTAAGCATATCTTTTAAATCTACAAATGATTTTGGAAACATTTTATAATACTTTAAATTTATTTGTGGTAACACTTTACAACAAGGCCCCATTAGGTAATGTTAGGGCATTAACAAACATTAACTAACAATGAGCATTACATTTGTTACAGTATTATCACTCGTTGTTCAATTCGTTCTGTGACTCGGTCCAGTAAATCAATGACACACACCCACACACACACCACACACCACACACCCCAAGGTTTTTTTTTTGGTTTTTATGGTTTATGGGGACTCTCCATAAGCTTAATGGTTTTTATACTGTACAAACTGCATGTGCTATTGCACTACACCAACCATAAACCCCTAAACCTACCCCTCACAGGAAACTTTCTGCATTTTTAGATTTTCAAAAAAACTCATTCTGAATTATTTATAAGCCTTTTTAATTACGGGGACACTGAAAATGTCCTCATAAATCACCTTCTCGTTGTAATACCCATGTCATACCCATGTCATTATACAAAATTTGTGTCCTCATAAACCACATAAACGTGCATACACACACAACATTTATATATACAGTGGGTACGGATAGTATTCAGACCCCCTTACATTTTTTTACTCTTTGTTATATTGCAGCCATTTTGCTAAAATCATTTAAGTAATTTTTTTTCCCTCATTAATGTACACACAGCACCCCATATTGACAGAAAAACACAGATTTTTTGACATTTTTGCAGATTTATTAAAAAGAAAAAACTGAAATATCACATGCTCCTAAGTATTCAGACCCTTTGCTGTGACACTCTATATTTAACTCAGGTGCTGTCCATTTCTTCTGATCATCCTTGAGATGGTTCTACACCTTTATTTGAGTCCAGCTGTGTTTGATTATTTTGATTGGACTTGATTAGGAAAGCCACATACCTGTCTTTATAAGACCTTACAGCTCACAGTGCATTTTCAGAGCAAATGAGAATCATGAGGTCGAAGGAACTGCCTGACGAGCTCAGAGACAGAATTGTGGCAAACCACAGATCTGGCCAAGGTTACAAAAAAAAATTCTGCTGCACTTAAAGTTTCCTAAGAGCACAGTGGCCTCTATAATCCTTAAATGGAAGACGTTTTTGATGACCAGAACCCTTCCTAGAGCTGTCCGTCTGGCCAAACTGAGCTATCGGGAGAGAAAAGCCTTGGTGAGAGAGGTAAAGAAGAAGCCAAAGATCACTGTGGCTGAGCTCCAGAGATGCAGTCTTGAGATGGGAGAAAGTTGTAGAAAGTCCAACCATCACTGCAGCCCTCCACCAGCCGGGGCTTTATTGCAGAGTGGCCCTGACGGAAGCCTCTCCTCAGTGCACGACACATGAAAGCCCGCATGGAGTTTTGCTAAAAAACACCTGAAGGACTCCAAAATGGTGAGAAATAAGATTCTCTGGTCTGATGAGACCAAGATAGAACTTTTTTGGCCTTAATTCTAAGCGGTTATGTGTGGAGAAAACCAGGCACTGCCATCACCTGTCCAATACAGTCCCAACAGTGAAGCTTGGTGGTGGCAGCATCATGCTGTGGGTGTTTTTCAGCTGCAGGGACAGAACAACTGGTTGCAATCGAGGGAAAGATAAATTGAACAGGGTATATTCTGGACGAAAACCTTCTCCAGAGTGCTCAGTACCTCAGACTGGCCGAATGTTTACCTTCCAACAAGACAATGACCCTAAGTACACAGCTAAAATAATGAAGGAGTGGTTTCACAACAACTCTGTTCTTGAATGGCCCAGCTAGAGCCCCGACTTAAACCCAATTGAGCATCTCTGAGAGACCTAAAAATGGCTGTCCACCAACGTTTACCATCCAACCGACAGAACTGGAGAGGATCTGCAAGGAAAAATGGCAGAGGATCCCCAAATCCAGATGTGAAACACTTGTTGCATCTTTCCCAAAAAGACTCATGGCTGTATTAGATGGCTGTATTAGGGTGCTTCTACTAAATACTGAGCACAGGGTCTGAATACTTAGGATCATGTGATATTTCGGTTTTTCTTTTTTAATAAATCTGTAAAAATTTCAACAATTCTGTGTTTTTTCTGTCAATATGGTGTGCTGTGTGTACATTAATGAGGAATTTTTTTTTACTTAAATTATTTTAGCAAATGGCTGTAATATAACAAATAGTGAAAAATTTAAGGGTGTCTGAATATTTTCCGTACCCACTGTGTATATATATATATATATATATATATAATATAATATATTTTGTATATTGCACTCACACTAAATGTTATATTATCTGCATTTGTCTGTTCAGTGTTCAGTCTGATCTGCTGGCTGCGGTTTCAAAGGAGTTTTGGGAATGTTACAGCTGGTCAGGCTTTTTAGACTAGCTATCTTGGCCAAGCTAAGACTACCTTAAACCAGCCAAGACCAGCTTAAAGCAGCTTTGACTATTTTCAGTGCAGTCACACTTTAGACGTCTGTTCATTTCAACTCTAATGAAGTCGAGGCAACTTTAGCATAAAACATTTCTGTTCCGAGGGATCCTGCAGCACGCTATTTAGTAAATAACACCGCTGTTCATTTAACCCAACCTGTTGATCCCCAATCCCCTTTTCCCACCTCTCATCTGTTTTGCGAGTCGCGAGACATCAAAGGCCCTCATCAACAAATGGAGGCTCAAAAGACTTACATGAAAGCCTGATTGTAGATGAAGCAGCTGATTATAATTGCATTTAGTATTCAATCGTTTTTTCTCCTCTCTCTTTTCTAATCGGGCCGACTGCTAGCTTTCTTTTCTATCATTTAGTAATGTGGGAGAGCATTCTCATTAGGATTCAAGCGTGATGCTCGCTAACTTAATTAAGCATAAGATAGACATGCGTATAGATGTAATCTGATCTCAATGTGTGTGAGCCCACGTTTAGCCTGCGTTCAAGGGTTCTCAAAGGACGTGATGATGCTGTGATGGCAGGAAAGTGGGGTATCTTGTCAGGTCTGTCTATTTCTGTGCTGCTTTCTTTTTCAAGAAGGTTTAGGACAAATGGCGAAGTGGCAGCTAAAGGAATATTACACATATAGAAATCTGTTGAGTAGCTTGTTGAAGATGCAATTGTTTCTCTTTCTCTTCCTTTCAGAGGCAGTCATCTCTCTTAAGTAGGCTATGTCTATTTCAGATGTGTAGTATTGCCTCTTGTGATCAGTGTCTAGAAACCGAACATCTGTTATTGCAGAAGCATCTATTTAGATATGATTTAAAGACATGGAAAAAGAGGAATTTTGTGTAATGTCCAATGATTTTGTTAACCGCATTGTACTCAAGCTGCAATGCGGAGGAGTTGTTTGATTGATGCATGAACATTAACTCAGTATTCGACAGTTTTATCTGACAGCCCTGATGGATGCTTTTTATAACAAACCCAATGAGTCTGATAAAAACCTGTCTTGAAATGCAACCTAAGTACAAAAACATTCTGCAATAGCCTACCAACCAAGCCTAAGACTTATATGCATTGCATATGAAACTGATCAATCCTTGTAAATTGTTGTTTGCATGACAGTAGCACACAATGCAATGACTTCCAGAATGCAAAATTAGTTTCAGAATTAGACATTAGAGAATAAATGTAAGCAGCTTGCTCTGGAATAAACTACACATATAAGCCTGTCATCTGTTTAGATCATCTGCCACAATTCTGTCTTTGTCTCTTTCTGTACACTGAACAAAAAAATCAGCTTAGAATCTATTTTCACTCAGAAAATGTTAAAATTAATGACAGAGACGGCAATTAACACATTGAATCAAGAGTGATTTTTTTTCAATTAGGACTGAAATTGTATTTTTTTAAACACACTGCAATAATCTTTGTTCTATTCAACGTTGTCTGCCCTCTCATTTTTACAGTTTTGCATGGTGATGTGGACTTTCCGTCAACTTCCATTGTTTTTACACAGAATGAATAGACTCCCTAACTCCTCTAACCCTCACACTGATATTGTTGCACCTTTAGTTTTTCATTAAGACATTTATTAGGTTTATTAAGCCTTTTTCCTCTCAGACTGTTGGCTGGTCTCCATATTTAGGTCATTCCAGATTTGACAATTTTTCATTGGACATATGCTCTCCTAAATATGAGTAAAACCTCACCCACACACGTATATTAACATTGTGCCCACAAGGGGTCGCTGTTGCTTTGCAGTGATTAAAATTAGATTATAAATGACCATATTTATCGGCACTTATAATTATCGTCAAAACGGTGTAAATGAACTTCTGCCATGCCACTTTAATGTTTACTTACTTTCATACTTGGGCACACAGACAGTCATAAACTACCAATAACTTTTTCCATTTGTGTCTCCAACATTTTTTGTATTTCTAAGGGCAAAATTATTTCGATTGCTCTAGTAAACGCATACGTTTTGCAGTCTATTAAGAATCTGAAATGTGCTATGATATACTGTGTTGTTCAGGTAAAGCCCTTGATGTGAATGTTGGCGCTTCAGGTGATGCTTTAACCCTGCACCTCAGTTTGGACTTGCCAGTGTCTGCGCTGGAGTGGAGAGGAGAGGATGGAGCAGAAAAACCTCTTCAAACCCTCATGCACTTATTTCTAAACACACATTTGCTGATGGTATTTGTTTTCTTTTATGCGTTCGTGAATATCAGATGAAGCTTGTCGTCTTTTTTTCTAACATCATCTCCTGAGGAAGGAAACCAGCCAAGTGTTATTCTTCATCTCTGCAGGTTATTCTGAGCGACACCGAGGATATGGAAAGCGCAAATGGTGCAATCGTGCGCTTGAGCAACTTTTAGGATGTGCAGGATGGTTCCGCATTAGAGGATGTGAGAGTGGATGCAGAGGAAACACAGATCCTGCCTTACGCATCACGCATCAGAGGGAAAAATCCCACAGCAACGCCACCCAACCCGCCAGACTTTACTAGAAAGACAAAAGTAGCCAAGGAACGGAAATTAAATTCACTCGCTGCTACCAAACGCCACAATACCGCAGACTGAGCAGTTGGACTCAGCGACGCATGGGAACATACTTCGGATGTGAGAAAAGCACAATATTTGTGAAGGATCTGTCGCGTAACGAGGAGACACAGTGGCATCCTTCGGGATCTTGACTGAGCCTATAAATCCCATCTAATGCGTGACGGGATGCTCGGACTCTCAAGTCTTTTTGACCTGAAGTAAAGTAAACCGACCCCGGTGTGAAGTGAAGAACATTATGATGAATGCTTCTGGATATCCTCCGAGAGCGATACTGGAACTTAATCGCGCAATTTTGTGATCATCTCTCCGCGCGCAAAGGGATACCTTTTCACTTTCACTGCCCCTCCGTGCCACCCAGTAAGATGGAAGTTTCACACAGGGGGAGAACAAACATGTTGCGTCTCCATACTCTGCATTTCATTGTAATGCTGCTCAGAGGTAAGCCCCCCCTATGAACCTTATTATAATGTGGCACTTGCAGCATAAGATTTCCTTATTTAACTTTAGATCGTAAAGAGAAATTCATAGTTTAAATCTAAAAGCTGTTCTCTGGATCCTGACTGAATCTTATCTGTTTAACTCAGTGTGTGGTATTGTGAACTTGCGACATGAACGGGGACCTCACCGTAACGAGCGCAACAGCACTGCCACTGACTGACACATTTGTGCTGCAGCTGGGGATTAGCGATGTCCGATTCGAGAACGAGTTGTTCCCGAGTCGAATATTTTTAATGAATCACTTTAATGAACCGGACTGAATCGGTTCGAATGATCACCAAGTATGGAATTACATCTCTGCCACAATTCTGCGCGCGAATGATCATATTTTGAGCGTGCAAAAGTGCGTTTTGCACACGCGCAAACTGAGTTTTGTGGAGAAAATTATCTTCTCTTTTGTGCGTGCAGCTCTCTAAATGCCAATGGCTGCTTGCTCAACACAACCCAGCATTACAATATGCCATAATTCCAGCCAATCAGAGAAGTGGCTGCTAAATTCTGATTGGCTGCCTTGACAACCAATCACAACATTGTTTCGTTTGACATGCCTTAGTGTAGTTTAGGGCTGCCACTAACGACAATTTTTATTTTGATTAATCTATCGACGAATTTATCGATTCATCTAAACGATTAATTTCCCACAAAAAAACAACAATTTTACTTAAGAATATTTTATTAAACTATATTTCATTAAACCAAATGAAATCCAAAAGTAAAAAAGTAAAGTGCAAGAAGCAAGTGTCCATCTCATAGTCCAAATCACTGAAATCAAAGTTCAGTATTATAGTGTAAGTATGACAACATATCCACGTGTTCTAGTCTACTAATAATACAATTATAATCAAAAAAACACTTTTTAAAGGAGTATTTACCAGAAATGTTGTTTACCAGAATTTATTTAGGAGAAAAATATAAATGTGCAGAATTTCTGAAAAAAAAATAAAAAAAAAAAGAATAATAATATATATATATATATTTTTTTAAATTAATTTTATTGATTTTTTTAAAATAAATTGATTAGACATGCTTTTTGATTATTAAAATGTAATTTAACCATTAAAAAGGAATCCAGAAAATAATGGAAAACAGAATTTGGTAAAGATAACTGTAAAACTCAATTAATTAGACAGGCTTTTTGATTAATAAAATTTAATTTAACCATTAAAATGAAAATGGAAAAAAACTGAATTTGGAAATAAAACGTATTTCATAGGGCCCTATAATTATAATTAATTTTTTTTGTGGTAATAAAAATAGATGTTAGTGAACAATAGCCTTTAAAATTACTTAAAATACATATATAATAGCAATGTGGCAATGATAATTAGTTCAAATAAAGTATCAAAGCAAGAAATCATATGGTTTTATTGAACAAAATTGTTCAAATACATAATGTATTATAAACAATAGAGCTAATGTGCATTACAACAAAGGCCTGCAGAGGGCGCCAACGGCCTGATGATTTTTTTTACACATTACTGTGCGATCTAATCATTGTTTAATATTGACCAAGCATCATTTAATTCAAAGGTCCACTTAATCTTTAATATTTGGACAGAAATGCTATGGCCACTGTAATTAAATGAATATGTGGACATCAAAACGTGTAAACACAGAGTGAGGGTTTGAGCTTTTATTTTGAAACGGAGTGCGCAACCAACAACATGCAGAGATGGAGTTTGAGACTCCACGCATGTAAATGATAACAGCTCCTGTTGAACTTCTGTGAACGGAGCCGCTGTGTGAGGCACGTACATAACCTACACGCATTTAAATAATTAAAGCGCATATACTGTATTAGAACTGCATCGCATATAATTATTTAATTAAATCGTAGCGTTTGTGAATTCACAATTATGCTTAATTATGATTTTTAAATGAGTTTATACATTCTCGTCTGTGAAATGCGCCACTTCCGGTATTTTGCCCGTTAGTGATGCAAGCAAAATGAAGTCGAGGATTAAAAAAAAAAAAATCGAATAGTTGAATAAAATCGACGAATCGCGACAGCCCTAGTGTAGTTTTGAATGCAATTTGCTTTATATTTTTATTATGTGTCTACCTAGCCTATATGGATTTATTAAAACGTTTCACAGCATGTAATAATTACGACCACATGCCGACATATTTACGTGAATGAATCACTGAATCGTTTTTTGAAACGAACTGTTTGAAAGAACCGATTCGTGAACAGAGTCGACGTTTTATTACTTCTGGATTCGAACACCACACACACACACACACACACACACACACAACACACACACACACACACACACACACACAATCACCACACACACACACAAACCCACACCCACACACACACCACCCACACACACACACAACACACACAACACACACAACACACACAACACACACAACACTTGCTTTGTGGTTTACTGGCTAGGCGTAATGGTTTTTATACTGTACAAACTGTATATTCTATCGCCCTACACCTAAACCTACCCCTTACAGTAAACTACTGGCAATTTTTGAATTTCATAAAACACAGTTTTGTATGTTTTTTTTTTATGCCTTTTGTTTTATGGGGACACAGGAAGTGTCCTTATAAACCATGTTTACGTTGTAGTACCCATGTCATTATAAACATTTGTGTCCTCATAAACAACATAAACATACACACACACACACAATAGTACACTTGTTCTCCACTGGTACTGTAGCTTTTCATTCACTCATTGTTTGAAGCAGTTCATTCAGAAGTCTGGTCAAACAAGATGTGTTTTGTAGTTCTGACCATGTTGGGGAAGTTACTTTTAAACGTAATGCATTACAATATGCGTTACTCCATAAAAAAACAACTAATTATGTTACTTAGTTACTTTTATGGAAAGTAATGCGTTACGTTGCTTTTGCGTTACTTTTTAAATTTGGACAGGGCTTGCTTGTTTGTTTTTTAAAATAAAAAAGTTATATTTTTGGCAAATGTAAAAGCCCTTTCACTCCAAAAAGTGTAATGAATAAACCTCATGCTGAAGGAAATGTAAATTTACATCCATACAGTAGAATGCAGAAGAATAAATTTCAACACACTTCAGCAATAAAAAAAGACACAGATGTTTGTCTAGAGTAATTTGTGATTATTAGTACGTTTGAACTGGATCATCGAAGGTCAGAAGCTAAGACATTGGTTAATAGAATGGGATTAAATACATAAAGGATATTTGTGTTGTTTAACATTTAATTATTGCAGGTTTGCGTTATATTCTGAGTTTGCATTTAACTGTTTTTATTCATTTTGAGGAATACTAATCTGTTTTTTAATTTTGTGAGTGAGATGAATTAATGCATATTCATATTTATTTTAGAACTACAGTAGCATCTTCTGATTTCTCTCAACATGGGGACAGGAGAGCTATCAATCAATAAATTGGAAAAAAAGTAACTTGCTTTACTTATTTGAAAAAGTAACTCAGATATTCTCTTGTAAATTAAAAAGTAATGCATTACTTTAGTTACTTGAAAAAAGTAATCTGATTACGTAAATCGCGTTACTTGTACTGCGCCACTGGTTCTGACTTTTCATAGTTTTATTTCATAATTGTAGAAAGTGCAGTATCTTTTTCTGTTTGTGAGCATTGTTACCTCATTTAGGGAGGGGAGAAATACAGAGTCCTGGCATAGCTTCCTGTCTGGATGTTTATGGTGTGGTTCACTACACTGGGTGAAGTCAGGTAAATCAAGGCACTTTTGACATTTAAAAAGAATGTGGTTTGATTTACCTGAATTTACCTCAGTTTGTCTGTTGAAGCACAGCTGAAATGGATCCATTATGAAAGAGGTCCATAATGGCTTGATCAGGTGTGGGGGCAAACATGGGGGCACGGCTGTGCGTCAGATGACCTCTCATCATTAAATCTAGATCACTCTGGCTGTGAGCTGGGGAGCATTTGGTCCTCATGTTAAATGGACATTATTATAATACAAACCTTTAAATGAATAAGGCCATTATTTTATCCCTGTGTTCTTCTTTCAGCCTCCTTTCTTGCTTCATTTTGTTCTCTCTCTGTCTTTAGCCTTCCTCCTCCTCCCTCTGTACCTCAGTGGTCTAGTCTTGTGCAAGAACATGTAGTAGTTAGTGCTGAAATGACATTGGAATTATCCGGGTCTTTGAGCTTGATGTTCAGCAGGCCCACACATTACTCACAGTGTTTTAAACTGTGAGAAAAAGAAGTGGATAGTTTCATTATTAGGCTGGAGAGATGTATGAGCTTTCTGGAACAGCACACTGTTGCTGAAGTGAAAATAATGAGTGATGAATGAGTTTTTAAAGCATGTTCTTAAACTAAACTGAAATACTGCAGAGAAATATAGATGTTCTGAACTAGGGATATACCAATGCACCAATATGATACTGATAAGCTGATCCTTTCCAAAATAATGTAACACTACAAACTAAAAATCACTTGTTTTAAATTCAACAACTAACTTTAAGCAACACAGCATTAGAAAGTATGAAAAATTAATTTTTTTAAATATTTATTTTCCATAGATCAAAATGGAATGGATGATTTTAAGATCTGCTAAAGATTACATTTAAGTGAACAGTGTTATTAAATTCAATTATTTGTGTTTTTAAAGATTAAATGTAAGTGTTACACTGGAAAAAATGGCATAGAAACAAATTTCACGTAGAAATTGCTAGTAAATTTCACAATTAAATATGAAAAACAGCATGTACTGTAATGCATTTAATTAAATGTAAATGTAATTTTGAGGTAGGAATACTTAGTATTTTATTGTAAAATATAATCCAATCTTTGTATTATTTGCAGTTTTAAAAAAAAATCATTTTTGCAGTATAGTTGACAGCAAATGAAATTTAAATGTTTAAATATGTGAAAATGAGCATGCATAATTAATTCTAATATTTACTGATACTAATACATTAACGAATCTCAAGTATCTGATAAACAAATACAATACCAATATATTGTGCATACCTAATCTGAACCCCATTAAGATTGTGCACAACTCATATGCATTACAAAAGTCACTGTTATATATAAAGCTTTCTTGGGATCATTGTCACCCCTACAGCTAAAAGCCTTTAAAACTCAAAATGAACTAAATCCTTTGATGTGTTATGTCACACCGGAGTAATTACACCCAGCATTGTGCCTTAGACATGTTGAATTTAAGATCAGCTCTTTAAAAAAGAACATGTCAAGGCCAAGACTTCATTTGTTTGAGAGCTGTTGTAGTAAATTAAACACTGTTTGACTTTAACATCTTAATTTAATTCCCATTATGTGTTTCCTCAGGAGTTTTCTAAAGACATGGATTGATATGACACTTCCCTTGTCATGAACAAAATCTTTGAGTAAACTGTAAGAATTACAGCGAATTCAAACATAAAATGGCCCGTAAATTATGCCACTTGTCTTTCTCTCAGCCATCACCATTTCAGTGATGACACCTGGATAAAAAGCCATTTTACTCTGACCTTTAATGGAGTGCATTTTATCGAGCTATGATGGACCTGTTTGCTTAGAGAAGTACTGAGTTACAGCAGTACGTCATGTCTTATTATGACACTCTGTACTTTGTGCTGACTAAAAGGTGAAGGTTTTTCAAACCTTGAAAGGTTTTTATTTTTATTTATTTATTTTTGATAAAAGGAATTTGTATGTAGTTTTAGCTGTGGAATGGCATTAAAAGTACAATTTTCAATATTCAAGAAAAGTTGTAACAATAAGATCTTTGTCATCCAGTGGACAAAGACAAGGTTAGTCCCTTTCATAGGAGTCCTTGCATAGAACTTTGCATAAATCTCCAAACTTAATGTTTGGAAACCATGCACATTTAACAAACACCATAGTCTGTGAACAGTGCACTTTACAAATCTTAATTTTATGAATGATAATGTGTTCGCATCCACAAACATTAGGCACCATGTTACCATATATCACAAAATAATGTTGAGTTGTTAATTTAAGTCGTGTGTGAGTCATGAAAATTTAGGACAGCTTATTGAATTCAATTGTTTTCCGAATCAGGACAAAAATAATCATCTGGTCCTTGGCGGGTCTTAAAATTTGGAAATAAAACCAAACAGATGAACAACAACACATTACATATAACACTGTGTCAATATTTATTTAACAAAAATAAATATTGACATGGTGAAATAAAGCCAATACGGAAAACCATGGGCGACAAACTAAGGACACCCTATGATTCAGTTGCTTGTAGATTCACTTTTAGCAGCAATAACTTGAAGTAATAATTTTCTGTAAGACTTTATCAGTATCTTACATCATTATGTATGAATTTTGGCCCACTCTTCTTTTCAACGTTGCTCCAGTTTATTGAGGTTTGAGGACATTTGTTTATGCACATAATTTCAGTCAGGATGAGGTCTGGACTTTTGCATCACCTTGATTCTTTTAGTTTTCAGTCGTTCTGCTGTAGATTTGATGGTGTGCTTGGGATCATTGTCCTGTTGCATCACCCAATTTTGGCCAAGCTTTAGCTGTCGGATGGATGGCCTCAAATTTGATTCTAGAATACTAGGTATACCAAGGAGTTCATGGTTGACTCAATGACTGTGGGGTGCCCAGGTCCTATGCTACAAAACAAGCCCAAAATCATCAGCCTTTCACCAGCATGCTTGACTTTTGGTATGAAGTGTTTATGTTGATATGCTCTTTAGGTTTTCACCAAATGTGACGCTGTGCATTATGGCCAAACATCTCCACTTTGGCCTCATCTGTTCAAAGGGCATTGTTCTAGAAGTCTTATGGTTAGTTCAGATGCAACTTTGCAAACCTAAGCTATCCCGCCATGTTCTTTTTTTAGAAAGAAGAGGCTTTCCTCTGGCAACCCTTTCAAATGTGCCATACTTGCCTGGTCTGGTCACAAGCTTTATAATTTAACATGTTAACTGAGGCCTGTAGAGTCTGAGGTGTAGCCTATTTTTTGGGTTGTCTGCCATTTCTCTGAGCGTTGCACGGTCTGATCTTGTGGTGAATTTCCTGGGACGTCCACTCCTGGGAGGATTGGTGTCTGTTTTGAATGTCTTCCACTTGTGAATAATCTTCCTCACTGTAGAATGATGGACTTCAAATTGTTTGGAAATGGCCGTATTACTCTTTCCAGATTGATGGCAGCAACAATTGCTTCTCCAAGATCCTTGCTGATGTCTTTCCTCTTTGGTATTGTGTTAACACACACCTGAAGGCTCCAGACAAAACTCTGCTTTTTTTTAAGGTGCTCACTGCTTGCTGTACGAAGGTTGAATTAACAGTACCTGACCGTTAATTCCTATGATAACAGTAAGGGTGTCCTTAGTTTGTCACCCATGGGTTTTCCATTTTGTCCTAGATTTTGTTAAATAATAATGATACGTGTGATATGTCATATGTTCCAAATTTTAAGACCTGCCAAGGACCAGAGTATTTTTTTTATTATGTCCTGATACAGAAAACCATGGAATTCAATAAGGTGTCCTTTTTTCACATGACTGTATATAAGATTTGTATATATTAGAATACTTTTATTAAATTGAATGTTCTTTTCATTTATTAAGAATTATAAGCATGTTTATGATGTGATTTAGCCAATGCACATTTGCTCAAAAGCCTGGCAGAGTGATCACAAGATGCTAGGCAAAAGTTGTGTATTGTTTTCAGAAATGATGCACATTCTCATCTTTTTTTCTGTTAATTAAATCGCGTTTGGTCTCGTACTGTATCGCGCACCTTGTCAGTGTCGTGCGCTTTGCTTGGCCATTTGTTGTGATAAACAGGAAAAAGCACCAGCAAAACACAGTGTAAAGAAATAATCTTTGAGAGAAGCAGTCAATCAGCAGAAATTAAAAGCAGCTCGTAAGTGTATTTATTGCTTGTCTCCGTGGTTTAAGCGCAGTTTGTCGTTGCTGAGGAAACGCTTGTTTGTGTTTACTGTGTAGACTGCTGAAATCGCGTTTGGTCTCGTACTGTATCGCGTACCTTGTCATTGTTGTGTGCTTTGCTTGGCCATTTGGTGTGATAAACAGGAAAGTGTGTCCAACTGAATTTTATTTGAGTTTTGTTAGACGAATATAAAAAGCTTAGTACACCGCGGCAGCCCTCGTGTGAAGACCGAAGAGTGTAAAGACCATTGACCTAGCCGTTTCACTTCCCTGAGCAGTACCCGACAAGACACATAAGTAATCATTCTGTATCATTCTCTTTCCTCCTACTTGTTCCCCCTTCTTTTGTCAGAGTTATTTATACAATTCTTACTATGTGTTTCCAGATCCCTACTATCACTACCACTCGCAAACCATGCATCACACACTGTAGGCAGCGCAATCCTAACAACCTGCGCACTTTGCCTATGTCTGCTAATACACTACTTTATTTTTCTTTTGGTCTCTGGAATTGTTAGTCTGCAGTAAACAAAGCTGATTTCATTACATCTATTTCTAGTCATTCAAAACTAAACTATATGGCCCTGACAGAGATGTGGATCAAACCTGAGGACAATGCTACACCTGCAGCACTCTTCAATAATTTATATTTTTCCCACTCTCTCCGTTTGACTGGGAGAGGTGGAGGTACTGGTCTGCTTATCTCTAATGATTGGAAATGTATTCTTTACCTTCTCTGGGTATTAACAGCTCCTTTGAATCACATTCAGTTACTATTTCCCACCCTTTTAAAATCCATTTTATAGTTGTTTATCAACCCCCAGGACCATTAGGTAACTTCGTGCAAGAATTAGATGTGCTGCTCTCAAACTTTCCTGAGGATGGTACTCCCCTAGTTAAGCTTGGAGACTTCAACATCCACCTAGATAAACCTCATGCTGCAGACTTCCACACTCTGCTTGCTTCCTTTGATCTCAAGCGACTATTAACTACGGCTACTCAAAAATCAGGCAACCAACTGGACCTTATTTACACACGACACTGCTCCACTGATCATGCGCTGGTTACTCCACTGCACACCTCGGATCACTTCCTCCTCGCTCTTAACCTCAACATGGTTCCTGACACAACACATACCCCTACACATGTCACTTTTTTCGACGTAACCTACGCTCACTCTCACCCTCCCGGCTATCTGCTATGGTTTCATCTTTGCTTCCTTCTCCTGAACAGTTATCATCTCTTGATGTTAACCGTGCTACTGAAAGTTTCTGCTCCACTCTTACGTCTTGTTTTAGACACTGTCTGCCCCTTGTCTTACAGGCCAGCCCGTACCATCCCTTCTGCCCCCTGGCTATCTGATNGCTGTAAATCACTGATTTTATCACTGAATCATTCGTTCAATTGATTCGTTCGAACAGCTGATTCATTCAAGAATGTATCAAGTGACTGTCTTTATGAATGGGTATTCATGAATCACTGACTCACTAGATTCTTTAAAAAACCTGGTCATTCATACCGAAACACTGCTGTGGTTTTGATGGGAAATTGGCCTCGGCTCTGCTGTGTCTTTGTTTTTAAACTATTTTCGACGACGAAATAGAGCAAAATCGGACAATAGTGTTATAGTCAGACAATGACAAAAGTCACTTAATATTAACTTCTTGTTTTGAATTGTCTTGTATTAAATCGAAGAAGGTTATCCATTTAAAACACCTAAAATCATTAAAACGGCACAGTCTCTAGTTATCGCAATCTCACCTGTATGATCAACGCAGCTCCTAACACTGCGCAAGAATCTCTTATTACACGCCTGTCCTACACTTTCTTATGAAATTCTTCGTGAGATTTCTGTGATAATTACTCGCGCGGGCAAAACACGTAGACGCTTGAAGCTCCCCTGAGCGCATCACAAGTATGATTAGGATCGGGTCATTCGCACTGGTCTCCTAAAAAAAATTTCATATCGCCCGCATTATGGTCAGGTCCGCAAATGCGACTGAATGGGCGCCTGTCGAGGTCCTGGTCCTATACCGCCTCACCGTCAGGGAGAACCGTGTCCTCCCCTCCCGGTGCTGGCGTACTCGACTGGCCATCGTCCTATACGACCTGTGGAGAAGCTGCCTCCGCCTTACACGCTACGGCGTGATTGCAAGTGCACCAGGCCAAGGCACTGAGGGACTTGCACGAGGGTGGTCATGACCCGGAAGTTCGCCGAGAACTCCGCACCGCGGCAGACCTCGCGCCACGAGCGACGAAGGTTACGCTGTTCTTTGGTCCTGCGATGTCCACTATGGTGGTCCGGGAGTGCGATTTCTGGCTGTGACTGGCTGACATGCTCGAGACGGACAAGACACGATTCTTGAACGCCCCCCTTGTGCCAGGCCGGCCTGTCGGCGACACGGTAGAGAACTTGCCCAGCAGTTCTCCGCTGAACAAAGCAGACTGAGGCCATCAGGTACAACCTGCCCCGGCGTGCAGCTGCTGCCGTAGCCGAGGGCGGCCCCCCTGCCACCGCCGAAACAAGAGCAGCGCTCCTGCGGCCCCCAGCAAAGCTGTGCCGTGGAGCCGGTCGCTCATTGTCATGCCGCTCCCTCCCGTCCCTGCCCCCTCCAAACCTGTGCAAGCTATATATCCCTATGGCCTGAAGACGGGCGACCCAGAGGTGGAGTGACGTGCTCTTCAGGAGATAGTAAGCACACCACTCCCTCCCCCGGATGAGGGCCGGGCGGAGATTCTTTTCATCTTTTTCCACCACTGACCTCTCGGTCGGTGGTACCCAAATTTTTGACAAAGAGCAATTCCTCTATTTCTGGACGTTGGGTGTTTTGCGATCTATTCGTATCACACTCACCCTCACTCTCTCGTCATGAGCCTCAGTGGGCTGATCGTGATGACGAACCAACGTATACCCACACAAACGCCTACTGCTCGAACGCAGGGTCATTGTTTTACACCCATCCAACCCCCGCCTCGGACCGCTACAGACGCCCGGCCGGTCCCTCCGTTTTTTTTCCCGCGCTGCCTCAACTGCGGTCTCCTGTAGTTTCCGTTGATGCCCCTATACGCGGTGTCCTGTATCCTTGCTTTAGCACCCAGCCCGTCTCGAGGTTTCCTTTCCCTGCGACGTCACGGCTCGTCTAGTGCGATTAGTCGCCCGCCGTCCCCCCCCCCCCCCAATTTCAGTGGCATCTGCTTCGCAACAGTGAAGGCGTCCGATGGTCCTGTCTTGCGGGCGGAGGTCGCAGTCCTACTGGCGAAGAATGCGATAGAGCCGGTCCCTCCAGCCGATATGAAGATGGGGTTTTACAGCTCCTACTTCATTGTACCCAAGAAAGGCGGCCCCTAACACGTTCGCCAGATTTTATAGCCTTTGTGTGGAGCCGGTATCCTCCTGTGTTCTCACCTCAAACGGGTAGAAGCACTGAGGGGCCCCGACTTTGGGTCGGCTTGCAAAACCACTCCAGAAAGTCCATACAGTAGACCCTGTTGAGTACCTCCGTCCCCTCGGCAGCCAGACGTGTCAGAGTGTCCGGCGCCCAAAAAGTGCCTTCACTCGCTGAATCATCTCGATAACGTAGAAGGCTGGGTTCATATGTAAGCCTGTGTATCCCTATGTTAAAATTCCACGTATAGCCTTGACCCGTGTTTTCCTTTCCTCCCGTCAGACTTCTGCCATGCCCAGAGTTCAAATCACCTCCATCTTCCATATGCATGTAAGGGATGTCCATATGTGTATTGCTTCCGAAACCTCCTTCGGGAAGGTTCGGCTTCCGTAGAACGGGTACGTTTTCCCAGTGTTATCCAGTCTTGCTTATTGGGTAGTGCCATTGCAGCAGTAGTTGGTCCTCTTGTGAAGAAGCCCTGGCATACGCCAAAAAATAGGGGCGCAGGTGACTTCCACAGGACACTGGAAGGGTCAGTACCTGTGGCCTTTGGTAGGATCCCAATTTCGTCGGTCATCCGATGTGACGTCGAGAGTGACCGACTGAAAGGGAACGTCTCGGTTACGTATGGTAACCCTCGTTCCCTGAAGGAGGGAACGGAGACGTCACGTCCCGTTGCCACAGCTCCTGTACCACCGCTGAGCGGCCGGGTCACCGGCTCGGCTCCGAAGTGAAAAGCTGAATATGCTCTGCATCTGCTGCCTACTTATACTCAAGCTGTGATCAGCAGCAGCTGGATGCATTAATCGCATGCCAATGTGCATTGGCTTTTCGTTTAGTTTACACTCGAAGTGATTGGTCCCTCTAAGCTACTCATCCCTAAAAAAAAAAAAAAAAAAAGAAAAAAAAAAAAAAAAAAAAAAAAAAAAAATTTTCGTCGGTCATCCGACGTGAGCGGTCTCCGTTCCCCCTCCTTCACGTAACGAGGGTTTCCATAAGCTTAACCGATACGTTCTTCTGAACTTTTCTATTCATCAAAGCAACCTGGCAAAAATCTAATCTGTTTCAGTACTAGAATATAAATGATAATAATAATAAATGTTATTTTGATACATCAAATCAGAATATTAGAATGCTTTCTGAAGGATCATGTGACACTGAAGTCTGCAGTAATGATGCTGAAAATTCAGCTTTGAACATCCCGGAATGCAATTTAAATTTTGTAATTCCTATTAAAATAAAAAAGTTATTTTAAATTTTAATATTTCACAATATTGCTGTTTTTGCTGCATTTTGGATCATAAATGCAGGCTTGGTGAGCAGAAGAGATTTCTTTAAAAAACAATAAATATCTTACTGATCAAAACCTTTTGACTGGTAGCATATTAACACACAATTTCTAAAGTGCCTAAATGTCAAAATTAGTACAATATATTTGTTGAAAAAATCTAATACTGAACACACTATTGAATTATTAGGCTGTGACTCATTATTTTTGTGTTGCTGTCTGCTCTAGCGCCCTCCCTCCCTCTACTATAAATCCATGTGAATATTTGTCTCTGCTAAGTTTTTTAATGTAGACTAACTTTACAATCGATACTGATGTCCTTTAGCACAGTAGGCTATTCTAAATGATGATAATAATGGGGTGGCTCTGGATTGGTAATCGGGCATACCGGGCATTTTCCTGGTGGGCCGATGCACTTAAGGGGCCGACAGAAGGTTTTTTTTTTTTTTGCAGAGGACCATCACGCAGGGACAGCGAGCAGCCAGTGGCCCATTGGTTTGTCTCCTGTATTGACAGCGTAAACATCCAATCACAATGCGCTATAGACGGAGCGATTAAGTATTTTGCTCCGCCTATATAAAGATCGCTTCACCCCAACTTCTTCCTCTTCGGCTTTTCCCATGTTTTCACAGCAGATTTATCAAGAACAGGCTTGCTCTGCGGTGAGTGATTGGGGCTAAAGAGCAAGGCAGGAGGAGAAAAGAGTAGTTGAATCTGTAAAGTGCTTGATAGGGACTCGCAGCGGAGGCAGGCATCTAACCTGTCCTAACGTGTGCACACGCCATGAGTGTACAATACATAACACTTTTTAACAAAAACGTAAATTCGTCCCCCGCGATTTTTTGGCCAAGTAAAGTCAAGTGTGTTCATAGAGGTTTCCATGGGCCAATGCAAATAAAGCTGGATTTAAATGAAAAAAGACACGATATTGACGTCGGACCTGACGTTTTATTCTTATCCAAAACAGAGTGATATGATGTTGTGTACTAGCACATACAACCTACATTCAAAAATTTTTAAACCGTAAGAAAGGATCTTTCCAATAGAAAGATCCAAAGATTAGCATTCATATGAAATAAAACGTTTTTTGTAACATTATACATATACCATTCAAAAGCTTGGAGTCAGTATAATTTATTTATTTTATTTTTATTTTTTTGGGGGGGGAATTAAAGAAATTAATTACTTTTATTTAGCAAGAATGCATTAATTGATCAAAAGTGACGAGAAAGACATTTATAATGTTACAAAAAAATTATATTTTAGATAAATGCTGTTCTTCTGAACTTTCTATTCATCAAAGAAACCTGAAAAAAATTCTACTCAGCTGTTTTCAAAATAATAATAATAATAATAAATGTTTGTTGAGCAGCAAATCAGAATATTTGAAGGATGTCTGAAGGATCGTGTGACTGGAGTAATGACTGCTGAAAATCCAGCTTTGCAATCACAGGAATAAATTACATTTAAAATATATTCAAACAGAAAACAATAATTTTAAATATTAAAAATATTTCACAATATTACTGCTGTTGCTGTATTTTGGATAAATAAATGCAGGTTGTTGAGCAGAAGAGCACTTCTTTAAAAACATGAACAATCTTACTGTTCAAAAACTTTTGACTGGTAGATATGTTTGTGTATATATATATATATATATCTATCTATCTATATATATCTATATAGATTATATACTCCAGGACGTTTCTAGGCATAGGCGAGCTCGGGCGGTTCGGCCTAGGGCGCCACCAGCTGAATGGCGCCAATGAGCACACTACTTTTAGCCCGTTGTGATAAAAAGTGGCATGGTCCACCCTGAAATATGACTGCCCTCCCCCACTTGATCCCCCCACATTATTGGGCTAGAGCAGTGTGTCCCACCGGTTGTGCTGTCTGTTGAGAGCAGGGGTGCCGTGTAAAAAATCATTTTTTAAATTGCTAAAATTTTCAAAAAAAGCATCTATTATATAATATTTCATTTCTGATGTCGCCAATAATTATAGATGCACTGAAATTTCGGCTGCTGAAAATGAGTTCACCGCTCAGGTTTCACTTTCACGTGGTGCGACGCTCTGCGTGTTATCCCGCTCCATGTGTGTGCACTCTGCTCAGTCGCTCATGGCTCATGTGAGTGCTCCACTCATATACTGTTCATGTTCATCGGAACAGCAAAGTCCACTCAAAAATCAAGCTGACAGGAAACATCGATGTAGTACAGTATTGTTTCTGTTTGCAATAGCCCTACTGTGCTGTAACAAGGTGTGGTAAATGGGCAACTCTGGTAACACTTCCCTCTCATTCATTAATCTGCTAACCGCTATGCTCATGTGTCCTCTGACAATAATAGCTTTCTAGTATTAAACATTATTTGGATAATTGGTAAAAAAAAAAAAAAACTCTTAATAGCCCTACTATGTGTTAGACCTACCTGAAAAACTAAAAAGATATTTCATGTCGTATCCCTATCGTTCTTTTTATTTGTGCTATCCCCCAATTATTTTTTTTTTTATTTATTCTTATTTTATTATTAACCGCTTAGCCTCCTTGTCATTTTTTACTCAATTCAAAGTTTTAAATCAAGCTATCTCGTGCTACTGCAACAAAATTACCCAGCTGTAAAATCAAAAATACACTGAGTGAGCAAAACTTTGTTTAATTACCATTATAACTAGCTATCTCACAATGTTTACATAAGAATAAAAGCCTACATTAAAATCTGTCATATAAATTGGGCTTTTCATTAGAAATTAGCCTACTGATTGCCACCATTGATGGAATTTTTTTTAATAATATAAAAAATATCTGTATGACATTATAGTCTGCAGTTCTTAAGTTAGAAATTCAAATATTGTGACAAAATTAATTTTGTAGGGTGCCACAAATTTGTTAAAATTTCCACAGGGTGCCGTGACTAAAGAAAGGTTGGGAAACACTGGGCTAGAGTACTGTCAATCTGACAATGCCTGTATGCCACTAGATCAGAGTGCTGTCAATTGCTGCCTGATTGTTGCATGCAAAGTTTGCATTCGGAGCACTCAACAACGCCGTAAGATCAGTGGGCTCTGTCAGTGCTTTAGCAAGGTAACACTTTTTTTTTGCCATGCAATAAAGCTAAGTTCAAAGGCTAATTTAAAATATTGGTACAGTAAATACAGTGCACAAAATCAGTATTTTGTTTAAACAGTATTTGTGGCACTTTTATGGCACATTTGTCCAAATATCTGTGGCAGATTTGTCCAAAAGGTGTGCGTTTTTTGCGCCAATGCATTGTTAAAGGATCAGCGTGTCATGTAATATATAAACTTTAACATCCAATTAAAAAATATTTGTATAGCAATACATCCTTTATTAGACCGCTTTGTCGAGTTAAATGCATCCTTACGGAGGTGTCGAAATGCTGAATCAATTCATTCACTTCCAACAGCGCTTAATGGGAGCAGCGTCATAGAGGGCAGATCGTCACGTTATTTAAAGGGGATATTAACGCCTTAATGAGTAGCTAATGATTAAGTAGCTGCATTGGTTACTTTTATGCCACTGATAAAGCTTTTATATGTAGTTTGGGGTAACAAAGGGGTTTTATAGGTTTGACTGAAATAATAATGCAATAACTGACACTTTAAATCAATGTTTCAAGAAACAACAACAAACTAATTGAACAAAAAACAGATAAAGACAAAAAAGTAGTCATTGATAATATCGAAACAATATGTAGTAGTATAGTATATAAAGTATCCAAATCAAAATGTAATAAAATTAATTTATGTGTGATTTATGTGTAAATTATGTGCAATGTCTTAGCCACTAGGGATTGTTACATAGGGCTTATACAGGCATCTAGTGGCAACACAATGATATTACAGATACTAAAATAAGATTTGAGACTGGTCCTGGCCTACCTGAAGGACATCATTGGACCCTTGCTGTATCCTCTTCAGTTTGCCTACAGAGCACACAGGTCTGTGGACGATGCAGTAAACTTGGGACTGCATTATGTTCTGCAACATCTATACAGACCAGGGACTTATGTGAGGATCCTGTTCGTGGACTTCGGCTCGGCCTTTAACACCATCATCCCAAAACTCCTCCTGCCCAAACTAACTCAGCTATCCGTGCCCACCTCCGTCTGTCAGTGAATCAACAGCTTCCTGACAGACAGGCAACAGCTAGTGAGGCTGGGAAAATACACATCCAGCAACCGTACGATCAGCACTGGAGCTCCTCATGGTTGTGTTCTCTCCCCACTGCTCTTATCCCTGTACACCAATGACTGCACCTCTTAAGACCCCTCTGTCAAGCTCCTGATGTTTGCAGACGACACCACACTCATCGTCCTCATTCAGGACGGTGACGAGTCTGCTAAAAAAAAAAAAGAAAAAAGCAGGGGTCGAGCACTGCTGTCTTGCCGTCTCAACAACCTGGAGCTCAACACGCTCAAAAGTGTGGAGATGACCGTGGAATTCAGGAGAATCCCCCCTGCACTCCCCCCACTCACTATCATGGACAGCACTGTGACTGCAGTTTAGTCATTCAGGTTCCTGGGCACCACACTTTTTCAGGACCTGAAGTGGGACACTCACACTGACTCCATTGTGAAAAAGGCCCAGCAGAGGTTGTACTTCCTTCGCCGGCTGAGGAAGTTCAACCTGCCACAGAAGCTGCTGAAACAGTTCTGTTCCGCCATTATTGAATCTGTCCTCTGTACTTCAATAACTGTCTGGTTCAGCTCAGCTACCAAATCTGACCTCAGAAGACTACAGAGGGTAGTCCGGACTGCTGAGCGAATCATTGGTACAACCCTCCCTTCTCTCCAAGAACTGTACTCATCCAGAGTGAGCAAAAGGGCTGGCAGAATCACTCTGGATCCCTCACTTCCAGCACACTCCCTCTTTGAACTGTTTCCATCTGGTCGACGCTACAGAGCTCTGAGCACCAGAACGGCCATACACAGGAACAGTTTCTTCCCTCAGGAAATCCATCTCACTTAACAATAACTGTGGAACACACACACTATTTATTCACTCATACACTTATTTATCGAACACTCATACTCAGCCTACACCTCAAATTTGCACATAATATACAGTACCTGTACATACAAAAACTGTCTATTGTAATATACCTGCACACACAATTGTCAATTTATATATTTTTATTCCTCATTTACTTTTTTACTATTTTAATTTTTATTATCTGTGTTTTTTGTTCTGTCACTGTCAGTCTGTTACACTGTGGAAGCTTCTGTCACTAAGACGAATTCCTTGTGTGTGTAAACATACTTGGCAATGAAGCTCTTTCTGATTCTGATTCTGATTCTAAATTGTGCAAAATGTTTATCTTAACAGTCAGTTTACAAATAATGCATTCATATTTGTGGAACTCAATGCACTGAATCCCCACAAATTAGTGTCGTTACTATGACAACCAATCTGAATGTGACAAGCAATGGGGTCTGAAAGAATATATATATATAATATATATATAATATACATATATTATCATGTGGGGGGGGGCAATAGGGATTTTGCTAGGGCCGTCAAATTGGGCTAGAAAACGTCCCTGTAGATATCATCGAAGTGGTTGGGGTCGCCTGGACCAAAAAATGCCAGGCCGATTTTTTGTCCAGCCATCCCTGATCCTAACAGATACTAGCAGTTTATTACTCAACTAGGTTAATAAAGACAAAACTATCTAGCATATTTACAGATGAAACTGACCTGCACTTGAAGCCCTGAACAGGTCAGTGATGTTGCTACATTTCATTGCTACTTCTGGCCGCTTCCTCTCTTTCATCGAATCCCGCGCGTCGGTTCTGTTCGGAACCATTTGACGGAAGCACGGAACAGACGTGAGCTGATTCGTAGGCTATAGCGCAGCGCTGTCAGTCAAGACTAACCGATTTATGATTTATTATCGAATGACAAAAACTTATATGATCACTTTGGTACATTGAGAAGGCATAAATATAAAATAATAATAACAACAAAAAAAACAGGGCAGAGGCCAAATCAGCCGCCAGGCCACTGGGAATTCTCCCGGTGCTCCCGATGGCCAGTCCGGGCCTGCCAGGTGGTGTAGATATTTTTTTGGTGTATTTGTCTAATATTGTACAAGTTAAAAGAAAAGTGAAGTAAAAGGGAAGAGAAAGAGGGAATACGATCAGAAGCTACAGTATCATGAGCTAGATTCAACTGGTTTGAAAATGAAGGTCTTCCCAACAAAATCAACTATGCATTTTGAGTTTTTCGGTTATAATCATTACCACTAGATAAAAATTAGTCATCTTGTGTAGACCAAGGCCACCTCACAGCTGTGTTGATCAGGGATAACTGGACAATACAGAGTATTTTGTGTCATTTTTTGCTGGGAACTCACTCTCCATTAGTGTCTGTAGAATGAGTGCAGTTGTTAATGCCATTGAGTTGTACTTTAAAAAAATATATTTATTTTTTATTGTGACTGGGGAATTCAATAAATAGTGCATATTTAAAATAATTTCACAGACTTTGTCACGTCAAGTTTGTGTTTTGTCAGTGATGTGTGGAAAGAAGATAGAACCTGAAAGACTGGTTTGTAACACATATTATTGTATATAGACATCTAATAGTCCTGCCTTTGCTCTCTCTCTCACTCTCTCTCTCTCTCTCTCTCTCTCTCTCTCTCTCTCTCTCGTTTTTAAGCAGAATATCATATAACTTAATGATAATCAACATACCTAGACAAGGTGATCAGGGCTATACATGTATACTTTACATTTTCCAAGTGACAAAAAAATTGTTATTGCAGTTTTTGTTAACAGTGTCACAACATTTCATAAAAATATGTTACGGAAATGCTAATTTGACTTTCTATATGACAGTTTCTATATCTAGTGTTAGAAAATTATTTTAAAAGTTTGAGTTTGAACAGAAAATGTCATGGACATGCATTTTTTTCTTCTTTAAACATATATAAGTATTATACTTGACTATTGAACTAATTATCAAAAGTAACATATGCTGCATTTTAAATACTAATATTAAATGGTTTCTCGCATGATAGGAGTGCCAAAAAAGTATATTCTTTTGAATGTCAAAGCAAGCACTGCATAGTACTTTAATACTGTAATACTCTAACTTCAGATAATATTATGTATACCCATAATGCTCTCCCTCTTCTCAGAGCAATTTTCTACTATGTTTGAAGAGTATTGAAGCATGTAAGCTGTAGTTTTATACACTGAAAAGCATGTTTCGTGGTTAAGCGTTTGTCTCACCTGGGACTAAAATCAGCCATCCTGCTCAGTCTGCCTCATTACCCTAGAGCTGCTCTGCTGCCCACTGAGATTACAGGACTACTGGAACAGATTTCAGTATCAAAATGCATTTTATGAATGCCTGTGTACAATGCGAAGCTGAGTAAAAACTTGTTTGTGTTTAGGTGCGAGTGCATGAGTACAGTTCAGTGGCAGACTCTTAGGGTGGGTTGCACCAATAAGGATTAATCTAAAATCTAGATTAAATCAAGGTTTATCTAATAGCTCTCTGTTGCAGCAACTTTAAACCTTGTTTAAAAAATAAACAGGTTTACATTTAAACCATCATCTTGATCCTGGATTTAATTTATATTTAAGATAGATTAACTTTAATCATGTTGCTCCATAACTTTAAACTCAGATTTAAATCTCAATTAGGGATTCATTTTAAATTTACAGGTGAGGAGGTTTAAAGAAAATACAGTGCACCTACAGTTACAATTATGTGGCTGATTAAACAAAGACAGAAACAGCGGGTGTGTCGTCAGGTCTCAGAGAGGTGTTTATTATAAATAAAAATGAAAATTAAAGCGCACTGAGCCAGCAGATTTTGAGGGTCGTTGCAGCCCGTAGTAAACTTGCATCTGCTATCGAGTCCGGTATGTGAATCTATCACTTATCTCGGTGCATCTCGCCTTA
Organism: Sinocyclocheilus anophthalmus; assembly: GCA_018155175.1. NCBI lineage: Eukaryota > Metazoa > Chordata > Actinopteri > Cypriniformes > Cyprinidae > Sinocyclocheilus > Sinocyclocheilus anophthalmus. The sequence goes on along the minus strand of JADLZN010007891.1, from coordinate 286,809 downwards.
CGACAAAGAAAAGAAGACAGGATCGCGGCCGCGCCTCTCGTGCTGTTGAACGGCGATCAAACAGACAGGAAAATTATCCGTAGATGGAGGTTTTAATCGCAGGTTAGAATTCGAAAATCCCCGATTTGTTAATCTAAGTTTAAAATTAAGTGGTGCAACACAACTTGATTTAAAATAAAACCCAGATCAACAAATCCTTGATTAGCACTAAACTTTGCTTAATTTAATCCTTGTTGGTGCAACCCACCCTTATTTTTAATTTTTTTTTATCAGCCAGATGTCCAGCAATACCTTCACCTCCCTCTTGTGATCTTTCTTTAAAAACTCACTTTCTTCTTGTTGTTGTGTAATATTCTCAAGAGAAATCTGGTGGTTATACAAGAAAGAATAATGAAGTTATTTTAAAAGCACCCAAGAGAAAAGAGATGCAGTAATTACACAAAGAGTCGCATTATATCCCACAAGGATAAACATTATGTCCCAGTGTTTCTTCTGCCGAGGTCAGGTTGTGTAAGTGTAGAGACACCAATCGCAACTGCAGGAATAATTAACCTACATTTTTTCTAAAGAAAATGCCACTGGTGCTAAACTTATTTGGTAGTTATCCGGTTTTGTTCTGTGGTTTCTAATGTGTTCTGTGTGGTTGTATCGCATGATACGATGTTGATGGTTGGGTTACAGTTTTAAAAAAATACGTAACCCTAAGTTTGAGCAACAGTTGCTGTACGTATCTACTGGCGCGAAGTGAGCAGACATGAGCAGGCATATCGAATTCATTCTCCATTGAAGCTGAGCGGCAGGCTCGCACAGGGATTGTGGGATTGACAGTGGAGTGGAGCAAACACTGATAGCATGGAAAGTTGAGAAATGCTCAAATGCTTCCATATTATTATTTTAGTTTAGTATTTAGATACAGATTTTTGGTGTTTTCATTGATACTGGGTTAATAAAAGTGAATGAATTGACACTGTATGTATACTTTGAGCATTCCGAAATAAAATGTGCATTTTTATTTGTACATATGATGACCGTGAACATGTTTGTTGACAAAAAAAAAAAGTTTTAATTTTTATACATTCATTATTTAATTTAATTTACTTTGGCAAATTTTTATAATAATTTAATGGTCAATTAAATGATTTATATTTTTTCATAAATTTTTTCCAACCTATAATTTAATTAATCAGATTTCATTTTATTTTTGTATTTATTTGTTTATTATATTTTATTTTTTAAACTATTGCAATACTCCTGCTTTTCAGAAAAAAAAAAAAAAATCAAACTCCCCTATTCTGATTATTACAGTCACTCTAAGATGGGAAGGAGGAAGTATTTTACCATTTAATTTGGTAAATTGTGTAATTTGTCCTAAAATGCAATCTCACTGGAAATGTTACGCTTGGGAGAGTGCACATTTCATCCTGCTGCTACGAGAATTACTGGCTAAAAACAGTTTGGAGAATAAATAAAGAGGGTTTAAAATTGGAATGGTTATTTAATCACCTGTGCTGCAGAATTTGCTGATTCAGGCACTTTCAAGTCTCTCCTAATACCTATTCAGGGAGGCATTTACAGATAATTATAGTCAATTAGGCTAATCAATTAAAGGTCCTTCACCTAACCAGTGAGATTCTCCTGATAAAATTCTTAATGTTAAGGGCACATACACAGGGTTATTTTTCAAAGATATGGCTTCTTATGGTAGTATATATTGCTTTTGTGACAGGTATGGCGATGTTGCGTTATTTCACTTTGAAGGATGTGGGCGGTAAAAGATGGAAATGTGCAAATATTACGGTCTATTACTTCCATTTGTGTATTCAGTCGAGTCCAGTTGCTAATGTTTTTGACTCGAATAAAAATAGTTCTCTTTGATATTACCACACGAAGTGCATTTTTTTAAGGTTACCAGACAATTTTTTTATACACTTATACTATATTTCTTCTTATACTATATTTAGACCGATATAGTTGAGGTCAAAAGTTTACATGCACCTTGCAGAATCTGCAAAATGTTAATTATTTTACCAAAATAAAAGGGATCATACAAAATGCATGTTATTGTTTATTTAGTACTGACCTGAATAAGATATTTGACATAAAAGACGTTTTCATATAGGCTAGTCCACGAGAGAAAATAATAGTTGAATTTATAAAAATGACAGTGTTCAAGATACACTTGATTCTTAATAATGTGTTGTTACCTGAATGATCCACAGCGGTTTTTTAGGGCTGTCAAATAATTAATTTAATCACATTAATTAAAAGTTTTTGTTTACATAATATATGTGTGTGTACTGTATGTATGTGTCTATATATAAATACACACACATGCATGTTATATTTAAAAACAATCTGTTATAGTATAATTTCAAAAATGTACTGTATGTGTATGATTATATTTATTTATTTATTTTATTTGATAAAATAAAATAATCTGTTATATATAATATATATATATATCGATATATAAATATATTTTATTTTATGTACATAATACATATCCCATTACACACACACATATTATGTAAGAAAAAACTTTTATTTTGATATGATTACTCTGAAATTAATCGTTTGACATGCACGGTTTTTTTTTTTTAGTGATAGTTGTCATGAGGCCCCTGTTTTTCCTGACAGTTAAAGCTTTATGAATTTTGTTTCCTTCTGGCACATCTGAGCGTCTTGAACTTTTTATAATAGTTGCGTATAGTCCCTCGGTTGTCCTCAGTGTGAAAAGATGGGTCTTAAAATCATACAGTCATTGTTGGAAAGGGTTCAAATACACAAAAATGGTGGAAAACCAAAGAATTTGTGGGACCTGAAGGATTTTTTCTGAAGAACAGCAGGCAGTTTAACTGTTCAGGACAAACAAGGGACTCATGAACAACTGTCATTAAACCAAAGAAAACACAGCTGTGGATCATTCAGGTAACAAGTGAATGTAAACTTTTGAACAGGGTCATTTCTATAAATTCAACTATAATTTTCTCTTGTAGACTATATGTAAACGTCTTAATTATGTGAAATATCTTATTCAGGTCAGTACTAAATAAACAATAACGTGCATTTTGTATGATCCCTCTTATTTTGGTCAAATAATTAACATTTTGCAGATTCTGCAAGGTGTATGTAAACCTTTGACCTCAACTGTATGCTTGTGATATTTCATTATTACATAAACATATAGCGATCAGATGGAAGGAATCTGTTGAGTCCTCTGTTATTCACTACTAGAGAATTCAGCCTTTAATTAGCAATGTGATGAGCTGTATCTGTTTGATACCATTACAAGTGGTACAAGTGATTTCTCATTAAACATTAATAAGACACATTCATCGGTAGAAGTGCTCACCCTGAATGGACAAACTGAATTGAAATTTGTACAGAACAAAAGGTGCTCTTTTTGACCATTAGAACAGAGGTTTTGATGTTTTGGATTTACCTTTCATTTACGGTTGTTGGATTGCATGTGACTGTAGCTTATTATCAGAATCAGAATCAAAATTTGCTTTATTCGCCAGGTGTGCGCAAACACACTAGGAATTTGCTCCTGGTACATACACACATGCATACATACATACATACACATCTGACATGAGAACAGAAAAATCATTTAAATAGTAAGACTTAACAAAAAATAATGTGTATGAATCTGGAACAGTAGAGTTATGTACAGATTTGTGCATTTGTACTCTATATAGAACTGTATAAATAAGAGATATCCATATGTATTTACATAATACTTGAGAAAAAGGCAATAATTAAAGATGTAGAATGAATTACAGAAATGAATTTCAGAACAGGTAATGATTCATGTGTTAGCTGTTTAAGCTGGAGATGGCATTGGGGAAAAAAAATTTTTTATGCCTAGATGTGTTCTAGTGCACAGAGATCTGTAACGTCTACCTGAGGGCAGGAGTGCAAACAGGTTGTGGCTGGGGTGAGAGTGGTCTGTGATGATGTTACCTGCCCGTTTCTTCACTCTGGAGTTGTACAAGTCCTGAAGACTGGGCAGGTGCACACCAATGATCCTTTCTGCTGTCCTAACAGTCCGTTGCAGTCTTCTTAAATCTGATTTGCTGGCTGACCCAAACCAGACAGTTATAGAAGAGCACAGAACCGACTCAATAATAGCGGAGTAAAACTGTGTCATATGCGCCTGTGGCAGGTTGAATTTCCTCAGTTGGCGAAGTAAGTACAACCTCTGCTGGGCCTTTTTTTTGCAATGGAGTCTATGTGAGTGTCCTACTTCAGGTCCTGTGAGATGGTGGTTCTGGATGACTCCACTGCAGCCACAGTGCTGTCCATGATGATGAGTGCAGGGGGGTTCCTCCTGAAGTCAACGATCATCTCCACAGTTTTGAGCGTGTTCAGCTCCAGGTTGTTGTGACTGCACCAGACAGCCAGCTGCTCGACCTCCTGTCTATTAAGCAGACTCTTCTCCGTCCTGGATGAGACCGATGACTGTAGTGTCGTCTGCAAACTTCAGGAGCTTGACAGAGGGTCTTTAGACGTGCAGTCGTTGGTATAGAGGGAGAAGAGCAGTGGAGAGAGAACAAAACCCTGAGGAGCTCCAGTGCTGATCGTACGAGTGTTGGATGCATTTTTTCCCGCCCTCACTAGCTGCTGTCCTTCTTTGGTCCAGGAAGCTGGTGATCCCTGACGTGGAGGGGTACATAGAGCTGTGTGATTTTTATTCTGCAGGGTTCCCGGGATGATGTGTTGAAAAAAAAAACGGCTCTGAAGTCCACAAACAAGATCCTTGCATAAGTCCCTGATTTGTCCAGATGTTGGAGGATGTAGTGCAGTCCCATATTGACTGCATCATCCACAGACCTGTTTGCTCGGTAAGCAAACTGCAGGGGGTCCAGCAAGGGTCCAAGTCTTTCAAATTACTTCATGACCACCGATGTTAAAGCAACAGTCTGTAGCCATTAATCTAGGGAGCACCGATACACTTGTATTCCAGTAACTCGCCACCGATAACCGCTACTTTTATTTTTGGTAGCTTGCAGCTACATCATCTTTAATTTAATAGCATTATAGCTGCTCCATTGCAGCGGCTTAGTAATGTAATCACGTGCTTTGCTGTAATAATGCTGGGAACCACTCACTATAAATCTCCTAACTGTGATATTTTCATAAATAGAAGCGCGGGTTTTTTTTCATCTGACACGTGCCGCGTGTTTTTTCCCAAAGCCACTCATATAATGCAGAGACACTCAAGCAAGCAAAACACGCGCAATGCACGCACGTATTTGTACTGGTGCAGAATGAGAGGGACAAGTAAAGTACACATTGCATTGCCCACGTGTATGCTTAAGGGTGAAAATAAATGAAGTTTATAGTGAATGAAGTACGCTCTCTCTCTCTCTCCCTCCCTCCCTACCATTAAGCAACTTGTGCATTGTTTTACTTACTTCTTTTTGACATATCCGACCGAACTACAAACTTTCCAGTGATGTCTGTGAGAAAGGAATATTCACTCGACAAGCTCACGCATCTGCGCCGCCGCGCGCTCAATCCACTCAGCGTGCTTTGCTTACCAGCTGGCGCAAATCAGCTATACAGGCATTAATACTGAATGTTTTATATTCATTACATACATATACTTCATAGACATCTTTAATCTCTAATAACTCCATTCTGCTTTGGGGTTTTTACAGAGAGTCACCGGTAAATGTAACTTTGTTTACTGTGTTTTATAGAATACAAAATTCTTCTCGGCCTTTTGTAAACTCTTTGAAACATATTTTGAGAAAATGGAGAATTTGTCTTTGTCCCTGACTTTCTGTTGAACTGTGTTATGCTATGACATTTCAATCTTAATGATAAACAATGATTTGCTCTGGCATCGGTTAAATATAACCACAGAGTTGAATGGTGGTGTATATTAGCCATTGAAATTCCCATATTTCATGACCACTAATCTGAATTTTTGGGTGGATTGAATATTAAAGTTAATTTTCAAATAAGGCACAAATAGCACTAATGTTTCTTGAGGATGGCCCTTTTCTTGAATCAAATATTATTCAGATGTAGAACAGAGATAACCTAATGGCATTTTCTTTTCCCTGGGTAAATATTTGATGGCTTTGCTTTTTATTAAGTCCTGTATTTCACTCTCTTCAGATATTTTTAGATAGCGCTTATAATGAACAGATAAAGATACAGATACTCCCTGTGGGAGCTTGCCTGTCCTCATTTGGTCTGTGTCTCTTTGCCACAGCGCATAACAGTAAACATGAGCTAGTGTGCTTTTTAATGAAGTACAGTAGTCGAGGAAGGAAGGGTGGAAGAAACTTTTCTGCTGATGTTGTCTAATGTTTCCACTTCACGAGGGGACAGTATCCTTACACTGAAATTGTATCATGTACTTCAAAGATTTTACTTTTAACCTTGGTTTAATGAAGCAGTTATCGGATAAGTTTGATGGGTTGAAGTCTGCACCCATTATAATATATTAAGTGACAAGGGCAATTTGCCTCCCCCCGTTAATAGCATTCAGACACAAATTTTGTGACCTATTATTTTGATATATTTTAATAACATCATTCATACTTTAATGGGCTGTTGTGTTGTTACATCATTAGAATTTACAAACGTCTAAAACTCATGTCTAAAAGCATTTCTGAACTACACTTTGTGTGTGTGTGTGTGAGTGTGGACATTATAATGCTAAGACAGAAAATAGCTTCCCCAAACTTGGAAGAGCAAAATAATCTTCAGTATCATTTGCATGGTGTTGATTTTAAATTACTTTTCCCCCATTGGAGTGTAAGGGGCCTGTTCTGCACCATGGATCGGTCCCAAATCATTTTTCCTCCTCCACCAAACTTTACAGCTGGCATATGCATTTAAGCAAGTGCTGTCAGATTGCCAGATAGTGTGGTGTGGTGCGTGATTCGTGATCGCTCCAGAGAGCGTGTTTGTTCTGATCTCAGACTCGTGTGCAGCTGTACGCCCATGGAAACCTGTTTAATGAAGCCCCCGGCGAACTACTCTAGTGCTGATATTGGATCCAGAGGCACTGTGGAGCTCGCTAGTGAGTGCTGAAATTGAGAATAGATGATGTGTTACATGCTTAGCTGTTGTTGCGTTTGTATTTCCACAGAAATAATGCTTACAGCCACAAGGGGTGCTTGTGCTGAACAGAATGTAACACTAGTACTTGTAGAAATGTTTATAAGGTCCTATTAAATTCATTTTATTTTTTCCCAAATTCCATTTTATTTCTTTCCAAATAATTTTTTTCCATTTTAATTTTTTTCTTTTTTTAATTGTTCTAGACTCTTTTTTAATGGTTAAATTTTAAAAAAATCTTTTAAAGTTTAACCAAAAAAAAAAAAAAAAAAATTTATGCGTATATTACATTTTTATTATTTTTTTCCCCAGAAATACTGCGTTGTGTATACATTTTTTTTTAGTACATACATTTGAGTAATATTCCTTTAAAATAAAGCTTTTAAAATAATTTTATTAGTAGTACTGTCATTACATTAAGTAATGTATTTCTGTCACAGTTTCTTCAAGTTAAACCAAAATGTTATTTTGACTGGTTGCAGTGAAGACTTTAAAATTTCTGCATATGATATGACAATAGTTTTTCTCAAAAGAAACGGTAAAATGCTCTCAGAGCAGTTCTAGATATTATGTTCATGTGTTCTTGTACTCATATACTGAGGCGGCAGAACATGCAGACACACAGAACATGCAGGATTCATATTTAAATAGTATTTTTTTGCGGCTTAATAATCACAGACAGTAGTCCATATCGCGTTTTGATTCGAGTGTACTGGCCTACTTTTGATTTATTAATCCAAAATTTGGCAAATTCTGTGACATTCTGCTTTCCATGTTTAGGGCCCTATGTTTGCTTCAGTCTTATCTGTAGCCAAATAAGTGTGTTATTTTACCTGGATTTGGTAGCTTTATGGAGGATGCCATTTTGAGATCACATGACCAACCAAATACTGCTGGGTTTTTCTCTATAAATCCCTGTGTTTGGCGACTTTTAATCATTCACTAAATTAATCATAGCACATTCAGTGGCTGTTTTTAGCTTTTTCGCATGATGCTGCATCTATGGCACTGAGTATCAGAATAAGTACAACTGCCATAACAGCCAGTGCAACAGAAAAGGTTAGTGTTAATGTTAGTTATGTTCAGAAAACAACTGAAAATTATTGAATTGTTGTTCGCCCATTCATTAGTTTGTTCAGTATTACCAAGACAGGTCAGGGATGTACATGAACAGTTTGAGTTAAATAGTAGATTTTGTGTTGTCACGAACACATGAGTGGGGCTCACAATCTGGTAAAGCCGGTGGGATCTTTCACCAATACCATGTTTAACAAGGTTTACAATAATAATTTTTTGGGTTTCATAAAAAGTCCCACTCTTCTTTCTTGGCACGTTTTCAAGAAAAGTCAAAAGATAGATTAAAATGCTGGCAAGGCACCCAAACCGAACACACACCACCTCAGTTTTAATGATTTTTTAAAAGTATTTTTTTGTGTGTGTTTTAGTTTTATTTGTGTCTACAAAGTGAGAAAGGCTCTTTTGGGAGAGCAACTTATTTTAAACACAAGCATTTTACTTTCGTACTGTAATAAACGATCTTATTGTGCATGAATCACCGATACTATTAACATTTTATTGAAATATGCCTATCACTGTATAGGGAAGTTGTAGTTGTTTCATGTTAATTTTTCTGTTGGGACACCTTAGGCCTGATCTTGCCAAGGGCAACGCCACTTCCCAAAAGATGGAACTTTATGTGTTGAATGTGTGAATGCCATTTCATTTTCAAAAGGGAACATCTCTCTCGCTGCTTTAATGAGTCTGATTAGAGTGTGAAGGTCATAATCAATCAATGTTTTTTAAAGCTGAAACGAGTCTCTTCTCATCACACTTTCTCCCTCCCACTATTTCATCCTTCAATCACCAAAAACCCAAAAGACCAGCACAATCATCACGGCGCTATTCAGAAGTCAGCGGCGGCATGTAAATGCAACAACACATCTCGTCCTCTCGCCGTTTTGTAATGTTTACGTAATCATACTTTCACCATGGCCTTGTCGTGTTGTAGCCGAGGGCCTGTGAGCATAAGGATCTGAATGAATCTCACAATAAGCGTCAGCTCGCAAAGAGAACCTATCTGTCAATCATGCCTGCACTATACCGAAGAGTTTAACAGTCTCTTCAGAGTGCCCACAAGGATAAAAGAGTGGAAGATCATGATGAATGAGAGGCAAGTTAATTGAAATGAATTATTCTTGAAATCTGAAAAGGCAATTGTAAAGCCAATATGTATTACTTCATTATAGGTCAGTCAAAATAAGTAATTACCCTTTGCACTAGCCTTACACTAGTCCTTTCTAAAGGATGTAGGATTTAAAGAAAAAAGACAAACCAATCTGATTGGAGCTTTTTTGACTCATCCTTCTCTATAATGAGTCTTTGTGAGCGAGGTCAGGGAATTTTGTACTTTTGTTCTATAGACATAATACTAAATAGGCAATTGATGTGTGTATCTGGCCATGACACTTAGTTATTATCACTGTTATTTAATTTGAAATTAAAGACGCTGTCCTTGGATCTTTCCTAGTTGTTCATTCAGATACCAAAAATAACATTACATCCTGACTGCAGTTACTAAGGATTTCCCCCCCCCACCCAACAGGTTTATAAACTCGCTTGCTGTAAATGGATCTCTAGGGGCCCATTAAGTGCACTTTAGTTGAGAGCTACAGCAACACATATTGCTACTTGAATTATTCAGCGTGTCAGGTTGGTCGAAGTTAATTTAATCAGGTCACAGGTTCAGACTCCAAACTCATCCAGCGTGTTTGCGAACCTTGTTGTATATGTAATGATTGAGTGGCTTTCGGACGGAGTTGAGTAAATAACAAACAAACATTCGATTGCTCTGGAAAATCTAGTGAGGGCACTACAGAGGGAGTATTAGAAGGCTTCATATACTGTGGGGGTGCTACAGGCGCCAAGGCTGTTTTAAAAGGTAGCAAGCCTAATTATGCTGCCTCCCAAGATGCCTTGGTTTAACCAAAAATCTCAAAGCAGTATCCTTTATATAGAGAAGGCAATCCAAGAATGCATTGCAACAAGTTTAATGGAAAAATAAATCCAATAGGGTGGCAATTAAAAATGGCTTATTTTACTCGATATTTGTTTGTGCATAAGAGTGATTTAAAAATAAGTAGTTTTCATGGTATTTTTGCTATACAAAGTGCTTACGAGACTTTAGCAGGCATTCAAATGTCGCTTTTAAACTGCTAAAGTAATACGTTTTCATTACGGTATTGATGGAGTTGTTATTATTGTCTAGCATGCACTGGTGGAAAAATGCTTTGCCAGCACAACCTAATATTAAATATTGATAAAACATGCATGCTTGAAAAGCTTTTAACCTAACTAACCCTGTGCATTCATCTCTCTATGATTAAAATATGTATGTGCATTCTTGTTGTGAAAGAAGGAAGTGTGGTTTTAGACATCTGTAGCTGCAGTTACAAAGCAGTATGGGAGGAGGGAGACACGCGTGTGTAGTGTAATGTGATTTTGATTTGCGTCTCAGTTTTGGGAAATATAAAATGATCTGCAGGTTTTGGATATGATATGATCTAGTAATTTCTGTTTCTTCCTAGTAATTTGAGTCTTTAGGTTAATGTTGAAAAAGCAAATTGGAAATTAAGCTCTACAGTTAATTGCAAGTTTGAAAGAAAAAAAAGCTGCAGGAGAAAACATTCTAAATAATCGAGTCTTAGTGTGTGTATCTGATGTCGTATTCTTTACGAATACGAATATTTACGAATATTTCACCCAAGAATGAAAATTGTTCATTTTTTCATATTTGCTCAGCCTTGTCTTTTACAACCCAAATGATTTTTTCCCCCACAGAAGTTTAAAGCAGAATGTCTAAGGGGCCAATCACACATTCACACACTTTTTGTTTGTTTGTTTAACTTTTGATTTAAGTGGCACATTTTAAGAATGCAGTGTCATGTGCGAGACACTTCAAAAATGTGGGGCACAAACGTGGTGGTCAGTGTTTAGTGCATGTTTACATGGAAAAGCTGTGCAGTGAAATGCAGTCTTTTTTTGTTCCACGGAGGAGTCATATTGGCTTAGAATGAGGAGGAGTAATTGATGATTCATTTTTGGGTGAACAAACTTGCTTTAAGCAAGTTTTTAGCCCAATTACATTATTTCACCTAAATGAGCTTTTCTAAAAAAATGTTTTGGTTTTGCAACAAAGTATGCTCAGGGCTTGACATTTACTTTATTCCCAAGGAGCACACGGATTCTAGGTTGAAAAATGTAAGGGGACATTAAAAGACTATGCAATGAGAATGTATTTAATAATGTGTTTAGCCATACAAGGAGACATTTGCAAGCAAACAATTTAGTTTATCAGAATGCAAAAAAGTACTAGGGTCATTCCAACTCAACCAATGTTGAAAAAAAACTTTCTACGTGCTAGTTAAAGAAAATAATAATTTTCAGAAAAAAAAAAAAAAGACAAAATATGAAATGTCATGGCATGACGATTTGTAGCTAAGTAATACACTATTTTGTAGAGGGGGGTCAAAATGACCATTTTCGGTCACACTTTATTTTAAGGTGCAATTCTCTCTATCAATAAACCATTAACTATGACTTTTACCTCAATAAACTCCTAATTTGCTGCTTATTAATAGTTAGTAAGGTATTTGTTAAGTTTAGGTATTGGGCAGGATTAGGGATGTAGAATATGGTCATTTAGAATAAATGCTTTATAAGTACTAATAAACTGCCAATATGTTCATAATAGGCGTGCTAATTAGCAACTAGTTAATAGTAAGAATTGGTCCCTAAACTAAAGTGTTACCCAATTTCCTCCTGAGATTATCATCATTGGCATATAATGCAATAAAGATGCCTACAGTCTACTGTATCAGTCTCTGTATAAAAATAAAATGCGACACATTCTAATCCATATTTTACCCCTGTTGTTTTGACCCCTCTACAGAATAGTGGATTACTCATAAATATTCATGCATGACATTTCATATTTTTGCTTATTTAATCACTATTCATGTTTGTCTTTTTCAAGAAAAATATAAACAAAATCTACATTTTTAGCTGGGAAAGCTGAAATACACTGTTACTCTATTTTGAAATGTTTATGCTTTACTATTGCCTGCTGCTCATTCAAAAAGATGAGGTAGATATGCACGCATACAACCATCTACAAAAATATGTCAGAGTCTACTTTTAGTGTTTATATTGTAATAATTCATCATTTATTGATTGCTCTGAAACTGCAAGCCGGTAGAACGTGCAACATCACCATGTTTTTACTTTGAAATGTATAGCCCTTGTTTTTATGTTATTAAAAGATAGCATTTTGAAGTTTAAGTATCATATTTGGCTTTATTAAAATTCCTATTTTTCCATCCCCAAATCTGAGACGTCTTAGAATTATAACTACATTTGATTATTACCATTTAAGGTATTTAAGACTTAAGATCTTAAAAATAGTTTTATTTATTTATTTGAGAGCTTTTTTATTCACATACTTTTAAATGCATTTTACAGTTCATGTACATTGCATCTTAGTTGCAAATGTGAGTAAAACACTCACACTGTTGAGAATTGTTGATGTGCAGTGAGGTAGGCACAACTTTTTTATATTTTGACAAATACACCTTAACATTTTTCTTTGGTAGCCAATTTTAATTCCTTTATGTGACATTAGTGACTGGATTTGTGGCATTTTTTATTCCTGCTGAAGAAAATGGCTTGAGAAATCGCTTTGATAAATGCAGCAATGCAGCACAAGTTCCCACTGTGCTGCACGCAGGCAAGACCTCGGGATCTCAGCAGTCAGCTCAGAGTTTCTCACCAGCGGTTCTGTCAGCATGTGCTGAGATGAATGTTTATGGAAATAAAAGGTAGTTGTCACATTCCAAGTGTCCATTTGGGTTAAGAGGCAAACAACTGGAGGTTGAAGCATCTCTTTGCAGGGCACTGCAGTGGGTTTATTTCAGTGAGATGTAATGCTGGATTTACTGTGCCTGTTCTAATAAAGCTTTGAAACTGCGCTGAGACTGGCAGCCCTGCTTTATTGGACTTTTAGTGAACAAAGGCTAATGTATCTCTCCTCCTGTGGAAAAATGTTACTGACGTTGAAGCGAATCTTATTTTTTTTCTCCCCCTGTTGTTTTTCTTTATTCTTCTTTAATCATTTTGAACCTGCCTTCGTTGGCTTCCGGTTTCCTTGCGTATAAACTACAAGGTACTAATTATCACTTATAAAGCTCTCCATAACCTTGGTCCTGCATATTTATCTGACTTACTTCAGCCTTATGCTCCTGCTAGTTTCTTATGATCTTCTAGTGTGGGGTTGTTAGTCACTCCTAAGTTACGTCTGGTGACTATGGGAGCCAGGTCTTTCAGGTTGTGGAATGCTCTTCCCCAAGACATCCATCAAGCATTCTCCCTTCTCTCCTTCAAAAACCTCTTAAAAACACATTTTCTTCTCTGAATATTACTCTTCGGTTATCAGTCTGCCTTGTTATGGACATATTTATCTAAATCCTCTTTGTTTGTATCTCTAACCTAACGTTGTAAGTGACCTCTGTACATTATATTCAACCCTTGGTATGTGTACTGTGCTTTGATGTTGATGTTTAGCTCTGTTCCTTAAAACTGTCTTTGTAAATTGACATTGGGTGTTGGAAAGGCGCTGTATAAATGCAAATTATTCTTATTATTTGTTTATTCATCACAGCATATGAAGAGTTCAGATGCAAAAGCCTCTAAGTGCCGTCTGAAATTTTCTTCTAAAATTAGCATTTTTATCAGGCTCTGATGTTTAGGTTCAGTAATTTTACTGAAATTAGAATAAGATTGAAACTTCAATAAGAATAGATTATTACGTTTGTTGTCGATAAGGTGCAAGGGTGCATTCATTTGATAAAAACAGTCAAATCAGTAATATTGTGAAATATTATTGCAATTTAAAATAACTATGTTCTGTTTTAATATATTTCAAAATGTAATTCATTCCTGTGATGGCATTTCAGAGCCGTTACTCCCGTTCTTCGTATCACCTGATCTTCAGAAATCATTCTAATTTGATGAAGGAATGTACAAAAGGACAACATTTATTTGAAATGGGAACATTTTGTAACATTATACATGTCTTTACTGTAAATTGAATGTATCCTTGCTGATTAAAAGTGTTAACCCCCCAACTTTTGAATGGTAATGAACACGTCTTATCCATAAAAGTGAAAAATTAACTATTAATTATTAAAGTATTCAATAAATTTTAATATTCAATACATGAATGATTAAACCAGACCATCCTAATATTAATATTAATATTAACTAATAGAATAAATCATTATTTAAATTTTTAAGTAAAAATCACCCTCAATCAAAAAAAAATCCAAAATATATCCTGCTTAGTATTTTTGTGATGTACTGGTGTGTTTCAGGCATGGACACATGTTCAGGCTTTTGCCCCAGGCGTATTGTTAAACAAGAGTTGCATCTGTCATTGTTTATCCTCAGCATCGCAATAAGCAAAGCTCTGTCGTTGCTTTATTTTGTAATGGAGAAGCCAGATGTTATCTCTTTAGTAAATGCATTATAAGGTAGGAACAGGATATTTGCTTTTTCCAGCTCTATTGATGCAATTTGGCAGTCCGAAATTGTTAGCAATGCAATCCAGAAACAATTTGCAAGAGGATTTATTAGCTTAATGAAGCAGAAGAGGCCATCATGTAGAAGAGACAACAGACAACAACATTAACGTTTGCTTTCAAATAAACCAAATGAAAGCAGAAAGATTGCAAGCGAGACGTCGGCTGCTTATCTGTGAGGATAAGTGCTAGGACCTGAGGGTGGGAACTTCAAAAAAATATTCTTGAGGGAAAGACAAAGAAGAAATGTGTGTGTGTGTGTTTGCTATATAATCAGTGAGCACCTAATGACGACCAGTAGCCCTAATCAGCATATCTGTGTCTCTGCATAACTCTGAGCAAAAATAGATTAATCAAACAGAGTAAACATGTGTTGAAGAGACCGCTTTACCCACACACTCCTCTGTCTTATGAAAGCAAGACAGCTAACTCAAAGACAGAGTCCTCAAAGCCATGCTGAAGCCGTATATGCATCAAGTTCTTCTGTCAGATTGAAAGAGCACTGACAAACGTACCACCCCCAAATTAAGTGCTTTGTAAACAACACTTCTAGCTCTATTTGTTTATTTCGCTATAAGAAGAAATATCTGAGAAAAAATAACTTCCCACAAAACAAAACCAAGAGGTGTTTTGCTTAGTATCAAAAAGAACCAAGTTACAAAAGACGAAAGGATTCGCTTTGACTTTTTGTTCGGGAGTTTGCTTAAATGTAAGTAATAAAAACCAGGACAAAGTTCTGTTTTGTGCTTTTCAATGTTGAAATACCATTTCCTGTTCAGGTTTAATGTGCTGGAGCAACTTTAGACATTCGTAGGATGATTTTTCCCTGAAAAGTAAAGAAAGTTTCAATGATAATAACAATTAACAAATAACAATTTAATTTCATGTTACTTCAACATTTGAGCTTCTGTTTACCAGATTTGATGTGGTCTATGTATGTACGTATGTACCACAAAACCAGTCATAAGGCTCAATTTGTTCTAATTGAGATTTATACACTATCTGAAAACTGAATAAATAAGATTTCCATTAAAGTAGGGTTTGTTAGGATAGGACAATATTTGGCCGAGTGGCAACTATTTGAAAATCAGAAATCTGTGGGTGCAAAAAATAAAAATATTGAGAAAATCGCCTTTAAAGTTGTACAAAAGAAGTTCTTAGCAATGCATATTACTTATCAAAATTTAAGTTTTCATATATTTACAGTATGAACTTACAAAATATACTCATGGAACATGATCTTTACTTAATACCTAATGATCTTTGGCATAAATCAAAAGAAAAAAAAACAGTAATTTTGACCCAACAGTGTATTTGGCTATTGCTAACAAATATACCCCAGCGACTTAAGACTTTTTTGTGGTCCAGGGTCACATTTATATGTAAAATCCTAAATTAACCCTTAAATGCATGAATGTTTCGCCAATCATTCTTACATATTCGGGACCTAGATATCTAGCACTGATGGATCTCTAACTGCTGCAATAGCACAAAACACTCCTGGTATTTTAATAACAGCTACAAAATAATAAAATAAAGCATTTTATACAACAGTTCTTTCTGGTCCCCGAATCTGATTGGCTGATAAGAGTGCAATATTAGAGCGATATCAGAACTCCAACAGCCGTTTCACCGTTTGTATCACTCCGCTTCCAGTATTTCTCACAGCGAGTGTCATGGCGGATGCCAAATACACTATAATTTTATAAATAATACTGTTTTTGTCACAGAATGTAGTTTTAAGAGTTTTTTAGGCAAGAATGTAGTTGTTAAGACTTCAAATATGCTGTTTGTTAATAAAGATAATGTCTATTTGAAAATTTGCTTCACTGTTTTTAGAGATGTTAGCTCCAGGGCATCAGTGGCCGTTCAGCGCTCATGAACCCACTGAGATCAGCATTACCTGGGCCTAGATCTTCTGGAATTTGCCACTGGCTCTAATGTCTCTATAGTGGTTAAACATGATATATAATTTGTTTTGGGTAAATCTAACAGGCAGTCTTTGGTCTCATTAATCTATAATTTTTTCCAGATCTAATATGAAGGCTAAGGGGCAAATCTCATCCGGATATTTTATGTAAAGTGAATGCTGTATTATGTCAGAGTTGCCACCGTTTGTACTTTTGACTGAATTGCAAGCAACGGTAATGATGGCTGTCGTTGGCGTGTATTAAATATTATGATTCATATAAATACTATGTTATGTAACTAATAGTCGAGGGCTGCACGATTATGACAAAAAAAAAATCATAATTGTCGATTATTCCCATTGTATTTGCGATTATTAATTACGATTATCACAAATTACATTGAATGATGTTTATACCATTGTTTTATGCAACTGCATGCCGTATTTTTGTATAAAAATAAACAAGCTGAAAACACACTAACTGAAAAACATTTAGTGCTTTTCTATAGCATTAAGCCTCAAACGTCAAATATACATCGGATTGGTTTCTAATTTAAATTATAAAAAAAAGTAAAAATATGCATGGTATTATATAAATTAAAACAACAGAAAAACCTTAAGATAACCTGTAGAAAGAAAAAAACACATCAGAATAACATAAGGGACTTCGATAATGCAGTTTGAACGATTATGTATATGTGGCATCAGTAAATTGTAATCACGATTAGAAAATTGATTATTGTGCAGGCCCTAACTGTAGTATTTAATATTGTAGATATGTACATTGCCATCCTTGAGGATTTCAAATGGGAATGCTTTTATTGAGTCAACAGATTATTTAATTATTGCTGTGCAGGAAAACTGCTGTTACACTTTATATGATTTGGGGGCGACCTCGATACACAAATTACAATAAAATAATAAAAAATAATATAATAATTAGAAAACAGACATACTTTTAGAATGTTTTTCTTTTTATATTGTTTATAATGAATAGATTGAGACCCAAGATGTGCATTTTAGGGTTACATCTGTTTGTCATATAAAGCAATTGTATCTCTTTAGAAAACATAGATTAAACAGCTTGATTGATTAATTACCAATACAATGATTTCTTGAACATTTTTGAAACATCTAAACTTTGGTTGCTTGGTCTTTTGATGGAGGTACAGAAATAAAAAAAAAATATCTTTAATTTGTGTTCTGAAGATGAACTAAAGTCTTATGGGTTTGGAACGACATCGGGGTGAGTAAATGATGACAGAATTTCATTTTGTTTGTACTAACAAATAACTTCCCTTATGATGACCGTTTTAGAAATAAAGTGAGCAGTATATTAAAGATTTTTAAGGGGTGTTTCTGTACATTTTATAGTGATCCTTAGTAGTGAAGTGGAGGGTATACGCAGGTATACCCACTTCTTTATCAGTCGGCTTTGCGTATACCCACTTCTAAATCCCCTCTGATGCGCATCATTCATTAGTGTCCTGCATTAGGCAAAATCATGACAGTCTACCACATGAATAGCTAATCAAAAACGATGAAAAAAAAATATTATATACAGTGGGTATGGAAAGTATTAAGACCCCCTTAAATTTTTCACTCTTGTTATATTGCAGCCATTTGTAAAATCATTTAAGTTAATTTTTTTCTCATTAATGTACACACAGCACCCCATATTTGCAGAAAAACACAGAATTGTTGACATTTTTGCAGATTTATTAAAAAAGAAAAACTGAAATATCACATTGACCTAAGTATTCAGACCCTTTGCTCAGTATTTAGTAGAAGCACCCTTTTGATCTAATACAGCCATGAGTCTTTTTGGGAAAGATGCAACAAGTTTTTCACACCTGGATTTGGGGATCCTCTGCCATTCCTCCTTGCAGATCCTCTCCAGTTCTGTCAGGTTGGATGGTAAACGTTGGTGGACAGCCATTTTTAGGTCTCTCCAGAGATGCTCAATTGGGTTTAAGTCAGGGCTCTGGCTGGGCCATTCAAGAACAGTCACAGAGTTGTTGTGAAGCCACTCCTTCGTTATTTTAGCTGTGTGCTTAGGGTCATTGTCTTGTTGGAAGGTAAACCTTCGGCCCAGTCTGAGGTCCTGAGCACTCTGGAGAAGCAATGGCTGCAATATAACAAAGAGTGAAAAATTTAAGGGGGTCTGAATACTTTCCGTACCCACTGTATATTCCCTAAAAACACACAGTAAAGACAGTGATGCGGTCAGGACCGTGAGGCAGGTGTCTTGACATTTTATCCTACCCGTCAGATTCTCCTTCCATGGTTTACTGCGCATGCGCACATCAATAATGCGTCCTTTTTCTCACGCTGAACAACATTTAATGTATCCGCATTACTGTAAGGGTAGATTTAGGGTT
Organism: Sinocyclocheilus anophthalmus; assembly: GCA_018155175.1. Lineage (NCBI taxonomy): Eukaryota > Metazoa > Chordata > Actinopteri > Cypriniformes > Cyprinidae > Sinocyclocheilus > Sinocyclocheilus anophthalmus. The sequence goes on along the minus strand of JADLZN010007891.1, from coordinate 267,805 downwards.
GGGGTAGGTGTAGACTTTAATAAAACACAATCTAATAGGTAGAAAATACAATTTGTTGTTAGCTTCCATTTTTTGCTGTATCCCTTCTAGCCACAACCGCGAATATAAAACATTATTACTGTATTTGCATTACTGTAAGGGTAGGTTTAGGGTTGGGTAGGTGTAGACGTTAATAAACCATAATTTTACAGGTAGCATTTTTCGTTGTCAAATTGTACTACCCACTGTTTAAATGGGGGGTAGCAAAATCTGAAAGGATAGCACAAATCGACAGAACACCGGCTTTCTTTGAAATATGTTTCATGATAGTGACAGAGATGCTGCCTCTTCATGCGCGACAGCATCAGGGGAGGTGCGCAGAGTGATAAAATTATAGTTAATTATTGATTGCTAATTTGAATCAGTACATTAGAACAAAAACAATAGCTTAAAAACCGATAAACTCCTGTAAACTTTTTTTGCGTTCAAACATAAGTTCAAAACAGCTCTGATACAGCGAAAACCCAACCGATTTAATCAGAGAGTGTGGAGAGTCAAGTCCAGATGTCAGTAAATTATTATTTTCAGCGTGTATTTAGTTTAAAAGCACGAGTGTTATACTGTATGGTGACTGAAGGTGTTTTAGATTATGCACTGGTCTAGTTATTCTGAATGGATCCGTTACAGTAAGATCAAGACATCAGGTTTAGTGGTCTTTTGGCGTCTCCCTGTGGTCCTATTTGATATCACAGCTTGACTGGTGCTTATTTATATTAAAAAAGTGGTGGGGAGGGGGATAAATTCTGGATAAATCGATAGTCACAATTTTTTTTTCAAATAGAGATCATGATTCTCCTACGAACAGACAACTAAACAAAATAGCATGTAGAGGTTCTGACAAAATGCTAATTGCTGCAGTTTATTTTTATTTTTTTATTTTAATTATTGCAAAATCTGCACCTCTTCTGTGGCTAATTTTAATTTCGTAATGATCCGTACTCCGTGAAGTCAAGCAGCTGAAGTTTAAGTGACAATATGCAAATACTACTGGCCCATTTTGGGGTGAACTAAATATACAAGACTAGTTTTACACGTCACTGTTTATAACACAGGGTGTTCACCCTTTGATGAAAAATTGGGGCATAACTTAAGAGTATACCCACTTCTCCAGGCACCACTACACGACTGGTGATCCTCGTGATCTGGAGCTTCCTGTGCCTGTGGAATATTTCAGCTATCTATCAGCAAGGTCATGTACAATGTTTTATGAGCCAATATTTGCAGAGTAGTGATGCGCATCAAATTCTCCACCAAACCAGACAGGACAATCTATGTTCCAGGACTTTTTGCAATGTTCCTAGTTTCCTGAATGTTCTGATTGCTGCAAGCTGGGGATTTTGAGGATATTGAGGGTAACAGGGTAGACCAGATGGATCCAGCTGCCCCTCCACTGCCTCATTTACAAGCAAACTGTTTGACATTCAAATATTATTTTACCAAATAAAAAGTTGTAATTGCTTTTTTCAAGAAATGAAAACTTTTATTCAGCAAGAATGTGCTGAATTGTTTAAAAAGTCATATTGAAGACATTATAATATTAAAAAACATTTGTATTTTAAATAATTGCTGTTCTTTTCCATCCATTTTCTATATAACTTTCTACGTAATTAGATACACACTGATTCTCAAAATGAAAACCTGTCTGAGCACATTGCCCTGTATTCGCAAAGGCTTCTTTGTTATTTTGTCTTTTTTGAAACAGGACTGTAAATTGGCAGCAGCTATTTTAATATTCTGTCCTGCAAGACCAGGGCAGGATTTTTAGAGAACTAATAGGCATTTCACGTTCTCCCAGTTAACAATGCTAATATACGCCTCTCATGCCCTGCAAGTGTTATTTTCCTCTCAGACTGAAGTGTTCTCTCCCTTTCAGTTCCAGTTTAGAGAGGCGGGCGTTGTGTGTCTGCCCTTGTTAATGCCAGGGGACGCCATCCCTGCAGCTCTTAGTCTTGGCTTGATGGCGTTATTGACTAACACACACACAGAAACACATATAAACAAGCCCACACACCTCTGCTTGGCATAATCTTAAGCACACCATGTGTTTTGTGAACACACACCTACATGCCTTCTGTGCTACAGCTAATCACCCTCTAGTGCCCCTTTAGCTACACCAAAGCCCACCCATTAATTTTATATTTGAATGTTTTTTTTTCTTTCTTCAGGTCATGCTTCCTAAATAATTTGTATTATTTATTTTCACATAAAATGTATTGCTGTATTAATATTCAATAATAATATTTGTATTTATTTAATGTATACCATATTGGTAATATTAAACAATTATTTAACATTTAGTGTGCAAGGGTTTCTTTCTGTGGACAAAGAAAAATTACATTAGACCATTATATTAATGTGTGGTCCTTGGAAGAATACCTGGCACAAGGTGGCCTTTACATTTCTTAAACTTACTGTAGCCATACCTTTTTTTGATTTTGAATTTTAAGGGGAAAATAAATACTTGATTATAGACAAAGCATTTTATGGATGGTTACGTCAGCGTATCACATAGTGACAATATTAATCATAATTTACAGCTCACATTTAAACAATTTAACATGCAAAGTGCTGAACAGTTAAATCAAAGACAAAATAAACAAATGAAAAGTACCAAAACTAAAAAAGTAACTGAAAAACACTAGACTAAAAGCACCTCTAACTAAATAATAAATACATATTATTATTAGTATTTAGGTATTATCTTATATTATATTTATATGATATTATTATATTTGTAGCGTCTGGACTCACTCAAACCACACAATATAGATATTTGTAGCTAGATTTAAACAAATCTCTGATAACACCCCAGGAAGCTGAAACAGGCCCCTTTGTTGCATGGCAACCATGCTGACAACCTAGACATTTACGATCGAAAGGAATGTGAGCAGAGAGACTCTGACCGCATTTTCCAGAGAAAGAGGCAAATGCACAGAAGAAATGGACTTTTCTACTAATTAATACATAGGAAAACCTTCTTTGAATGAACAGCCATTTTCTTCAGGCCATTGTGTATAGTTAGTGATGGTGTATGTGGTCTTTGAGATTTATTCTGTTTATGCAGGCGTATGACGAAAACATTACTTCTGTCATCTACATATATATACCCTACCCTGTTTCGTATCATGAATTAGGACTTCTGATGATCTAAACAAGGGTGTATAGGATCTGTTGGTACATAGGCAATAAGTCCATTTGCAAATTATCATGCTTGGAGACAAAGGGTCGTAAAACACTCCAGCAATTGCAACCTCCCGCTTGTAATTTCTGCTTTTCTCATTGGACAAGCCCACATTGAGAGGCGTGACTCTTCTCCGACCATAAAGGCTCACACCAGGGACCCTCTTGGAGTCGGTGTTTTTTTTTAATTCTGAGAGGATGTGAGAGAAATGCACCCGGAAACCCTAAGCTCGTGTCAGGCCTCGGCCTTGTCCTTTCAATTTCACAAAGATCCTCTGACTCAAACTGGTTCTTTCTAATCAACCAACTTCAGCAAGCGCTTGGGCCTTAAATGCTCAGGACTCTTTCAGACAGATGAGACATGTAAGTATCAAACGTAGTCTTATTAATTGATATATTAGGTAACAGTTGCACCTTTTTACCAAGGTGTGCTTGAACTAAGAATCTGACGCTTCCCTCAAGTGTAGATCTGCTGAATATGCAAATATTTCAATAACTTCATGTTCTTATTTTCGCTTCTCTTTAAAGAGTTAAGCTTTAACCCTTTCCTATACCCAACTGTATGTGTGTGTGTGTGTTGTGTGGTGTATGTGTATGTTAGACCCGTTATGTGTTATTGTAATATGTTAGACTAGTTGTAATGTTTATGGTAGTTAATAATACTACTTTGTACACAACTTGGACGTGGCTCCTGTTTGCTCATAACTGGAGTCCACGTATTCATGCAGATTATGCCTACAAGCTTTTGTAGAATGGTTTCAGTAAGGAAGTATTTCCCTTAACAGGAAATTATACGTTTCTTAGAAGTGACACGACGTTGACAATGAGAGGTCAAGCTAAATATCTACAATGCGGATCTACAATATTCATAATGTTATAATAGTTATGATAATTCTTCATATTTCTCATGAGTGATTGTTACATTTCTATGATATTTAAGTAATGGCTTAATGAACAGGCAGAAAGAAATAATATCATATAATATATAATGAAAATGTAAAAATACAGAAATATTTGTTTGAGTATTGTTTAGGTGATAGAAATCATCATTCTCAGTATAAAAACAATAGTGTGTTAGTGCCATTGATAAAGCGAGAACGAGTTACTGTGTCTGTCTGACAAAAAAGGCCAGCTCAAGTGCCAGTCACTTTTGTCATTGCACAGTTAGGCTTGTGAAATGTGTGTGTGTGTGTGTGTGTATGTGAAGTTGTATATGAGTTTGTTTGTGTCACCCAGGGGGATATATAATTGTTTAACTCTTAATCCAGATATTCACACTAAGCACCAAACTGTCATTTTAATCCAGGCTGCCTGCATGGAAAAACATACACATGCATATGCACACACATAAGCCTAATACAAACCCTCAAAGCATAAGCAAATATGGAAGTACACACACATATCTTCAGAAGGCCCAGATAAGACATGGAATGTATTTGCATTTGTGCCACCGCTTGTGTCGTTCCTGTGGCTCCCTCTTGAATTTTCTCTCCCAGTATCTTGACTCACATTCCAGTGACAGTACTGTAGGTCAGTTTTGAGGCAGCTGGGAAATGCAATATAGACACAAAGCCAAATGTAATAGAAAGTTACAGAACCTCATTTCCCACACTTAGCAATAGGACAGGGAGCTTTGGGTGACATGTTTGAGCGAAATGCTCAAGAGCATTAAGATTAGCGGAGGATTGGTTAGGAAGGTGTGGTACGTGTGCGTTGAGGTCACACGCCTTTTTTTGTGTGTTCATTTTTGTAGGCATTTCTTTTCTTTTTGATTTTCTCTGAACAAGGATATATTGTTTTGTTTCATTGTTTGCACAAAGAGATTATTTGGCGATAAAATTTAATAACTTTATTCATGCAAATATGAGGATAGATCTTCATGTACTATTTAAAAAAATAGTTGGTGTTCTTTTATTCAGCCACTCATCACATTCAAAAAGCAGGGAAACAAATGCATAGTAAAAATTCATAAGCCACAAATCAGTTGTCACGCAGAAAAATAAGGTTCATGGACAAATGTTCAAAACAGCTTTGTTGTATCAATCCTCCAAAACAAACCAAATAAATAAATTAAAAGAATGAAGTAAGAAATTAAATAATTATTAATAATAATAAAAAAAAAAGTAATGATACAAATTATTATGGAATCACATACTACTACAACTATCTCTACTAATAATAATAATAATGAGGCTAAAAATATAATACTGGCTGGCATTTCGTAATGTTTTAAGTGATTGCTGTAGAAATGTTTCAACAGTTTTTGTGTATTCAATCCTCCAAACAACAAATAACTAAAATAACTAAAATGACAACTGGGGCAAGTTATTTGTTTGTTTGTTTATATAGCCATAATACTGGCTGGCATTTCATAACGCTTTAATTGAATGCTGTACAAATGTTCTAACAGTTTGTGTGTGTGTGTGTATTCAATCCTCGAAACAACTAATTAACTAACTAACATATTTTATTTGTTGGTTTGTTGTTTAATTAATTAAGTTATTTACTCTCATTTATGGTAGAAAATACTGTATGTAATTGGGGCAAGTTATTACATATAAAACCCTATTTTATATGTTTATATGGCCATAATACTAGCTTGAATTTCGTTTTCGGTCGTGCCATTTATATCATTTTAATGCGTTTGCTGAAAAGCCATTAAACAACCTAAATGTGCAATCAATTTAGCTTAGCTGTACTCAAAGACAATTGAACGGAATACAAATAAATCACCGCATAATGCGCAACATAATTGGAGAAAATATTGTGATTTTAGCACTACTCATAATTCAAATAAGACATCAAAGTGTTTGCAGCACATCATAATCAAATATTCCCCTCTCGGTTGTGCCGGTTTATATCATCATCGTATTAAAAATCGAGATGAAGCGCATCATGTGTTTCTGAACGGACACATAATCGCTGTGTCAGATCGCTGTAGGTTGCTTATACGTTCCTTGTTTGTTTGTTGCCAAACCTCTGATGAGGTTTCTGATGAAATTTGATGCAAACCCTTGTTGTGGTTTTTAAAAGGGCTCCTCATTCCGGAGTTAGCCTTATTTTCAAGCTGTGAATATGTGAGCGTTTGGGTATACGTCAAGGTTTCGCAGCTAACAGTGTAGCGGCTCTCGTGTTTGTTCTCAGCGGTACGTGTGAATGTGTACGTTCCTCCAGCTGTGATGTATTGTGAGAATGCCGCCACAGCGTTGTGGATAGATGAAAGCACCCGGTGTGCGTATCCTTTGGCCTGCATTGTTCGTAAAAGTATGATTTGATGTGCCAGCGTGAAGCCTCGAGCTAATTTCTGTTAGGGGAGAAAAGTATAGTGTCGAGCTCAGTTGTCAAAGTGATACCCCCTTCAGCTACTCATATTTTCAGTTGCTCCTTCTCTCTCCATTACTCTTTCAAATATGTGCCCTGTCTTCAGAAACACCTTCCCTGGTCTGACTTTCCTCTGAATACATGACTGCTGGTCCTGTCTTTCGTCTGGTTTCTAGACTTTGCTATGAGTTTTGGCATAAAAGTAAATGCTTTCATTAAAATAGCAAGGACATTTTGAAAGATATACTGTAAAAAAAAAAAAAGATTTTTCAAAGTTGTAAATAAATTAATGAAGTATATCTTACAAGAAAATACAATTTCAATGTTTCTACTTCAAGATTTCATGTTTAATTCATGTGTTACTCAATTTCTGAGTGGAAATTGTTTCTATAGGAAATTGTGTTTAGTGATTTTGACACAGATGAACATTTTAGGCATTTTTGCATGACAGCTTTAAAAAAAACAAAAACAATGATAGATGAATGCTAAAGTCTTGGAGTGGTCTCATTGAGCTGTTATGTTCATGTCAGCCATGCGGGTTTGGGTCCAGCGCCTTCCTTTCCATTATTACATGTCCTCTCTTTACTATCGTATTAATAAAAGCAGAAAAAAGGTCAAAACTAAAATGTCGTTTGACATGTCATAACAGCATTTGCAGTTTGCTGCCATGTGACATTATAATTGGTGAATAATTGGTCAAATAATTGATGTAGAAACAATTTCTCACACAATTACAAAGAAATGGCAATTGAAGTATAGAAGGAGAAAAACTGAAACAGTATTTTCTTGTTTCTTTACTCCAATAGTCTTAGAAAAATCATTTGTTTTACTATGTGAAATGCTCTTAAGCTTTTAATTATTATTATACTAGCATTTTTTATAACTTAATTATTTAGTTATAATAATTAATTTAGAGACTGTCATTTAGGGCTGTCGTTTTATTTAGAACATTTAATGATCTGAAATCAGTTATTCAAATTAACCCCAATTAGTTGCATATATCAATATTTGCTAATCATTTTTGTTGCACTAATTGAATTGGTTTAAATTCATGGATTTGCCAGCTACATTTATGCAAAGTGACTTGCATTCCAGATAAACACATTTTATCAGTTCATTAGCTTGGAAACTGAACTCATGACCTTGGTGTTGCTAGCGCCATGCTATACCATTTGAGCAACAGAAACAACAGCCTTACTGAAATACACGCTTTCTCTTATACATTCACATAAACTTTAACCCTCAATTAACTGATTGTTAAAAATAGATGTGCATTAGCACACTTTATTGTCAAGGTTTGAAACCTCTTTCTGTGTCTTTGTCCTGCTCTTTCTCCACTTTCTACATTACTTGGTGACTAGAGGTTCTGCTCTCATGTGTTCTGTTTTTGGTTACTTTTCTACATCTATATGAAAAAGAGGAATAAAACTAAAAGTGCGAGAGAAAAGAAAGCAACAAACTTCTGCTGGATGAGCTCCAAGCTTTCATCTTGTTCAGTCTGAGATACACAAAAAGAACAAAAGTAAGGGAGAATCTAGGAAATGGAGAGTTTTTTTTTTAACAGAAGAATGTCACAGTGGAATTGAATGACTCGTGTGGCACAGAGCGGATTTACAAAACAACATGCGAACATTCACACACAAATCTGACCTTCACGCTGAAGAGATGCTTCCATCTCAGTATGTGTATTTGTAAGAAGTGATTACATATACAAATTACAAATTGAATCACACTTAAAATTCTGAATTATATTTGATTAGATACCAATGTTTTTTTAAATTGGAATTTTTAGTCTAATGCAATGATATTCAGACATTTTTGAGTCTCTTAAATGCCCAAATCTACATTTTCAGTGTTATTTGAGTGTATTTTGTGCTTTTTTGAGTCTGTGTCATTAAATCATACGCATATCTTCTCGACACACTCACACACACACATAAGCGCTGTGTAACTGGCACGGAACAACCTCTGCTTCTCCCTCAGTGGTCTTCAGCAAAATAAATGTCCCAGAAAGTTTTTTTTCAGACCCCTGGGTTGTGATTTGGACCGTGCCCTTCGCAATGGATCATTTCATAGCAATCTTTCTCAAATGGAAAGATTGCATCACTTTGCCGTGCTATAGCACTGACTGGAATAAAAATGTTTTATTATGTTAAGTAAAAAGTTGGCATGAGATGTGGCTGTATTTGTTCTGTTCTTATAAAAACTGAAATACAATGCAAGGTATTTCAAGCTAAAAGAGTCAAATGGGTGGGATTTTTATATCTGTCACTGATTTGCTTCACATGTTTCTTAACACCTGTATCAAATATACTTTTCTTGTTCTTCCTTGAGCTGCAAGATCTTACAGTCAGGATTTCTTATCATACTTTTTCACAGAAGATGTCAATGATATACATACTGACACAGACAGCTGATGAGACCAAACACAGATAGTGAGATGCGGCGTCTAACTCCAGAATCTCTAAACAACATAAAACAGTAATCACTCTATTCTCATTAGAGGCAACCTCTGCTTTCTCTCTGCCTCACCTCAGTGTAGCGACTCATGTGTCACTCATTCGCTCTCGGATCCTGAGGGCTTGGTGCTAATTTCAGCCGCTTTGGAAAGAGGTGCACGGAAAGATTAAGATCGTCACATGTAAGGAATTGTCATTTTAAAGCCTTTTGCCCTTTTTTCTAGATCACGAAATTTACTTTGTACTTCAACTCTGCTTTTCTTTTTTTTTTAACAGCCTATGTTGCCCTTCCCTTATTTTCTTTGCTTTTATCTTCTAAATGTTTTCCCCTTAGTGGATGTAATTTTTTAACATAAATCTTTCAAAGACCTTAAGGTGTTTATCATCAGGCCAATCCTTAGTAGTATTAGAATCTTACTACACCAGTTTTTCCTAGAAACGATGAAGCATATTTGTTTGTAAGATGTGTTCATGCAAGAGTGGGAGAATAGAATTTGTTTTAAGCAGTAGTTCTCAGCCTTTTTTTACTTGCAAGCTCCTCATTATCCAACACAGTATTTGAAGGCCCCTCACATGGGCCTCAAATGACAAAGGAATAGTTCATGCAAAAATGCAAATTTGCTGAAACTTGCTCACCAGTGGATCCTCTGCAGTGAATGGGTGCCGTCAGAATGAGAGTCCAAACATCTGATAAAAACATCACAATAATCCACATGACTTCAGTCCATCAGTTAACATCTTCTGAAGTGAAAAACACCGTTGCTTCTGGCTTCCTACAGTTGTCCTCTCACATTAAAATTCACGGACACATGTTTATTTAGAACTGTTTTGGATTGTTTTTGCTTGTAAATGGTGCTTGATTTGTGCATATTTCTCTGCTGATTCGGACAAGATGACTTTTACACAAGAGAAAGCAATGTTATGGAAAGAGGACTCATATTTTAGCTGGATCAAGTTAAACATTTCTTAATGATGAATTTGTTTATTATAAACACGCAGCTTTTCACTTGATAAGATGTTAATTATTGGACTGGAGTCGTGTGGATTATTGTGATGTTTTTATCAGCTGTTTGGAATGTATTTTATAAGTGAATGTAGTGAATGGGTGCCATCAGAATGAGAGTTTTGGCTATAGCCAAAAGCATACTTGAGTGGAGGTAGAAAAGTTTGTTTGTGTGATTGTACTTAAACTTTTTTTTTTAATGGACAAAATCGGGAGACAATATATGTATGTCCCATTAAAATAGCTTTGATATTTGATTGGCACTTTAGACATACAGCTGGTTTTAGACCGATCACCAACTGTCTTCTTACTTGAATTTCTTCAAAAATGTTTTAACAATTAAAATGTATCACTTTAGGTCAGTCTTTTCTTTGCAAGTATTCATCTGTAACAATTCACATAAAATCTAAAGTGATGTGACAGGTTAGCTCATTAAGATGAGAAGTATATTAATAGATTTATGTCATGATCACCAGTGAAATGTGTACTTTGTTATTTGAAACTTGTCCATCAACTGAACTGAACAAATTAACATGTTTTTGTTTCAATAAAATAAATTAACTAAAATAATAATACATTTTTGAAGCACATCAAGTAGTTATTATATGCCTCCTGCTACACGAAAACCCAGCGGTCTTTACTCTGCCCTCATTATGGGTCCATTCACTGCTCAGCTGTCCAGCAGTACTGATGTCCTTTCTTTTTCCTTCTTGCTTCTGTGAATGATTCTGGTCATGCAGGTGGAAAGATGAAAAACTAGCACAGCCACCCAAAAGCATCCTTTTCCCATATCCTGTGCCGTCCATCCTGGTGGCTATGAGCCCTGAAGATGCTCTTAGAAACAAATCTCCATCTTTCAGAACTTAGACGCTTAAACTCTTTTCGGATGGTAATTGTTTCACATGTGGATGTGGTGTAATGACAGTATTTACGGGTACTAGTCTGTGATTTTATTGCAGTCTGAATCGGAAATGTCTGTTTTTCTCCAATCAGTCAAGAGAAAAATGGTCTTCTGTGGATTACTGTTTTTCTGACCACAGCAGGGTCGTGTGGTAATTTGTTTTCTGACCAAATCATTATCCCAGTTTATCATGAAAGTATTGGACCAAAATATATTTTGAAAATCTTTGAAAGTGCTGTAAAACATATTTGCTGGGAATGAGCATTTGGGTATTTGGCGCAAAGGGCATTTCTTTTAGAAAACAGAGACTGGAAGTAACTCCGGTAGCATGCAAAACACATTTATTCCACTGATCTATTGCATGTTTACAATGGAAAAGCAGAGCAATGAAATGGGAAATTGTGTTGTGTGTGAACTGCTCCTAACCAAACATAGGCTTCATTGTATGTTACTGTTTTTTAAACTGCTATTATATACATAATTGAGGACAAGGAGTGTCACTTAAAATAAAATAAATTTATTATCAAGTTATTCATTACAAAAAAGACAAATAATTTGGACAAATAATTGACAAAGACTTTTTTGTTGAAGTTAGTGTTTAAAAATATATATCAGCATTACAATATTAAATGAATTTTCAAAATCAAAAAGAAAAGTTTAACTGAATGTTACAGTTCAAATGTTAATCAAAGATAGCAATAAAATAATACATAACCATTTTAAAAGCAAATATTATATTGCATTTTTTTAAATAACAAAGCACTGGCCAATTACTTTTCTGTATCCTTTTGTCAATCACATTGAAAAAAATGCCACTGGTCAATTCACATGTGAGAGCAATGTGAGGCAATGAATCTCTAACTGGACTGTAAGACAGACATCTTTGATGCATGATGGCAGTTGGAGGATTTTAAGTTAAATTCTTTATAAAAATGCTGTTTAAAAGTGACATTTGAAATAAAATATATTTTTATCGATTTGAAAACACATTTCATTATTTAAATTTTTATTTAATATATTGGTTGTTGACTTCCTTTTTAGGTGGCACTCCAAGTCTTTCATATTTAAGGAGTGAATTCTGAGAAAATGCTGCTGTCACACTCCATAAATAACCGTAGTGGATCTAGTCTGAGAAGAACCCTGACAACCATATGTAGCTGTAGCGTGTACATGTCATTGCCTATAAGAATAAAGTTGCATAACAGCTCCCTCATCCCCCTGTGAATTACCGTCCAAACGCAATGTTTTCTTTCAGGATGTTCTTCTCCCCATCTATCATGCATCTCAACTTTCTTCTTGGTTCTCATTTTTCTTCTTTTATCCATCTCTATTGTGCCTTCCCACCATTACAGTTTTTTTTCTTCCATCTATCCTCATCTTCTCAGTGTCTTAATGGCTCTCCTTCGCTTTCTAGAGAGAATGCCCAGTCTGACAGCATTCGAGGTTAAACCACAGATTTAGAGACTCCATCTGGAGCTTCCACAAAAGCTCCTTTAAAAACCAACACACACACACCACACACCCACACACACAACACACACACAACACAGTCACATACTTTGCCAAGGGGCCATGTTCCCGCCGGGACAACACGCACATCTTTAGTGGTGAAAACATTTGTATAGCAAAAAAGCACAAACACAACTTGGGATTTTCTTTGTTGTGCTTCATGACTTCTTTCAAAAGTGTGCAATTTCCGCTACTGTGTGTTTTTTTTTAATCACACCACTGTCTCACAGATGAAGCACACATGCCGTTTAAGCTCATAAGAATTATTTCCAGTTTGTGTTTATTCCGTTTTTTTTTTTTAAGCTCCAATCATTTCATGCACATCTGCGGATGATTTAAAACAAAACAAGATGAATTTAAGATGATTGCTCTCAAGGGAAATTACTTCTGCTATTGTCATGGTAGCCAATGGTGGGAACTAAAAATAAAGGACAGCACATAAAATTGCATGTGCAATAAGACAAATTTAATCATTTAATCATTCAGTGGGCAGAGGGCTAATATTGTTTGCGATGTGATAGGAAGTCATAAAGTGATTCACTAAATGTAATGTTAAATGGTATTACCAATGGTGAAAAGTGTTGAAGAATATATGCTCAATATTGGCAGATATTAGATCAGAAAACAAGTGTGTGCTAAATGAATCAATGTAAATGTAAAGCTGAATTTTCAGGAGTCGTTACTATTACTAAATTATTAATAATGGTTCTTATTATTAATCATGTTAAAAAACAGTTTTTTTCTTTCTTTCTTTTCTTTCTTTTTTTTTATAGAAATTTCAAAAGAACAATATTTATAACAACATTCATTTTTAATATTGTACATTTCCTCCTAAAGCATCAATGAGTCCCTGGTTTGAGTTCCTGGCAAAAAACCTCCAGGTCCTGTCAGTCTTTGGTTTCCCAGCATGCTGTGCATGCTTGAGTTCTTTCCCACGGTGCCTTAATGATGTTGAGATCCAGTTTTGAGACTATCACAAATGGCTACAAGCAGTCATTGATGCTCAAGGAGGCAATGCAATGTGGCAGTGTAAACTTTTGATAATCATGAGAATCATTTGTGAAAATTAAGTTATTATTTTGTCCTTGAGAATATAGTTAAATATCTGTTATCTTCAGGACAAATTTCTAAATTTAAACTCTTTAATTTCTTATATCCCATTTCATACAATCTGCGAGGAGTATGTAAACGCATGAGCTGTACACTCATACATTTTTGGAAAACACTTTGCTCTCCATTTAATCTCATTTAACATCATTACAGATTGGCTGAGTTTGTGTGATGTGGGGAAACCATCAATGTGACACCACTTTACAGTAGTATTAAAAAAGAATACTTTTATTCAGCAAAGATGCAATAAATCGATCAAAAGTGACAGTAAAGACACTTAAATGTTACAAAAAAGCTTTCTATCTATTTCAAACATGCTATATTTCTATCAGAGAATTCTGATTAGATAGATCTATATCCTATATATATATATATATATATTATATATATATATATCTTTAATTTACCACAAAATATTAAGCATCACAATTGTTTCAACATTGATAATGAAACTGTATAAATTTTTGATCATCAATCGCTAATTATTTCTGAAGGATCAGTGACACGGAATACTGGAGTAATGATCTGCAAATTCAGCTTTGCATCAGAATAATTACTTTTTAAATAATATATTTAAATATAAACAGTTTTGCCAATCCTTGTAATAATGCAGTTATCAAATAAATGCAGCCTTGGCATGCATTAGAGATTTCTTACAAAAACATTAAAAAATACCAGCCCCAAACTTTTAAATGGTATTGTATAAGACATGTCAGTAAATTGCAGCAGAAACGATTTGGCTTTAAAAGTAATTAATCAAACAAACTATTGATAAATTAATCGATAATCAAAAGAGTTTTTAGCTCCAGCCAGCCTTGAGCTATTAAAGAAATCCAATCTGTGATTGTTTTCTTTGCTGTGGGCAGACGTGCCACAGTACAAACAGAATGTTTGCCCTATTAATGGTGTTTGAACTTGTTAGCATTCAGGTTAGTGTTGGCTTGTAATGGTGGCACTCAATCATGAGATCTATTATAGGCTCTGTGGAGAGTGTCAGGGACATTTTATAAATGACTGCATGGAGTTTATCAATAAACTGCAGCAGTACTATAGTGCTGGCATTCAGGTGTGGGAAAGGCTTCTGTCTGGGCTAGTGATGATAGTGACCTGTAGATTGGCAAGGGAAGACTTCTAGATGAGCTAGTAATGATAACAGATGATCTGCGGTGCAGAGAGTGTCCAGGTGGACGGCAATGGATTTTTAAGAAAGCAGAGCGGAGAACAGGACTGTCAGCAAAGCTCAAAGTAGAATTTATTACACCACCAGCCGATGACCTTGAGGAAAGTTTACCAATATTTCAGAGCAAACGGGCGAGAGAGACAGAGTGTGTGTTCGTATGTTAGAAGAAAGTCTTCAGTTAGTTACCCCTCATTTAAACGTTCACTGTGAGCAGGGAAAAAAATAGCTTCCCTCAGCACTTACAGCAGTTCTCAGAGGTAATTATAACAACCGCTGTTGTCTCATCCTTTTTCTTCTTCATTCTTTTGTTGCAGGCATCATGCCATGCGTCTCCAGCTGGGTTGGAGTTCTGCCACTAGTTTAATAACACGCTTGTTCATAAACTTCACTTCCAGGTCCAAGAGTGCTGTCTCGGGAGTGTGGAAGACGAACGCTGTCACTGATATCTCAGACAGACACACTTTGTGATGTGACGTCTTGGTGTGTGATTGATAGCGAGATGTTGCATGGAAAACAGGAGTCTCTTTTCTCTTTTAGAATAAAACAGTTTGATGTACAGTGTAGAAATTCTCAATGCAAAGCCACGTGGACAGAGATGAAAACCAAGGTGCAAAACCAGGTCATTCAGGAGCAGTGTTGGGCAGTTACGCATTACTTAGTAACGCGTTACTGTAATTTGATTACTTTTTTAGTAACGGAGTAATTTAACGCATTATAATTTTCAAAATAGTAATTAGAGTATAGTTACAAGCCGAGGTCTCTATATGTTACTGCCGCGTTACATTGCTGACAGAATGCAGTGTTTTATAATCTAGAGATTGTAAAAAGGATGTAGCACACGCACTGTTGAGTCAAGTGCCAGTGGATTAGAGACCTGCTCCCGCGAGACTTGACTTGATAGGCGAGTAGACACTCGTGTGTGTGCGGGATGCGGGAGAATAAAATGATTCACGGGACTCCCGCAAAATAGAAATATCTAAACATAAAATATCTAAAACAAATAAATTGTTATTCATCTATTGCACAAAAGCAACATGAACTAATATAAAATATAAACGATTAACAGGTGCAAGCATATGCAGAGTTTCTATTTAGGCTATAACACGTGTTTGCAGCGTTGAGCAATGCAGTGCTGAAATTTGCGTGCTCACGAATCCTCTCATAACACACGAATTGTAGACATTATGAAAGATTCATTATGCATATATTTATTGTGTTATAACAGAGATTTGTGAGATTGCGATGAACTGAGATGTCTTTTAGAGATTATAAATGCAGCGCTCTTTGCTGGTATTCTGCCATGCCAAACCATGCACACAGCAGCTGCTTGCTTTAGTTAAAAATATCAGTGTTCTGTGAATGTTGATGCTTTAATAACAAATATTTATCGGGAGCGTGTATGCTGGGATTTCATCAATTTCATGGAGAAAAAAGTAACGTAACTATTAATGTAACTAATTACTAATTACTTTTGAAATAAAGTAATCAGAACAGTAACGTGATTACTTTTAAAAGGAGTAATCAGTAATTTGATTACATTTTCAGAGTAACTTGCCCAACACTATTCAGGACTCCCTTGACTGTATGATACATATCAGCAACAAAACTGGAAAGTATCTGTAATTTTTATTTAGATCTTTTTAATGTAATTTTATAATTGTATATCTTACTATTTTTAATATATTTACTTTTTAAATAAATGACTACTGTTTAAATTGTTACACATTTACAATAAAATATAAATCCACATCTCAAATTAATCCTTGTTATAACCTTCTATTCTCTACTGCCACACAACTGAAAAGTGGCAGCTTTCTAATTGTTATTTATGGAAGCCACAATTATGTAATTGTTCAAAGGTGCATTTATCAAAAAGAAAAAAAAATCCACTTATATTATTCTTTGTGCGTGATGTGTTTTTAAGAGTCCTGTATTTGTTTTGCTTTCATTGTTTTAATTTTAGTTTTTTAGTATATCTTATAATACCATGCATATTTTTACTTTTTTTTTTTTTTACTTAAAGAAACCAAACCAGTGAGTTACAACTGATGCTTAATGCTATAGAAAAACAATAAAACATTTTCAGGAAGAGTGCTTTCAGCTTGTTTATTTTCATATAAAATATGGCATGCAGTTGCTTCAAACAATGAATCTGTTCAAACATCATTTATTGTAAATTGTGATAATCATAATCATCAATTATGATTTTTGTCATGATTGTGCAGCCCTATTATGAGGTAGATTTAGGTGGTGCCTGACAGAATTGGAGACTGGTGCTGTATTTTTTAAATATATTTTTTAGCAATAACTTTTAAAATTGTTTAATTGTTAATTGTTTGTTAATTGAGGTGAAGGCGGTTCTTGGCCAGAATACATCGACCAATTACATTTATTAATTAGCTATAAATATTATTTTCCAAAGCACCTTACATTGCAATTACAGTATAAATTTCATTAGTTTACACATTTTCTGGGATTCGAACCCATGACCTTGACTTTGCTAGCGCCATGATTTTACATTATGAAACATATTTGGTGTCACTTACTCAGCGGTCTGGCTACACAAGATTATCATGGTATCTACATCAGAACTATGAGCACATTAGCATATGTCCGCTCTGATGAATGATAGTGATGAATAATGGATGTGAACTGTGTTGGTACACAGAGATTAGCCAATCACAATAGAGGTCATTTACATATAGAAGTTTTGAAGGTGTAAGAGCACAAACAGCTTTTTAAAGTCTGAGAGAAGGTGAAAAATGTTTGTGAAAAGCTTAACTATGATTGTTTTTAGTGCAAGAAACCTTGATTAACATTATTAGTGCGCTTCAGCAGAAAAAAAACAAACAAACATAGGAAAGTGTGGAATGTGGCACCTTTAATCATGTCAGCTTTCAGCCGGGCTTGCAGGAACAAGTGTGTATTGTAAACCTTTTCAGTGGTGTATTAGATTGCTATTTTCAGTGTTGCTGTTGGACTCCGCATTGTGAGAAGAGCCCACTAGTAGTGGTGTGTGTGTGTGTGCGGTGTTTGAACTATGTGATTATCTGTGAAGAAGGTCCAGTGGTTTATTTTCAGTAAAGCACTGCTGGCACATTCAATCTCTGCCCCTCCATCACCCGAGCTGCCATCTAGGTTCCACACTAATGGCTTTCAAAACAAGAGACACTCTCTTTCTCGGTCTGTTTCTCTCTCTTCCACACACAGACACACACACAACACACACGTTTAGGTCTCAGAGTATATGTTGCATAGTAAATGCATAGGAAAGAAGGGAAATAATGGGGTCCAAAATCTGAAACCGTATCTGGCATTCAAAATCTAATATAAAAATGGAAATAACAAAGGTTTGACTGAAGATTTTTATTAAATAACACTTTTTTTTAAACACTTTCTAGGTCACTAATTAATTCAGTAAATGTGTGATCATTTAAACTCTTTTTTAGCTTCCTTTGAAGCTCAAGATATTTTTTGGATGGCTCTCAAATCATAATAGATGACAATTCGCTACAAATCTTTATGCTGGTATTAGAATTTGAAATGAAAAAGCTGTATTAATCAAAATTACATATAACAGACTAAACAGTCATCATATGCTATAATGATGAATTAGCAACAATTAAATGTAAAAAATTGCAATTACACATTTGGTATTATTATTATTACTAATTGTTAAATATTCAATATTTTACACCAAAACAATAATTATATCCACCGTCTAAACTCTCTAAATAAGATCCCAGTATATAACCTGCTATATTCTACCCTACTGCTGCCACACAATTTAAAAGAAGCGCTATTTTTATCCCACAAAAAAAGGTAAAAGCTTCTTCGCTTCCATCTGTATTTGACAAGGTCAAACATTATTAGGGTATGTTTGGTTGGTGCCTGACAGAATAGGAGACTGGGCACTGTAAACCCTTTGTGCTGTTTTTACTTGCCAATCTTAAGCCTTTTCCTCAATGTCCTCACATTTAATGCTATGTCAAGTAATATATGAAGACATTTCAGTCAAAGTAGGTTCCAGTGGAGCTCCTTTAAAAACTTTTAGGAGAGTCTTGATTGGATGGTAATACATTGGGATGCTGCGAGTGGAATTTGAATGGGTCAAATGTTGAATGCTGAACCTTGTACGGTTTATTGTGATGGGCTGTTTTATGATTATGACGGCTGTTGATTACTCTTCCATTACTCTCGCTTTCAATTACCGAAACTCGTAATGTTTCCCTGGATGATTTTATTTCATTCTGATTTGTTTATTTTTCATTGCTTCCTGAAAGCCCAGGCAAGGACATCCTCTTAATCACAGGGTGTAAATACATGGGAGTATAATACAGTTTTTCAAAAATCCCAAGTCATTCTGCTCTCACCTCTCTGATGATTTGACATCAGTAGTCATAAGGGATGACGCTTGATAAACGGAAGCCATTTGCCAGACAGGGACTGAAACTCCCCCCACCTGATGAGAAGCTTCAGTGTTGCTGCTGATTTATGATGTCACAGCACCATAAAGGGCACGCCGAAGCAGGAAGAGATTCATTAGGAAGCCTGTCCAGGTTTTTAGTGAAGTCCAAGAGAGGCGCTTGGAATACTAATGGGCCCTCTGATCTGTGCTTGTCTTGTCCTTAAGATCTCACTAAAATGAAGCTTCCTAAATGCAGCACACTGGGGACGGCAACAAGTGATCGAGAGAGTGCCAAAAGTGGCCTCATTTTCCACACACTCTTGTCTATAGATCTATCATCCTATCTATAATCATTAGCTATCTATCTGTCTATCTACTATCTATCTATCTATCTACTATCTATCTACGGTCTGTCTGTCTGTTCTGTTATCAAGGCCTTGTGCATTGAGAAATAAACTTCAATTGGCCAAAAACAAAATTACATCCTTAACACCATACTACATTACATACAGTTTTTTCAATTGCTTGGGCACCACATTTTCGAAACAGTCTTAAACATTCCTAAACTGTAAGTGACAATTGTCACAATTGTTTGTGGAACATCAGACATGTTGCAATGTCTTCAAAATTTTAGTAACTCAACCCAAAAAACAGTTAATCAATGCTTACACAAACCTAGTATTGTGTCAGTTAGACTTGGGACCACAGGTGCCACCAAAATAAAATGCATTTTTGTAAGGTGTGAGGACACACGGGTGACTGTGTAATTACATGGTAATGTTTAGTTGGTTTTCACACCATTGAAATATTGTTTAAATGCAAATTAAATTTCCTGGATTGTTGATGTTATAGGCAATTTCATTTTATATTGTTATATGCATATTTTTCTTACTTATTTTTGTTGATTGACTGCTTTCTATACAATACAATATTGTCAGTTTTGTCTGTGTATCACACTGAGCATTTTAGATACATACTTCAACAATAGGTAATATGTATTTGGGAGTCAGCATGGATAGCCCTGTTGGCAGCATGCCGACATATAGCACCATTACGCTGCGGGCATCCCGAGTTTAAATTCTGACTCGTGGACCTTTCCTGACCCCACCCCTTCTCTCTCTCTCTCCCACAAAGCTTCCTGTCACTCACTACACTGTCTTATCTAAATAAAAGACAAAAATGCCCCCAAAAAAAAAATCTTAAAAAATGTATTGGGGAAAGTCAACACTGTAGTACACAAAAAGGAAATGAAGATCTTTATTTATACAGTACATTTATTTTTGTAGAAATTTGTTACATGTAAACTGAAATTTCACCACTGCTTATTCATTTTTACACTTAATTACACTCAATTGCACTTACTCATTTGCACACATTTGCCAACTTAGCAGACATTACTGTCACACCCTTGGACTGCCACCGTGTTCCGTGTCTTGTGTTTTGCTCCCCACGTGCTCCCTGTGACCCAGTTTCTCCTCATGTTGATTGTGTTCATTTGATTCCAGGTGTGTCTCGTCTTCTAGTTTCCATTGTTTAGTTTGTATATTAAAGTGTGTTCTGCCCCTTGTTTCAGTTGGTGTCTAAGTCAATCAACCAGATCCTGTATCTGTGTGTTCGTCTTGCAGAAAGTATTTATTTGGGAATAAATAAAGATGGCTCCTTGTGAGATCTACTCTGTTGTTTCCGCGCTCCTCGTTCCCCCTCAGTAGGCACATCGTGACAATTACAACCATTCCATGTCAGATATTTATGGAATGTACACACATGCCTCACAGTTGACAGTCTGATAATTAAGTGGATAATTTTGCATGTGATGGCTCACACGATGAAAAATGTTTAGAGGTTTTGAAGAGTTTGACAGTTTTACTGAGAATCAACTTATCAGTTTTATCAACAAGCCATGTGCATTTAGTTAATGAGCAAATTGAAGACAATTGTACTTACTGTTAAAACACATGCAATTTGCTTAAATCAATAAGATATTCAAATCCGATGTGAATAAGAAATTAATCATTCAGACATCTAGACTTATTGTTTGATCGGAGAACAAAAAAAAAAAAAAAAAAATCTAATTGGAGAATTGAGCCAACAAAGCAATTGAGCCAAAACTGTAATTGCAAGTTCACATGCACGATTTTCAAACTCGTCGGATCGATGTTGTTTTCACACTGCGTGACTATCTGTGGTAGCATTCAGTTGCTGCTGTGTTCACATTGCACTATGGATCGGTGACAGGGGGTTTCACATTGCATGACTTCGCAATAGGAAGAATCGCCGACAGCTCTTTCTGGTCCGCAAACTACGTTTCACAACAAAACACACGAGAAGTGATAAGGAAATAACGCGAGAACCCGCGTGCGTCAGACCGGAGTTCTCAAGCGAGACTGTAATTATTTAAAAAAAAATATATATATATATATAGCCCGCAAATTGTCTGTGAGCTGATTTCCAGCTACAAGGAGAAAAAGAAAAACAGAAGGCAGGAGGGAGATGCAGGGAACAGTGATTGGGTGTTCTGCAAAGAGAGTTGGAGTTAAATCATTTTGCAGTAACTGTTATGCTGATGTTGTGGCTGGTCAAGCAAAATGTTTGTGCTTGTTTCTGTATGAAATAATTTGTTCATATATCTATTAAAATACTGATATTCTGGTCTAACTCCTCCCGAACTTCCCGCTGCCCTGTATCTTGGTCTCTCATTGGCTGTAGGTCATCGCCGATGTGTTTTTCAGTCAGAAATCATTGCACACAGCGTGATTGTGAATCGCCGACAGCTCCAGATATTTAGCATACCAAATATTTTGCGGGCGTCGGCGACGTGTCTGCGATTCCCTCAGATTGCGTCTTTGATAATTCACTATGGAGATAGAAGTGTTGCTTAATTCCAAATAAATAGATTATGATCCACAAATAAATTTAAAGAGATTCATATAAATTAACATATTGACAAATAAATAGAATGAGAACCACAAATAAATCTTAAAGTTTCACAAACATGAATTAAATTCACAAATAAATAAAATGAGATTTGCAAATAAAAAAAACACATTCACAAATATATATTTACATCACAACCACAACTTTGCCTGGCATTAATTTGTGAATCGCGTCCAGTGCATTTGTAGATAGCTGCACGCATTTGTGAATCGTGTGTATGTGCTTTTGCGAATTGTGAAACATTTCTTGCCTCAAGACGTGCTGACAAATCCACAAATAGGTGGACTCCACCCACCGTCTGCTTAAGCCAATCAGATAACAGCCACATTTCGCTAACCAATCGTAGCACAGTCTCGCTATAGCCAATCACGTTTTGCTTTACATTCAGGGCGGTCTCGTCCTGAGATAACTTTATTCATCTGCATTGGCTCAAATAGGAAACGTAAGGGGCATAAAAATTGGTACAGTAAAAGATGTTTAAAATTGGATTTCGTTAGACCATTAGACTGTGTGTGATGAAGTGTAGTAGGTTAGACTAGTGCGTGTGCGCATTTACAGTGCTTTTTCACTGTATGATTCAGTTTATTAAAATGCATTTTGAATGATCATAAAATTCAAGATATGGGAGCAGAAAATTTATACATTTATATCAGTTAATATAGTTTATATAAATATCATTTATATATCAATGTAATTTATTTTCTTCAAAAATCAACATTTCAAATGTGATATTAAAATTATGTGATATTAATATACAGTTCAATAAACAAAAAGTTAATTAAGAGACTTACGTTTTAGACACAATATTGCCTGTTTTTGCTCTATTTCGAAAACAAAAATAAACTCCCTAACAAAAGCACAGCCAATGTTTTGCGACTTGAACAGTTTGGACTCTAAATGTCAATCAGATGAAGCTTCTGGTCCTCTGATTCCAAGATAATTTAGTGAGAATTATAACCATTTGTTTGGTACAGACTAAAGTATAGTGATTCTAATTGACAAATTATATGGCACGAATTTGAGCTCCCCCCCCCCCCCAAAAAAGTGATGAACACTTAAGGAAAATGGCTTTATAAATGTGTAAAAAATGATTCTAACATATATAATATAGATCTATATATATATATATATATATATATAATCGATTATAATAATCTTATTGGAGATAATTTCTTCAAAGTAGTATTGCCAAAGGACCCGGTACTCGGTAACAAGTTGGTACTAAAAAAATGAAAACGTTACGGTATCAGGTTTTTTTAAGTACCGGTGGTACGAGTACCCGGTCAACCCGGTTCTTGATGTGCTATCTGAAAGGTGCGCAGATGCGCTCTTTTCATAAAAGCACTGAGACGTGGCGAGTTCAAAAGGAGGAAACACACCAAACTAACAAAGCACTTTAAAGACACCCACATCAAATGAAAGAGTTCAAGCAGATACGTTTCATTTTAATTTTTTATATTTAGATCTTCAGTGTTTCCCATCCATTGATTTATTTGTGGCGGCCCACCACAATATCAAAATTGACCGCCACAAATAGGTTTTCCAAAAGGCTTGGACTTCGTTGAATAAACATGAGCAATACACGTGTCCAAGTCGAAACCTGGTGCAGGTGTTTTTATATCACTGTATCATTTCTGAAGGAAACCGACTGTCTTCAGAAAATGATGGATGTAATTTTCATTTCATCTTGCCTGTAATGACTGAGCAGCCTTTGTGAGCGTAGAGCTTATTTGATTACAGCTGTTACCGGGAACTCTATCTCTCCTGCTCTACAAGCGCCTCCTGCTGGTAGAGAATGAATTTGCATATATATGCCGCCACAAGTAGAGTACAAGACAAGTCTGTGGGAAACACCGCTTCTGTTATGAATATTATTCAATATTTTAATTGAATGTCGGATTGAAATGAATGCTGTTATTAGAGTAGTTAATCGTTAGCATAATGCTAATATAATCTATAATAATGCTAATATAATGAGCAGTAGTATGAAGTTTATTAACTATTTAATGTTCCTATAACTTTTATTACTGTAAAAAAAAAAACAGGAGGACATGATGATATTTACTATTTTTACACACCAGAGGCTTTTAAATGAATTGTGAATCTAAAATATGCGTGTTAGAGAATGTACAAATGGTTAACATTGTATGTGTCATATCAGTCAGATCAGTTTTTTTCTCTTTTCGCTCACTTAGTTAGCTGTTATTCTTGGCTGAATAACTCTAGAAGGTTTTCACAAGCCCTTTAAAATTAAATATGTACACAGTTTGACTTAAAATGAAAGTATAGTCAAATTTTTTAATTAGCATGTTTTTGTGTTTTGTTTTGGTACCGAAATTGGTACCGAGAACCGTGAGTTTTCACTGGCATTGGTACCGAATACTGAAATGTTGGTACCGTGACAACATTACTATCACTGCTGTGAACTGACCACCACAGAATATCAAAAACTTCATACATCGTTTGATCCACATAGCAGCTCATATACATCAGCTTGACTGAAAAACTGGGAAATGCTCTTGGCTGTTGTGTGACGGCAATTTAACATATTACACAAACAGATGTTTATTATGATGTTGAGTCCAGTTATTTATTAGTCAGTTACTTATCGACGCTTTTATTTCCATATTGAATAAATGACCCATATCGCGTTTGAATACAGTATAGCATTGTTTTGTATTTCTCTGGCATTTTCAAAGCATGTAAAATATAATACTGTGGCTTGACATGATACACAGTCTAATGGTCTAACAAAATCAAATTTTAAACATCTTTTACTATACCAATATTTATGGCCCTTATACAGTATTTCTTATTTGAGCCAAAGGAGAGATGAATGAAGTTATTTCAGGACGAGAACACCCTGATTGTAAAGCA
Source organism: Sinocyclocheilus anophthalmus (assembly GCA_018155175.1). Lineage (NCBI taxonomy): Eukaryota > Metazoa > Chordata > Actinopteri > Cypriniformes > Cyprinidae > Sinocyclocheilus > Sinocyclocheilus anophthalmus. The sequence goes on along the minus strand of JADLZN010007891.1, from coordinate 242,884 downwards.
AAACATGATTGGCTATAGCGAGAACGTGCTACGATTGGTTAGCGAAATGTGGCTGTTATCTCATTGACTTGAGTAGACGGTTGGTGGAGTCCACGTATTTGTGGATTGTCAGCACGTCTTGACGGAATAAATGTTTCACAATTCGCAAATGCACGGGACGCGATTCACAAATTATTGCCAGGCAAAGTTGTGTTTGTGACATTAAATATTTTGTGAATATGTTTTTTATTTGCAAATCTTTTTTATTTATTTGTGAATTTAATTAATGCTTGTTAATCTCATTTCATTTATTTATGGATCGTAATCTATTTATTTGGAATTAAGCAACAATTCTATCTCCATAATTCACACTGCGTGACTGTCACTCACGTGAACGAGCACCGATTTGCCTCCGATTTCGGGCATTTGTCAGCGAAAATCGGGCTAAAATCATGCAGTGAGAACTCAGCATAACTCAATAGCTCCTTCTCTACACCTAAAAACTAGAAGTGAAATCTGTTGCTTTGCCAAATGTCATGGACGAAATAAAAAAAAAAAGACTGAATTTTTGCTAATGTGACTGTGCTAATGATTTTGGATATCAAAAATCCCATTCTTCCATGCTCTACAGAAAGCTCTGCAAAAGTAAATTGACTAAACTGATGTGTGAACGAAACCTGTAACTGCCATATTCAGAGACTTACCAAGGCAAGTTGCCACATCTTGTTTAGTAGATTAATGAGCACATTACTCATTTCCACAATCCTAATTACAGTCCTTCTGCAGTGTTATTTTTCCTTTGTGTGTGTTCATGTTTCTTAATTTGCCCTGAGTTTTGTGTAATTAAGTGGCTTCTATGAGCAGCCAGGCATCTGTAAGCTGCTGGTTGAGTATTAAAACCTGCTTTAATTACCCAGATGATTTCCAGCATCTCACACACCAGGGTCAAGTTCTAAAGTTTAAAGGACAGAGAAGGTCAGGACAAAAATTGACTAGCCAGTCCCAGCTCGGTCATTACGAATTAAGTGTAAGTAGCAGAGAATGAAACGAGGACTCATCACGTGGTGTTTACTCCACAGTCGATAGCTCTTTAAAGCTTAAAGACATCAGTGATGAACATTGATGACACAGATTTGCTCCACACCCACATTAGTCCTCATTATCGGCACACGTCCTGTCTATGAGAGGCCATTACCGAGCCGAAAAAGAAGGCATCTGTGGGTGGAAGCTCTTAAAGGGAAGCATGTGATGTAGGGAGGCACCGAGCAGCCCTAACGAGAGCGCTTTCCATTGCACTTCAGCTGCTCGGTGCCTTGAATGCAAGTAACAGGCCACTCTAGATGGTGTTTAATGCACAAAGCTCCTTAATGTAGACTTCCAAGCAGCTGTTTCAGAGAAAGCTACAGCGATTCTTTTAAGAAAACGTCCTGCGAGAGAGGCTAAAATATGATTAGTGCTAGCGCAGGGTGCCGCTAGGTAACACAAATAAGCTTAGCGATGCCACTAGATATCCTAGAAACTGTCGAGTTGGAGAAAAAAAGGACTTAGGAATAGGTTTGGAGTCTCAGCTTTTCACCTTGCATTATTCTCAAGGGCTTTATAAATAGACCTCTAAAAGGGCCCATGCTTTGTAAATCATTAGTTCTGTGCAGTCTCTGTAGATGAACATACTCATTTTTCAATATCATTAATTTCTATGAGAACCTTAAACAGGCATAATGTTGTATTATATATTGATTCTCCTCACAGCTCCTAGCATACATTTAACTGCATTTCTGGCTGTTTTAAGACGAGCCCACATATATCATTCCCTAAATGATGCTTGTGAAAGCAAAAGCTCAATAAATTATTTTTGACAGGCCAGCACAAAGTCAATAGCCCTTATTAATTACAATTGATGTAATGTATGGCAAGAATAATACATTGGGACTTGGGGGAAAACAGCATAAGCCTATTGCTCTTATTTAAGAGAGGGTTTGGCTTTGAGATGAGTGTCAGGGAGGTGTGCAGGGGGAGCAGGGAACTGTATAGGCCCAAGTAAGGATGGGAATCAGAGGAAATAAATGCTTCTGGTTCATTAATAATTCACTAATATATATTTTCTTCAGTACTAATGAAGAATAAGTGTTAGGAAAGTAAAATGGTGATCCTTATTGCCAGGGGCGCCACTAGCAATTTTGGGCCCTATGAAAGAAAATTAGTTTGGGCCCCCTACCGTACCAAACATACACTATATTGCCCAAAATATTGGGAAAACTCAATAAAACTAAAAAAAACTCGCCAAACACCAATGACACTTCCAAAACTGTGGCAACAAAGATGTAAATACAATTTTTAAATACATTAATTATGTTTCCATCTTAATGCAACAGTTTTGAAGTGCTTTTTTGTTCTAAAAGAAGGGGTGTCCCAATACAATTGTCCATATGTATGCACAAGTCAAAGGTTTTGGGTTTTTGGCTCAAGGTATACATTTAACGTCACACCAGAGGTTTCAGTGGGATTAGGATTGGATTGTGCTACAAAGCACAGTCAAAGTTCTTTCACACTGACTGAACCAATCATTTTTTTTTTTTGAACCTTGCCTTATACACAGAGACTTTGTCATGTTAGAATAGAAAAGGGTCTTGTTCAAACTGTTATTATAAATTTAGAAGCACACAATTCCCTAGAATATGATTATATGCTTTTTTTTTTTACTAAAAATGAGAAGTAGTCAAAACTGTTCATTAGAAGGGGGTGTCCCAACACTTTTGGCAATATAGTGTACAAGCCAAACTAGCTATTCAAAATCTTTGTCTGCAATCTAATAATATTGACCCATTACTTTTGCTATTGCTTTTGACCATTAAGTATCAGTAACATAATTCATTCAGAAACTGTTTTATGGACATAGACTTTCTGTACCACACTATTCTGCTGACATGGAATGAGTTTGACTACTTAATCAATTATATTAATAGAAATGCTTCACTGGAGCAAACAAAAAAAATCCTAAAATAATAAACAGGATACCCCATAGCAACATTTCCAGCAGTATCCAACATTTCTAAATCACGATCTTGATTCAGCTAAATGTGACTATTAGCTTAAAAGCTGTATTCCTTGTTTGCTAGCTACATACAGCATACAATGTTAAAAAGTTACATATGAACACGTAACCAAAAACCATCTCGGTTACGGATGTAACACTGGTTTCCTCGAGGGAACGAGACAGCGGTCTGAAAATGTAGGGGAACGCTTCGGGACCACGTCTGAATAACATGTGAAATCAGTTCCAATAGCTGAGCGGGACTTCACAGGCGGTGAAGTCATGACAGGAAAGCTTATTAAAAGGCACTGTGCGGAGGTAGCAAGCATCAGCTTCAGAATGATGCAAGCGTGATGGCAGGGATGCCGGAAATATGGTTACGAGACGCAGGTCTCGTCCCTCGAGGAAAACAGGGTACATACGTAACCTGGCTGAGGAAGTTTCCTATTCAGGAACTCGAGATGCGTTGGAAAACGCGCTAGGGGAACAAGAATGGCCCACGCCGCCAGACGACTTCCAAATCCTGCTGTGTGGAAGACTGCACAGTAGGGTGACGATAAACAGAGAGCCCGGCGGAAAGGGGGCTCTAAAGAGGGCGGGGCTCACCAGCCGAGGCAAACTTCTGGATCTTTTTTTTTCTGGGAGGTGACATCTTGGACACAAAAGGAGATGGGAGATCAGAGGACTCGGGTATGAAGAGCATCATGATCCCACCATTAGCCTACGGATTCTCTGGCGGAGGCCGCGGCCTCAGCGCACCGCAGAGGAAACATGTAGAAGAGGGTGTCTTCCCACTGAATGTCCACCGAGAGGGGCGTGGTAGGCCGCCACGAAGCCCTCTAGGTTGGAGTGGATCAACCCTGCGGATAAACAGGCCTGCAAGAACTCCAGAACTGTACCAAACGGGCAGTTAGCTAGCTTGGGAAGGCTGTGACGAGGAGATCTATCATGACGGGATAATTCCAACCCACAGAGCGAAGTGTTGTTGAGGGGAGGAGAGAAATCAGGCCTGAGACCCAACTTGGCCCGGCCAGAATGGGGATACTAACAACAGACGGGCCCCATCCCGGTGCACTCTCTCCAGAACTCCCGGGAGTAGAGCGATCGGGGGAAAAGCGTACAGCAGAAGCCTCGGCCGAGTCTGTACCATCGCATCCAGCTCCAGTGGTGCTGGATGAGTCAGAGAGAACCAGAGTGGACAGTGCGATGTCTCCTGTGTCGCAAACAGGTCCACCTGAGCCTGACCAAACACTCTCCATATCTGCTTCACCAACTCGGGGTGAAGCATCCATTCCCCGGACCTCAGCCCCTACCTCGACAGGATATCTGCTCCCATATTGAGATGCCCAGGAAAATGAACTGCCCTCAGCGAGAGGAGCTTGCCCCGGGACCACAGAAGGATCTGATGCGCCAGCTTGCATAAGGGAATGCAGACCTCCCTGGTGGTTGATGTAAAAGACCACTGCTGTGTTGTCGATACGCACCAACACATGGTGGCCTCTCAGGTCTGGGAGGAAGTGTTTCAGAACCGGAATATGGCCAGCATTTCCAGGCAGTTGATGTGCCACGTCAGATGGCGACCACTTCACAGACCACGGGCAGGGTGGCCACTAATGACTGCTCCCCAACCAGTGAGGGACGCATCCATCGTTAGCGTTACGCGGCAACAAGGAGCTCCCAGCAATGGGCCCTGAGACAAGAACCAAGGTTCCCTCTACATGTCTAGGGCACGTAGGCACCTCCGCGTGACCTTGAGCAAGTGAAGCGGGTTTCCCCTCAGGGAGAAACCCTTGGTCCTAAGCCACCAATGGAGGGGTCTCATGTACAGCAGGCCAAAATATATCATGTTGGACGCAGCTGCCATCAGACCCAGCAGTCTGGAACTGTTTGACAGTGAGTGACTGGTCTTCTCTTACTCTCGTGACTGTCGTGTGGATTGACTCGATTCGAGCAGGAGACATACGTGCCTGCATAGTGGTCGAATCCCACACCACGCCCAGATAAGTGGTTTTCTATACTGGAGAAAGCACACTTCTCTTGGCGTTAAGTCTTAACCCCAGCTCTTTCGTGTGAGCGAGAACGACATCTCGATGTCGAACCGCCATCCGCTCGGACTGAGCTAATTTCAACCAATCGTCGATGTGGTTGAGTCATGAAAGTGTGGGGTGAGAGTGCAAGGCCTGAAGAAGAACCAGTATTGGTAGGCTTTTGCCCCCAAAAGCAAACCTCAGGAACTTCCTATGATGAGGAAGGATGGAGATATGTGCATCTTTTAGATTGATCGTGACACAAAAAAAGGGTAGGACCTCGGGAACTTGGTCTGAGGATCACTACCTGTTTGAGTGTGAGTGTTCTGAACTTCAGTCGCATGACTGAGCGGTTCAGTAGGCGCCGATCTAAAATAGGACGCAACCCCCCATCCTTCTTCGGAACAATGAAGTACCGGCTGTAGAACCCGGATACTCTCTCATGCGGAGGGACGACCTCGATGGCCTCCTTCTTTAAGAGAGTAACTACTTCTTGTTCTAATACCAAAACCTGCTCGGGACCCACTAGAGTGTGGGGCCCCATTGAATCGAGGCGGACGAGAACCGAACTGGATTCTGTAGCCTCTTTCTACAGTACGCAAGACCCATTGAGACACATTTGGCAGTAGCTTCCACGCTGCAAAATAATCTAACTAAGGGAATCGTCTCTCGAGACGAGACTGATCTCGGTAGGCCGCAGACCACCAGAATGGCTAGTTCGGCCACTTCAGGGCACTGCTCATGATACCTCCGTAGAGGTACCAGCCTCTTAGTACCGTAAGTGTAAGGGTGTGAACCTCTCTTCACCAGAGGGGAATGCCCTCCGACGACCTGAGGCCCACAGCATCAGGACTCTCATGCTGAAGTTCCTAGTGAAAAACGACGGCCCTAAGACCCACGGTCGTCTGATAGGAAGAATAGACAACGCCTGTTCGGAGGCAGGACCATTAGATACCTCCGTTAGAGGTAGTAGCGAGCCTTAGTACCGATACGTTTACGGGCGGGTTTTGTGGTACTGAGGAGGAGAAGCCGCTAGCCGGAGGACCGCTGCGCCTGGAACACCGCAGGGTTGGCATGAACAGGCCCCTCCTGAGGGGCACTAGAGGAGAGACGGACAACGTGTAATGCGGAGCGTCCCGGGAGGGCGGAAGCGCTTAGTACAGCGGAAAAACAAAAAAAAACGAACCAAAAAAAAAAAAAAAAAAAAAAAAAAAAAAAACAAAAAAACAATCCGCCCCGAGAGCGCCTGATAATGGCTTCCCTGTTGTGCGGAGCTCCGTCCTTCTAATGCTGCTCATTATAATATCAGGCATAATATGTTGTGTAATGATGTTGTGAACTGGCGAGCTATTTGACGCCTCATATCAATCTTACTGGAGAAGAAAGACAGGCGGGCATGCGCCCTCTCCACGGTGGGAAAGGACAGCAAGCGAGTGCTTCGAAACCCCGATGAGAGAGGGCGCGGGATCTGGTGATTTAGGAAGCACCGATCATACCGCGAAAACACGCAGCACAGACCGCAGTCAGCCGGGGCCTAAGCGGGGCCGGCACCGCGAGGAACACTAGTGAAGGCTCCCTCCTCAAGAGAGCCCTCTGAGAGCGAAGCAAGGCAATAACAACAATGCTTCGCTCTCAAGCAAACCATGCACAGGCTGTGTGTATCCCCACTCATGATATAACGTTTTCTTTGGGCAGGGAGGAACACAACCTACAACGTGGCTTGCTCTCGCCCTTGAAATGCTTTGTCTTTGCATGAGCTTTGACATAGCTGGAGCTTATAGACTTTTCACAATTGACAGACAACAGTAAATATGACTGACACACACAGAGCGCTTGAATGACAGAAAGCTGACGCTGGCTCCGCCGCGCGTGCTTTTATAGTTTCCTGGTCATGACGTCACCACTCAGCTATCGGACTGATTTCACATGTTATTCAGAGCGTGGTCACAGAAGGCGTTCCCCTAGCGTTTTCCGACGCAGCTCGAGTTCCTGAAGAGGAACTTTAGCTTCATACACTGTAGATAAGTGTGACCCTGCCTGTGGAAACCCAGCTAGAGTATTTTTTTTAAATAGTGGATGAGTCATTCACAAATGTATTATTTGCTTAATAAAATCCTCCTTTGAGATTGTTTTGACAGACATGTTTATTGTGTATTATTTTCAACGTGTTTATTGCTAAGTCTAGTGTGGCAAAAGGTGACAAAATAATTAAATAATAATTTGCGTGCAGTGTACCTGGTAACCATGACAACCTCACACACATCCTGCTGCTGCTCTATGTAATCAGATTGTGAATTTGTAGATTTTCTATAGCAAAACTAAAATGTGTTTAAAAGTACGTCTGACCAAATACACCGGTTCGGATTGGCCCCCCTCAACCGACGAATCTCTAATTTGACCAGTTTACAATATGATCTCACTCAGTGACTCTAGGCTACGTAGGATGGGACGAAACCATGCAGTGAATGGGGGAGATAATTTTGCTGGAAATGCAGAAATAAGCCGTAATTTTGTTTTATTTGTAAATCTTTGGTAGATATATTTATAATTTCTATTACATTTACTACCACTACTGTTACTACTAAAAAAACAGATCTCTGGGGGCCACAAAAGTGCGTGGGCCCTTAGAGTCGTCCTAACTTTCCCCCCCTTAGCAGCGCCCCTGCTTACTGCATTAACTGCTTTCAGTTATCTTTTGCCAAATGAGTGAATCACTTCAGATTTCAGCAAAACAAATTTAACATATCAGAAATAAAATAAATTCCTTCAAAAGATTTGTTTGATGATTTTTTTAATGAACACAGAGGTGGTATGAATGCAGTAAATTAATTAGTCCTTATTCAATTAAATATTGAATTATATTCACAGTTGCGGGGGCAGTGAGATTTTAACTTGAATACTTTTATTCAACAGGCATGCATTAAATTCATCAAAAGTGACAGTAAAGGCATTTTTGCGGTTCTTTTGAACTTTCTATTCATCAAAGAATCCTGAGGACAAAAAGATTACAGTTTTCACAAAAATATTAAAACAGCACAAACTGTTTCACACTGAGTGATAAGAAATGTTCTTGAGCACTCAAATCAGCATATAAAAAAAAAAAAAAATGACAAAAATGGTGGACATGACGTGTGGCAAGTTGGGTGACCCATATTTGGAATTAGTGCTCTGCATTTAACCATCCAAAGTGCACACACACAGCAGTGAACACACACACACCATGAGCACACACCCGGAGCAGTGGGCAGCCATTTATGCTGCGGCGCCCGGGGAGCAGTTGGGGGTTCAGTGCCTTGCTCAAGGGCACCTCAGTTGTGGTATTGAAGGTGGAGAGAGCGCTGTACATTCACTCCCCCCACCTACAATCCCTGCCAGTACGAGACTCGAACCCGCAACCTATGGGTTACCATTGAGTCCGACTCTCTAACCATTAGGCCACGACTTTGGAGACTATTAGATATTTCTGAAGGGATCGATGTGACCAGTGGATGATGTGACAATTAGGAATACATTTAATATAAAATAAATGTAAACAAAAAAATATATTACAATAGAAAACACTTATTTTAAATTGTAATATTATTTCACAATATTTTTGCTTTTAATGTGTTTTTGATTAAATAAATAGTGCCTCACAGGGCAAATCGTACCTCAAATTTTTGAACAGTAGTTTTTACCAAAATGGAAACACAAAATAAATAAATAAATAAATATCATTAATTTATTTCATTCACTTATTTATATTTATTGAACACCTAAATACTGATTCATAAATGTTATTGTTCATTCATTTCAAAATTTGATCACAAAACTTCAATTCATATGTTTTAATTTATTAACAGAACCAACTTATAAGTTATTTGATTGGGAATCAGACTACACTGGTCATTCTGTATGTCTTAATTCAGTAAACACAACCAGCTCATTACAGTTATTTATTTAAGAGTCAAAACTTACTCACTAGTGGCTCGTTAGTGATTTATTATGAATCAGTTCATGAGAGTCATTTGTTCAGGAATCAGGCTACATTAGTTGCGCTGTATGTTTTTGATTCACTAAAAATAACCTGCAGTAGCTATAATTTCCATTTGTATTTTTTAATGGCAGTGATCCTTAATTATTCTTGTCGGTTCCCAAACCTAGGCACAACCTAGAGTGAGAGCAAAGCATCATGGGATTAGATAGTCCTCCAAAACTAAGCAGCCGATTCAACAGAAGAGCCCCTCCTGGAGACAGGCCTGCTCCACTTCAATAAACACCTGACAACCACACTGATCTCTCTCTCTCTCTCTCTCTCTCTCTCTCTCTCTCTCACCACCCTTTATCCCTCCATCTTCCTTTTATCTGTTTACTGGCCTTGAGTCTCTCTCCCAACCTTGCCCTTTCCCTCTCATTCTCACACCTGCGTGACTCGCTCTCCAATCTCGCCCTCTCACCACACTCTTTGACAGGCCACGGACAGGTTGACATTGCCTCCTGTAGCCTTACATATCATTAGGGCCGCTCTCGTCCACAGCCAGACTAGGGGGCAGTGACTCTGAAAGCCCTCTCCGGCCCCGGCTGCTTTCCTCTGGGCAGCCCTCCTGTCAGGCCTCCCTAATACCTTGTCCTGCTTGGGCAGTCAGAAGAAGACCTTCCCCTTGTCTGGAGCCTCTCTACAAGGGCCGACCGGCGGCTCATGTTGATCCATCAGCGTGACAGCAGTGTGGTCGAAGAGAAAGAGGCAAAAGGAACAGAAAAGCAGGCATTGATGATGATTGACAGGTGGAGACTATGGAGGCTTTTTTTTTTGCTGTGTATTTTAAATAAGACATTGAAGCCAGTTTAATTTTTGTTCAGTGAGGATTTATTAATGGTTCATTGTGTTGTGCTTCATAATAGAGCTGCAAAAGTACAAACAACGTTCCTTTGTACCTTATTCAATTGCCTGCTATCATAAAAAGTACACCCAGAAAGTCTATATGCCATTATTGCTGAACTGAATGAAATGAAATTGACTTAAATTAAATAACTGGCAGGAATTTGCCGACGTGTAGTGGTAGTTCAACTCCCATATTTCATTTTCTTTTTCAAATAAGTGTATCACTTTGTAGTACGCACGGACTGAAATTACTGCCACACAGCACATTAAAGAGATTCTGATTAATGGCTTCCCTTTTCCGGGTTGCTGGTCATGTTCGTAATTTCATTTAAGCCTGGACTCATTCATTACTTTCGCTAACAATTTCTCTCTTTTTTGTAGCAAACATTCACAACTTCTTTGAATTGGCCACTCTAGAAATTAAACAAAGTCAGCCGAGCTTGTAAGGCATAAATTAAAATCTGTAATGGATTTTTGCCAAAGAAGACATTGCGCTGTATTTCACACTGCAGGCTGTTTTTCTACTTCCACAAGTTGCCATGTGAAATTCTGCCTTGTGGCATTTGCATATTGTCAGCTGTATGTAAACTAGCTATTAGCACTGAAATAACAGCCAGAAACATCTGGACTTGACTGCGACATCTGTCAGCGGGTTTTGATTACTGACCAAGCATGCATTGCATGCTGTATGTAAGTTATCGCATCTGAAGCATGTGTATAGGGATACAGCCTAAATTTACTATGGAAAGACAGGCCAATAAATCTTGTAAAAATGAAAATGGAGCCTGAAAAAACGTTTTTTCTATGTATTTCCTCTCAATTCCTTCGACGAATCGCTTAGATTGTTTTGCAATGACAAGATGTTCCCTTCAAAGCCCTTTTTTCCCAGCCATGTTTGTGTACGGCCATGCATGTGTGTGCATAGCCAATCCTCCTAAATTAGTAATTTATTCCTTATGATTCACAAGAAGGTCATTCATTGCTGCATCCTTGGTCAAAGCAGAGCACAGAAAGAGAGGAAAGTAGCCTAATCAGAGCATAGAACGCTCTTCAGTTTAAAGGTCAAAGACTAACGATTGATTAAGATATGGTTTTAAAACACTGGGTGGATAAAATGTTCTAAGATGATATTTTTAAGCTGGATTTGAGTGGAGACGGACAGTATTTACATATTTTAAAGAAATATGCAGATTGGGTAGAGTGCACTTTCTTTTACACGTGAGCAGCTCATGAGCCAGTGTTTTCAGTGTCTCAAAGTAGTTCAGTTCGCAGTAATCTGCAAGTGCTGTGAGTTTGAGTCGATTTAATGAGAAGAGCTTATGAGCCAGGTGTTGTCAACAAAAGAGATGCTCTAAGGCTCTGGTTTTCTGTCAAAATAAAAACAGAAACTTCCACCAAGCCTCATATTAGTATTGTCATTACAGTGTGTACTGCTCCTTATTATAGTAATAAGAATAGTAGAGGGACAATTACTAATATTTGTATGGGGGTGAAATAAAAACATAATAAGCGAGAGGGCGTAGTAAGTAAACAAGGGTTAGAGATATGATGATTAGGAGGTGATTATTATTACTACTACTACATACTAGACTACTCGACTAAAAGAAAGATTACGTAAGCAAAGACTATGGGAATAGACACGAGATTAGTAGTATTATTATTATTATTATGATTGAATATTGTTATATAAAATCATAAGCAGTGCAGTACTACAACCAGGAGAGCAAAACGGAACAACAAAAGCAAAACAAAAAACAAACAAAGTCACATTTGGCATTTCCAATGTAGTCATTTAGCAGACGCTTCTATTAAAGAGCAATGATATGTAAGTGCTATGACAAGTCTCAGTTAGTTTAATGCAGTACATGTAGCAATGTTTTTTTAAATTATATAATAAATAAAAAAAGACAGTGTTTTCTTCGTATTTATATATAATAAAAAAGTGATTAAATTGATTATTTGTTATATAAAAAAAAATGTTTGGTTTGTGAAGACTTTGTTTTGGCTGAAAATAGTTCCCAGAACAGTGACACAGTACTATATATAATGGGTCATACGTTCACCCTCACAGATAAAAATTCTGAGTGCCTATCTGTGTCTATTTTGGTTTATGTCCACTTCTTCATATCAGAGTGTCTCATCAGTCTCCACATTACTTTCTGTCTGAGCTGAAATCGATGTTTCTGCTTGAGGCTTTGCTATTGAGGTTTTGATAGCATGCCACTGCCAGTGCTGTCTACCAGAAACAGTGAGGGAGATATCACATAGGATGCAAGCAGTGCCTGCTCTGGAAATAACTTTGGCACTTCTTTTATGATGCAATAGATTTGAGAAAAGAAGTGAAAGAGTTGAACTTTAGTTCAGTTCTCTGAAACAACAATCAGATGTCTGTTAGCTAAAGTTGGTCATTAAAAGTTTTCTTATTTACTTGTACTTTCAGTGTCATTTTGCACCAAAAGAACTTTAGTCTCCCACTCTCACATACTGTAAACCTGATTTCAATTTTTATGGTTTGGAAGGATATAGAAACTGAAACATTTAACAATTAAAACAGAACATAATGTTTCCGTGCAGATAGAGCAAATTGTGTAGCTTTATAGCAGGTAAGTGCTGAGTAACTAACCATGTTCTTTGGAGTCCAGAGTTTAATTGAAGTCCCTTTAAGGCAAGTCAGTTCACTCGTCTGTTATCTTGGTAATGGCTCTGGGCAGCTATTTGCTATGCAGACAATAGTCGAACCAGTACATCTTCCCTATACTTGCATGGAGAAAGAATGAAATCTCTTTAATGTTTGTCAAGATTACATTCCAGTATGTTTCACATCAGCAATAAAATGTGACAACAGTGGTAATCATAAATTGTGGTTCTTTGGCAGATCAGGTTAATATGGATATGATTTCCACACACAGTAAAAAATACAAATGCAAATAAGATTATTTTTAATGTATTGCAGAGTTATATTGTACATTTAATCGTCTATTCTCATTACCTCTGTTTATACACTTACAGTTGACCTATTGCATCATGTAACACTCACTTTAGAGGTTAACTTGAGATCAACACAAATTCATCTTTGAAACACTGATAATTTAATTACACTGTTAAATCGAATCTTTAGCAGATGTAAAAAATAATATTTCATATTTTACATTGTAATGTTTTGATTCATCTGTTGCATTAGTTTTTAGCTTTTTATTTTTAATTAATTTAGACAAAATAGTACAACATTTTAATGTCAGCTGTCAGTTATCATCCATATCATGAAAATAATTATCAGCTTCTTCGGAATCAGCCGGAATTGTAATATTGGTGGATATGTGTACCTTTCTTTTTCTAATACACACCTACACAAAAAGGTAAAAAGAAAATTAAAAAAAAAGCTGTCAGTGGGCCGTTACCCAAGGTTATTAAAACTGAAACTAAAACTAAAAAAATGTAACAAATAAAAAAATTAATTACTTCAATAAATTAAATAACCTAGGAAAAAAAAAAAACTAAATTGAAACTTGAGGCGTTACTCATGTGTGACTGAAATAGAATAAAATAAACACAAATGATACCGATGACTAAAAATAAATACAACGAATAAATTAATATATAAAGATTCGATATATATATACTGATATATATAAACCTACAAATAATAAAAAAAAAAAAAAAAATAACAAAAAAGCCTTGGTTAAAAAATTTCTAAATTAATAATAATTTGAACTGGAAAGCTAAATAAAAATCAAAACTCAATTAAAAACCCAAAGCTATAATTACATTCGTGGCACCCTTCCAAAATGTGCTAATATGTAACATTTAGGTACTAATATGTACCTTTAATATGCAGCCTTTTTGGGTCAATACGATACAAAGTTGTACACGTTTGAAAGGGTGCAAAGCTTTTGACAGCTTTTGTACCTTTTTTCCCTGAGTGTAGAGACCCACTTTAATATTCCAGTTAGTTCTAACATCTCTTTTCTTTTCTGTGTCAGTTACAGACTGTCGTATCCTGGAGAATCTTCAGCGCTACGCTTCCCCAACTTACCTGCCTGTCAACTACCAGCTCCTCAACACAGAGTCCTCCTTCTTTCTTAAGGAGGCCACCCAGGACTTCATGCGCAACTCTAGCTTCCTCTCCAGAACGGAGCTGTTCTTCATCCACCAGGCCAGGAGACCTCCCATCATCAATGCCACGTATGGAACCTTTGCGGTGGAGGAGCCTATTCCTTTGGATCTCCTCCAGATGCCTGGCTCCTTTGTGGCTTCTTCAACCCTCTTCACCTTCAACTGGAAAGTACAAACCTTTGTTCTCAACGAAATGATTTACCTGAACAAACCCAAGGTTCAGGTCTTGTTCTACATCGCTGGGAGGGACTGGGATGACTACAGCGCCGTGGACAAACTCCCTTGCGTACGGATGTTTGCCTTCCACGAAACCCAGGAGGTCCGTGGGAGCTGCAGGTTGCGAGGGGACATGGGCGTCTGCGTCGCTGAGCTCGAGCCTCTTCCTGGGTGGTTTGCACCACCTAGTGTTGTCCCTGGACGCCAGAGGGTTCCGGATATGTCCGAAGGAACGCCTGTTGAGCTGTACTACAGCCTTCGGGCCGCAGAAGAAGGAGGTTGTCTTTCTGAGGAGTTAGGGGTCAAGAGCTCCGCTCACTTGGATCAAGAGGGATTGTTTGGGTCGCCGACCTCTACACCCATGAGGCGCATCGGAAGTGTAAGATTATTCCAGAATCCATCTGCTCCTGAATTATCAGAGCAGCGTTTGGATGGGAATTTTGCAGTGTTGGTACCATCCGCTCCAGTTCGGCAAAGGGATACCGTGTCAGCATATGTTGCAGCTTCGCCGTACTCACCTGTGGAGATGTTCACTCTCAGGTAAGAGATCTTCAGATGCAAGCTTCTCTGCTGCGTTAGCAGATAACTATCCACATGAGACCTTTACCAGGGGACTTCGTGGCTGTGTTACAAAATGTGATTGTGTGATTTTTCACCATTCAGTGTAGAGTGGGATGTAACGATATTTTTAATATCGCGATAGCATCAATATTATCGTGGTCACATGACGTTATGAAACGATAGGTCTTCTGGGCAAAAAGTGTAGTTTTTAAAATATATTTAAACTTCTTATTCTAACATAAAAGTTGTGTTTTGGGCCATTATGCTTTCACACAGTATCTGTCAAACGAACTAAAACCGAAAGCACAATATGGCTTAATCCCTTCATCAAGCGTGCACATTCAGGGATTCAGCTCGTGATCCATGAATGAGGATGTTCCGTGCCTCAGAACGGCTCCATTCATAGTGAATGAATGCAGTCAACTCGTTTATTGCATGTGCTGTGAGTTTAGCGCACTTTTAGGAATGCAACGGCCACCAGTTATGCTTCATTTTCACGGCAGATGATTACAGCATTTCACTAGATTTGTAGTGAGACGCCTTTTTGTGAGCATGTTTTCACTGAAGCTGGAGATTTCCTTTCAAATAAAAGCTCTACTGTCGTTTCCATCAACATAAAAGCTTAAAAGTGCAGTATGAATTGCTGACATATAGCGGTTTAAATGCAGTCCAAATTCAAAACATCTCTTGCAAGTGAAAGAAGTATTGTAATTTCCCTACTTTAGTGTAAAGCAAAAAATAATATACATATGAAATATTTATTTTCATTTATTTTAGAGTGCAATTGTTTTACAATATATGGCTATTATTGTCATTGGTGTTGTTATTATTATTCTATTTATTTTTATTTTTTTTGCTTTTAGACTTTCTTCTGACTTAAGTTTTCTTAGTTAAGAACATGTGTTGGAGCTCTTAATTTTCAACTCTCAAAGTGCATTAGATAGAATAATTTAACTTTAAAATGTACAAAATTAGATTTTTTTTCAATTCTTCGTTTGTCTTTTTTTTTTTTAAATATCGCAATAAATATCATATCGTGGATTCATATCACATTATTATCGTATCATGAGATTTTGATATCGTTACATCACTAGTGTAGAGTTCTTAAAATAACCATTTTTCTTAGTGTTAAAAATGTTTTAATAATCTAAAGAACCTTTTGTGCATTGGAAGTTCTGTGGATGTTCTTCATGGAACCATAAATAATGTTTATTTTGAAGAGTGTAGTGAAGGTTTCTGTAACGAATGCCACAGAAAGCTTCACTATTGACGTCACACCGTTAAATAACAATTTGCTATGCAGCTTCACAAATGTATTAAAGTCGTTTGCTTTGTTTTTTTATCCTGTTATTTTAATTCGAACTAATCATATTCTGCCCAGTTATCAGTCTTCGCTTCTCTTGGATCTCCATATTTGGTCGCATATTTTCCTTGGCATAATCATTTGGCTTTTGAAATGGTTGTGATTAATTCCGGCTGGTGTGCCTGAGATGAATTTTCACTTCATGGTTCCTTTACTTAATTTAACTATGCTTTTTGTTTACCATGGCACAGAGAAAAACATCTTCATTTTCAGGTGAAAACATCCAGCCGCACTGAATCTGCGGGTACTAATTAGAATTTGCAGATGCGGCTAAGTGATTTGGGTAATTAACACACAATGCAAATGAGGATGTCATCAATTAGAATGCGCCTCAATTAGCTTAATGACTGCAAGCTCGTCCGATTGTAATCACAGTGGGCGAGAACATTTATAAACCATATGAGACCCAACCTGACAAGAGGTCAAGCCAATTTGTCAACCTTGCATGTGAACGCAAGCGAAGAGGCTCAAGCAGAGATAAGAGTTGAAGAAAGTCAGCTAGTATATGAATGTCAGCTAGGGTTTTTTGCTGACTGAAAGGGCAAATCAGAGATTGTTTTTTTTTCAGGGTTGTACATGTATTCATGCTGGCTTTTTTTGTGGATGCATTAATGTTTGGTTTGTCTAAAGATGTGTTTTGTGATCAGCAACTACTCTGCTAAGATGAGCTGATAGGACGAGACCTGTAGTTATGAGTGTGTGGTTACTGTGCTGTAATCACTGGAAAAACAATCCATGAATAAAATAATTTGTGGTTGTGTAATTATGCAATATGCATGTTGAAAGGGCCATATGACGGGCAAAATCATGCTTTCATTTTCTCAAGCGTAACATTATCATCTGATGAATTATTGATGTACAGCTTTAAATTAAATCAGTATTAAATAGTCTACAGAAGATCATTAAAGGAACTTGAAAGAAACAAATGCACTAATTCTGAGTATTAATGATCCATTAAATGTTTTTCATGAGCTGCTGAGTATGAAAGTCTCAATTGAGCCATGACATCATGACGTCTGTTTTTTTTTTTTTTTGCAAGAGTGTGAAGAGAGAGAGGTTCATATATCTCTTCTGCTGGATGAAAATTAGACACAGACTAATTAATTACTAGAATTAATGTCTGCTTGAATTACCATGAATAATATTCATGTAGCAAACCATAGAAAATATTTTGATTTTGTTATTTTGAGTTGCATATCAGTTGCTGCTTAATCTACTTTACAGTTATTTTCTAATCAGATTAAAATTGAATATGTTTTCTAAAATCTATTTTGCTTATTTACATATTGCATATTGCTTTAGCAGGCACTCACTAAGATTTTATGATGAATTACTGTATGGCTGGATGTTTTTTTTCCGCCCTACCTTTTTCTGGTTATTTATTTGAGATTTTCTCAGCAGTTAAAAAAAAAGAACAAATGCATCCAAATCTGGTTATAATAATTATTACTTTAGGCTGTGTGGAAAGCATCCCACAGATACTGTATTAAGTCGGGCCTGCGAAACATCCACCCCCTAACTCCAAAATAAGCAATCAGACCGTCCCAGCGTAAACAATCTTATTCTAGCTGGAAGAGGGCTAATCTTCAGTAACTCCAAATCTACACACACATTTGTTTTTCTATCATAATGGGGACTTTATATTGACTTTCAGTCCACAATGTAGGCAAAAACTGACCCACACACTCGCCGGGTGGATGAAGATACAAAAAGCAATTTTGTTGAAATGATTTTATTTCTCTTCTCATGCATAATCCTTTTAGTTCAGTGGAGGTGTCATTGTGTATTGCTTTTTTGATTCAAATGGTGTCCACTTTTAAAATAATTTTGGCAGAAATTCAACTTGGAGAGAAGCATTAGCTTCTAAAAAAATGAAAGAATAATCTTCTACTGCTGCAGAGTGCAATGCACCAACTACTGTACATAATTAGTTGAAGCCTGCAACTGTAAAGCTTGGAGTCTGTGAGTCATACAGTGTTCAGAAATGGTGCTTTTATGTTGCTTTTGTTGCCATTGCGCTAAATAGCTCTACAGTGATTGCTGCTTATAATCATTATCACTGTCAATGCGTGTTTGCTTACTATAACGTGATCAAATGTAAACCTCACCCCATCTGCAGAATGATATTTCAGTATACTGCATTTGATATGATATGTGCCTGGTTGTTCTAGTAAATGAGATTTATAGCTGAATATCTGCATTTAGTGCGAAATACTGGTGAATATTATCAATGCAACTATGGAGATGCAACGTTTATAACCTCTGATATTGTAATCGATTTTTGTTGTTGTTTAAACTGTTGTTTAAAGGTTTGGGATACGTTTTTTTTTTTTTTTACGTGATCAGCAAGAATGCATTAAATTCATCAAGTGTAACCGTAAAGAAATGCGTAATGTTACAAAAAATATATCACTTTGTCCACAAATTTATTAAACAGCTGTTTTCAATATTGATAATGTTTGACATGTTTCTTGCAAACCATATTAGAATGATTTTTGAAGGATCATGTGATAATGAAGTAATGATCCTGAAAATTCAGCTTTGCCATCGCAGGAATACATTTGAAAGTATATTAAAATAGAAACAGTTATTTTTAATATTTCACAATATTAATGTTTTAATATATCTTTGATTAAACAAACACAGCCTTGGTGAGCATAAGAGACTAAAAATATATATTTTTTAAATCTGACCAACACCAAACTTTTGAACTGTAGATTATATTGAATATGGATATGGATGCCAGAATTACTTTTATAGGAATACACATCTACTTTTAAATAGTACTTTTTTGTCTTCATTGGAAAAAACAAGAAGTTTTAGAATCTACCAGAGAAAATGGCATGTGACTCTTATGGTGCAGAGTCAGACATGGGAATCCTGTCACCACGGACACTATATTGGTCAATTAGATTCCCACTGTAACATTCAGCGCTTGAAGCGTGTGCAAGCATCTTCCTCTCTGATAAAGGACGATAGATTTTCAACTTCAGTACCCCTTTTAAGCAACTTATTATGCACCTTTCTGCACTTAAACTGAAGTAATAAAGGTTCAGTCACAGAGTCACAGCTGGTACTGACTCTGTATTTGAGTCTCTTTCAGTCTAATGCAATCTTTTCTATCGAGTGACGTAGCATCCAATAGGTAGCATCTGTTTATGCTATATATATCTCTCCAGCACTGAGGAGATAGCGATTCTTTATTTTTCCCAAGGCATTGTTGAAACACAGCACACTTTGCAAGAATTTATTTCCCTCATCACAATCAATAGCTAAATCTTGCACAGCTCTATCTGTAATACACTTGCTCTGTTTGCAGGTAACTGGATGATTGCATGTAAGTTGCTAAGTAGTTTTGATTTGCGTGTGTATCAGCAACATTTTCCAATTTCAGCTTCAAGATGAAAGCAGCAACTCTTATTCCCCATGCTTCATACGCATGCTGTATTTATTCTCATTGCTGACTGAAGGAAGTTCCTGACTTTTGCAAGAAAACTATTTAAATGAGCCATTTGAGTTTCTTAAAAAGAAGTAAGGGGAAGAAATGCTTGTTTGCATCGTCTCCCTGCTCTGGATTTAGCGGGGGTTTTTTTTTTGTCTTTATCTATGTCACCTATGTCTGCTGAGGCAACTTCACTGGTATTTTACCCTACATAAAAAGAGATCTTTTTTTTTTTTTGTTCACTTAAGCATCATGAATTATACAATTTTAAAGCTTCAGTGTGACTTATACATCATTTGGGTATTCATAAATGGCTGACGTAAACAGAATCATAATTTTTCATCCTCAAAAGCAGCTTTTGTACTAGACTGAAAAAGGTAGTCCTACCATAGTTGGGGTAGAAATGCTTGAATGTTAATGAGTAATCTAAACTTATCATTAAAGATGGGTGATATTAAGAGTCGACCATACTGCCCTTTGGATATTGCTTACTGAGAGAGAGAGAGACTAGCCTGCTTCTGAGATGAACGAACAAGACCATGAATTATTGGTCTAGAATTATGACCTTGTTCAGACTAACATTTAGATTTGAATCAATGTAAGATTTCCTTATATCTTTTAAGGTCACTTTATGCATTATGAGAGTAATTTTGCTGAGTTTCAATGACCACACTGAGACTTTATTTCAAACGTTTGCCTTTATCTTGCAATCTTCACTTACATTTTCGTTCAGTATGTAAAAATGATACAATTCTGTCCTCTTTTACTCACCATCATAGTTAAAACCTATTTGACTTTCTTTCTTAATATCTTCTTCTGTGAAAATCCTTAAATTTGTACTGATCGTTTTGTTCTAATACTCTAACTGAGAACTGAAGTTTCAAAAAGACATAAAACTGCTGCAAAAGTATGGTCTATGCAGCCTGTTCCCTTTTATGATCCCCAGTACAAAAATAACAGGTTTCAGGTCATGCATTTTACTGCTGGAGGTCCTGTGCCAGTTAAGATGAATGGAAGTGCTAGCAAAGAGCTTTCTTCAGGCATTATAGACCTCCTTGATTCAGACTGGTTTTGTAAACTGGTTCAACTGATTCACTGAAAAGATCCAACTAAAAAGAATCATACGAGACAGTACATGATGACACTTTTTCCAATTTTCTGTGAACAATTCTTTCAAACAGAATTGGGTTCGATTGTGTTCCACAAAGATGTTCAGAAATTCAGTGTGGTGTTCAGTGGCAATCATCCAGAAGATTTATCCATTATACAATGATTTCTGAAAAGCTGTCCATCAATGAGGTTACAAAATCATGGCACTTCTGCAGGCACCATAAGTCAAGTGTGATTTATGATATGCGATGGACTAGCAATAAACACTTTAAGAGGGGTAAATATTTATGGCTGCAGCTCATAAAGTAGCCAGTCATAATGATGTCTGTACATTGAAAACAAAAAGAAACAAGTCACATTGACTTAAGCATGAAATTTTGAAGTTAAAACATACTTCAGTTATCTTTGTTTTATCTACAACTTTGAAAAATATATTGTTACACTAGATAATTCAGTATTCAGAGTTGGCTGAATAATTGTGTCATATTGCCTGTCTTTTGCCATACTTTGGATGTGAAAGAGCTGGCAGGATGAATACTTTGTGTTTCTCAAACAGTTTTTGTTATTTTAATCATTCACCCAACCACTAAAACCAATCTACAGAGCATTTGGATGCTGAACATTGGATTCAGAGGCTGTTTCAAGGGCGGGGTTGTTTTTTTTTGGGGGCCCTTAATAGAAAAGAGCTCGGGGGATTTGTACTCATATATGTGTGTGTGTTTTTGTTTACATCAAGCAAGTGTGTGAATACCAAAAGCAGAGCCTACTTAAAGGGAATCAATTTGCCCCATCTTTAAAAGGCAGTGCATCAGTGGGCACATTATCTGTGATTCTGCCTCATTATACACACTGATGGACAGCAGTTAACTACTGCAGTCACCTCACCCTCAGCTGGACCCATCAACAGCTGCACTGCACTGGCCAGCACACTGGCTGCGTTACAAATAACAAAAGCTACTTCATTCATTCATGAATTTTCTCTTTGTGTTTGGAACTCGAAAACGAACAAAAGAGAGTATTCTTCATAACAAAATGTCTAGCATCTGTGCAAAAACAGATTCACAGCATGCAAAACACATCAAAAACAGACTTAAAACTAGTATTATGAAATTGATTGGGGTTCTGGTTCGAATGCTCAATACAGGATTGAAGTCATGCTAAAATGTATAAGCTGACTGCTATAGCAACGTCTCTGTAGTTCTAATAGTAGAGCATGGCACTAAAACACTAAGGTAATGGGTTTCAATTCAGGGTACGCATGCCATCAATACATTATGAGTGGCTTTTGATAAAAGCAGTCTGACAACCCAACCAAAAAAAAAAAAAAAAAAAAAAAAAAAAAAAAAAAAAAACAACAACAAAAAAACAAACACCCACCCCAAAAAAATACCCAAAAAAAAAAAAAAAAAAAAACAAACAAAAAAAAAAAAACAAAAACACAAAAAAAAAAAAAAAACCAAAAAAAACAAAAAAAAAAAAAAAAAAACAAAAACCCAAAAAAAAAACCAAAAAAAAAAAACCCCCCAAAATGCATAAATGTAAATGTTAACAGATATATGCTGTAGCACAGGGAACCCCTAGGGGTTGCAATTAGGTACTAGGGAGTGCATTGGAAATTTAAAGGGAGAGAGAATTTTTGTTTTGTTTTGGACCAGTAATTTGGAAAAGGCCTATAAATTCAGTGTATTTATGTAGGCCTTTTCCATAATAAATACTGGTCCAAATCAATCTTTTATATACTTTTATATATAATTATATGTACATTCCATATATACAGTAGTCAACATTTGAAGTGGACCAAAAAGTTCATCAAAGTTGGTCAAAGACAAGAACGGGTATTGTTTTGGTTTAGGACAACTTTGATGAAAGGTTTAGATCCACTTCAAATGTTGACTACTGTATAAATTAAAATATTTGATTTAATTATGGTTTTAGATTTTTGTTTTTTGCTTTAGTATTGTACAATAAGAGCAAAAATGACAATGTTGTTTTTAATTTAACTTTTTTACCATAGAATTTTTATTGTTGCAAACTGCATTTTTACATTTTATGCAACATACTACAGCCCCAAAAAAGGCAATCCCAATTAAAACACACTGACATCTGAAAAAGTAAATAAATAAAAACTTTTTTTTAACAAAAAATACAAATACAAAATTACATAAACAAAAGTAATAATATAATAATAATAAAGAAGGGGTTTTTTATACCTATATAGATACCTCCACGAATCCAGTCTAAGATTTGTAATCATTAAAGCATGTGATAAATTGTTCCATTTTCCAAAAAAAAGATCCCCCTACCTAGATTTTTTTATTGTGTAAATGTTTTCAGTTTAGAAAAAAAGAACTAAAATCTTGAGCAAACTGACAGACGAGGGTTTAGGGGATGTCCAAATACAGTATCTGCACCTAGCAAGAAGAGATGCAAAAGCTATGATGTCAGCCTGTCTCCGGCTTAAAGGCGGACACCGAGAAGGAACACCAAAGATTGCAAACAATTAACTCGACCCCGAGGAAATCAGGAAACTATTTTAAAGAAAGAATTCCAAAAGTTTTGCAACTTGGGACAAAATGCAAACATATGACTAAGGTTACATGGTGAAAGTTTACATTTATCACACAAATCTGAAACATTGGGATATATTTTAGAAAGTTTTGCCTTTGAAAGATGAGCTCTGTGAATCGTTTTAAATTGTATATAGCTAAGTCTAGCACACGAAGTGATGCTACGTACATTGTCTAATACTCTACTCCAGTAGTCATCCTCAAACTTGAGGTCAAGTTCCTCTTCCCTAGCCCTGATTATTTTAATGCTGTGAGAATTATCCTTTGACAGGATAATTGCATATATCCACCCATATGAAGATTCAGTTTAAATGCCTCCTCCCATGGAGACTTTGTAGGCAGCGAGGGAAACCCAGAGAGCAGAGAGGAGACACAGTGCCTAATTTGAAAGTACCGAAACAGGTGAGAGGAAGGCAAATTAAATGATGACGATAATTCAGAAAAACTTGCAAACACATTATCAATGAAAAGATCTTCAAAGCATTTCAGACATTTCTTTTCACAGAAAGAGAATACAGAATCTGAAAAGGCAGGAAGAAAGAGATGATTATTATGTATTGAAGCCATGATTGATGCCGAGGTAAATTTAAAATGACGTCGAAATTGAAAGAATGTTTTAAGAGAAGAGCATACTATTGGATTATCCGTATAATGTGAAGGGGACATGGGGAGAGAAGAGAATAGCATAGCAGGGAGAGATGTTGAAATACAAGACTTAGCTTCTAAGTAGCACCATGGTAAAGAGGAGGCCTGTACCCAGAACACCAGCTTCTGAATATTTGCTGGCCAATAATAATACATAAAATTGGGCAGGGAAAGCCCTCCACTTTTTTTCCAAAATTTTGGAAACTCTAGTAGTTTTACCTGCCCACATAAAGGAGGAGATTAATTGATCTATTTTCTTGAAGAAAGATTTGGGCAGAAACAGAGGAATAGCTTGAAAGAGGTAAAGAAATTTGGGGAGAATATTCATTTTTACAGCGTTTATCCTACCTAGTGGAGATAATGGAAGAGTATAGGCCTAATTCATGTTCGATTCCCTTGCGGATTATACTTTGAAATACAGGAAGTGTTCTCAGCATTATTGAAAGGGGCTCAATAGCTATGGCAAAAAGTAATGGGGAAAGGGGGCATCCCTGGCGTGTACCCCGTGATAAGGTAAAATACTCTGAGTTAACACTGTTAGTAGAAACTGAAGCTTGTGGGTCAGCATATAGTAGACGTATCCATGATATCAATCCCTCCCCAAAACCGAACTCCTCCAGAACTCTAAACAGATAATCCCACTCTATCCTTAATTTAACTTTTAAACAATCTTCTTTTCATAATATTAAACTCATAATTTTTCTGACATACTGTAGTACAAAATGAATCGTAGAATATATAGCTGGATATATAGAATGTATACTGTAATATAGTCTTTGTATTTCAGAAAGAGAGTTCTTTTTGTGGGTCCTTGGCATCAAAATGTTTTGAAAACCTTGATGATGTGCCTTTTGATGGAAATGCGTCTTGAAAAGGAATAGTTTACTCAAAAAGGAACATTTGCTGAAAATGTATTCACCCTCAGGCCATCCAAGATGTAGATGAGTTTCTTCATCGGAACAGAATTGGAGAAATTTAGGATTACAGCATATATATATAAAGTGTGTATTTCTCTCCTGATTAATTTTTTATTTTTTTTTTTGCAAACATGCAAGAAACACATTAATTGATGGACTGGAGTTGCGTGGCATACTTGTGGATAATTGTGATGTTTTTATCAGCTGTTTGGACTCATTCTGACGGCACCCATTCACTGCAGAGGATATTGTTAAATTTTATTTACAGTTTTATAAACGCAATTAGGCACTTAAAACTTAAAAAGCTTTTTTAAAAATACATTTCAGCCAATAAATAGTGAAGATCACTTGTTAATGTTTTGTTTTTTATTATACATTTAAATATTTAATGCATTTTTAAACATTTAAAAATGTAAACATTTTTTAATTGGACTCTTTTGTTATTTTGTTGCAGCCTCATTTAGAGTCGCTGAATGTTTGTTCTCTGACACAAGTAGAAAAGATGCTTGTCCTCAAACATAAGGAGCTTGCCCTTCACGAAAACAAATGGGCACCTACTTAATAAAAGAACTGCTAATTGGAAACCCTTTGCTCAGCCGCTATATTCCTTGCCACGACCAGTCCTCTGACCTCTCATCAACATCTATTTCTTCTGCTTTCTGTTTTTCAGCTCATCGTAACTCAGAGACCCTCATGCTTTCAAACTCCAGGACCATCTAATTAACAGACCGAGCAGAGCCAAACAGGCACCAGCTCAAGCACCTGCATATTTTGAATGATTCCTTAACACTGAAAATACTTGATTACGACTGGCTAGCGAGAGCTCATTATTTCTGTATATTGAGTGATGTTTAGTCACATCTGAGTTTCTTTGGAAATTTCATCAACCGGTATATACGGATAATCTGGTTGCTAGGTAATTGTTGCTAGAGCTAAGAAGAATCTTAGCGATGAGTTTCATGAAACTGAAAAGTTTCTCTTGTCAAACATCTGTGGAACATGAAGGATGATGTGCGCTGTGGATACTTACAAAAAGATCCAGACACTATGGAGTCAGTTTGCAGCAGCTGTTGTGTATCGTAAGCCATACTCAAATATTTTCTACATAAAACATTGATTTTGGTCTTCACCTATAGTTTGTTTAATCATTTTTATTATAAAAAACATCAATTTTGCACAGTAAGTTCACTACCTGTGAATTATTATTATTATTATTATTATTAGTTTGTGTGTTATGGCCATTAAGGGAATAGTTCACACAATAATGAAAAACTCTGTCATATATATATAATTTTTTATGGCCATTAAAGAATACATTGAATAAAAATAAAGAAATTATATTGCTTGTTTTAGTTTTTTTCAAACAAGTAGATTGATATTTTGTTTATTCATATATTCAAAAATGTGTACTGTAAATTATACAAGTAAATAATAACATTGTAATGTGCAGCATAACAAATAGATATTCATTTTGAGATTGGCTAAAGAGTGCCTTTAACTGCTATTATATTAATAATGAATTATTATTTGTTTGTGAAGAATAACTTTTAAGTGAACATAGCCTACAGCATAACAATTAAATATGCAATATTAGCCAATGTACAGTATATGCAATATCAAACAATGTCAATAAATAAATAAAAATCTAATATTAGACGATAACCGACTGGTATGGTTCCAGTACATCCCTACTTTGAAAGCACTACATTTGTATAAAAGCATCTGCCATGATACATAATATGTTTTAGGGCCACTGTTTCTGGTAAATGTAACATTTAAGACACCTGTGTTCTAAAGATCATTATACAATCCATCTGATAGATCAGTCAGAATCCATCATGTAAACAGCACAATAAAAAAATAAAAAAACAGATCAGAATGAGTACAATCCACATTCAATTTCTATCCGACAGAAAGAAGTGATGCAGAGCCTAAATAATCTGTTAATGTAAATCCTATAAACCTCTCCCTCTCCTCTTTCCTAATGGATGTAGAACATTAGAATAAATGTCTTTCTCTCACGGCTTCCCACAGATGTGATGTGACAAAGTAGTTTGCCAAACATTGTAACATTGTCATTTCCTAGCAACTGAATAAGCCAAAACCAACAGATTAGCATCCCACTGATGAGAAGATCTCATGAGTGTTTGCACAGCCTCTCCGCGCCATAGCCTCGGTTTTTCCCTTAGTATATAATGGGAAGATTTAGCTCTGATTTGGAGTATACTAAAGCTCTTCTCTTATCTGACTTATTATTTTGGGTGTTTGCCATAAATGAACTTTTTGTTTACTGCATATCTTTTATGTCTTACAGTATCAATATTACTATCTTTGGGTCGTGCCAGTGTGTTATGTTTTCAGTTGTGTGCAGTGACTCCAGTACTAACTCATGCTGGCTCCATTTTTATAACCACTTATTAGCTCTAAATATCTTTTGTCAATGATTTGCATAAAGAATGTTTAATGAGCTGCCTTTTATTAGGACCGAATATTCATGGCAGCATTTTCCTTAATTTTGGTTAAATCCAGTAAATGACTCTAAAGCATGTTGATGTAGCCCACATATTCAGGAGATTATAATTTCATTATTAGTAGGATCAACCAGCCTTCACTATTACCAATTAGTGTTTAAAGACATAATTGGAAATGCAAGTCATCATTATTTATAAGTTTTTTTTATTTTTTTATTACACTGCATTAAATCCTGTTATAATGCATTCCTGCTTGTGTGATGAATTCATCTATATTTACTAAATGATCAAACATCTACATAATACTTTTAAGTAATATGTGCATGCATGCATGTACACGCACACATATAGTATACAGGTCAGTGACAAAGATTTTGTCTGGATTAATTTATACAGAAATACATAAAACATGCAATTCATAAATACATTGACTTGAATATATTTTTTTTCCACAATGAGTATGTTAAGTTCTGAAATATAATTCATTCTGATATTTTTTTGAGGGGCATAGAGTCAAAAAAGTCAGGATGACAACTCTCCTTAAATTAAATAAAACTACATTAAAAGAAAAAAATTAACATTTGGAATAATATTTTATTGTACATTTAAGGACGGAAAAAGATTTAATAAATTGTTAAAGTCATTTTAGAAAAACTGCTTTACTAATATTAATATAAAAATTGACTGGCAAATCAGAGTTGTGTGGTGCAAGCAAAATGCAGAAAAAAGACAGAAAATCTCTCAAAATAACATATTATATCGGATAATTTGACCATTTTATGACATGACGAGGTTAGTTCAATTTCTTGCAACTCGAGAATGTCAATAATTTATGATTACATAATCATATACAATAAAAGCCTTAATGTTTTTAATCTTAGAATTATTATTTGAGATGATGACCTTACTTGAACTCTTGGCATGTGTTCAAGCTACACTTTAAAGATATGTGGAAGATCTCTCATGACCCATACCCTGCTGTTACAATCCCCCCCCCCCCCCCCCCCCCAAAAAAAAATCCGGGGAAATTATAATTTAAACGGTGTTGTTTCATAACAGAAGACAATACAAAAAATGCAGTAGAATCAGTTTACAATTTTCAATTGAATGCCTTTCACCAGTTGGACCCGGGTTTTGTATATCTTCCTAACTGAAATCAATCTCCTTTAGGCTTTACTCTTAATCAATGTTCCCTCTAAGCTGCGGCCGCGCAGAAGAAATAATGTGCTGCGCACATGCAAAAATTAGTTGGGAAAGCCATTTGATTGAATTCTATTAAATGCTAAATAATTGCAATGCTCGGGCAAACTTCTACAGAGTTGGTGTCGCTATAGAGTTTGAACCAGTGAATGCAGTTTACAGGTTCATAGAAAGAGAATGATGTGCGGCAAATGAGTCGCTGTAGAAACCGAATACTTCAGTGGTTGCGGATGAAATAGCTCAAATTGAGAGCAAACGCAATGACGTGAAATAAAACATCATCATGTAGTAAAGAAGAGTGGCTTGATTAAGTGCTGGAAATAGTGGATGATGGGCACAGAACGGTAACAAAACTCAGACCCAAAACTCAAACTGTACTTCATAGGGATATTTGCTATCTATAAATAATTCCGTTCACATTTTTTTTTCTTTACATATTAACTATCCGATCTCAGTTTACAAGCTTCAGTTTATTTTCTATTTCTTCTGTGAGTTTTAAATGCTAATTGGTTAGATTTTAGATTCTATTAGGCCTATATTTAACCTATATAACAACTGACCTTATTTTTTAATGGAGTCCCTTATGCTCATCAAGGCTGTATTTATTTGATAAAAAAACAAACATAAACCCATAATCTGTGAACAGATTCTGCTATATTATTGCAATTTCTAATATTGGTTTCCTTTTTTAATATACTTTAAAATATAATGTAGGCCTATTCCTGGTGAAGCAAAGCTGTGTCACATGATCCTTCAGAAATCATTCTATATGCTGAAACATTTATTATCAGATGGGGGTGGGAAACTTTGTTCTGCTTAATATTTTTTTTATTGTTTGCTGTTGTTATGTCGTTGATTAGGCTAATAAAAGGTTAAAAAGCACATTTATTAAAACTATAATCTTTCTTCTAGCAATATAAGTCCTTTACCTATCACTTTACTCCATTTAACACATCCGTGCTGAATGAAAGGTAATTACTAAAATAAATCAAATAGAAAATAAAAATGTCTGACCCAAACTTTTGAATAGTATTGTATATTGTAACACAAAATTTATATTGTGAATAAACAGTTCTTTTTAACTTAAACTTATTTATCAAAGAATCCCGAAAAAAGTATCACAAGTTCCAAAAATTAGAAGCGCACAACTGTTTCCAACATTTCTTATAATTAGCATATTAGAATGATTTCTGTACAGGTCTGGTATAAAGAAGGTTTTTGCTCAGGTGGCTGAAATGTTCTCCCAATAGAGAAAAGTTTTGCTCAGCAAGAAAAAAAATTAGAGGGAACATTTAACTTAATAACCTTATTTTTGGATTCAGTCAGTTTTAAAAGCATTGGCCATGTCTGGCTAAGTCTTTTATTTTTATATTGCCTTCATTCCCCTCACGTATCTAATAACATGCTGCCATAGTTCTAGGTCAAGAGGTGAAGCAAAGCGGCAGCGTCTTTATGCTGAGTTCGCTTGTTGGACTTAAGCCTAATACGTTCTTACATTTTTATTAGCAAGCAGATTGGATAACACAAGCGCCAGATTTGTTCCTGAGCCAATATGTCACTTGTGTCTTTATCGGATGATTCTAAGGCTGGATGATTTAGAACAAGAATCCTGATAATTAAATCTATGATACTCATGCTTTAGGAAAGGTTAGCATCATTGCTTAACTGTACACTGTGGAGGTGTCACTATGAATAGACATCAATATAACAAATACATAGGGTTGCAAAATTCCGGAAATTTTCAAGACTGGAAACTTTCCATGGGAGTTAACGGGAATTAATGGGAATAAACTGGAAAGTTGCAAAATTGCATTAACTGGGGACTTAAATGTAGTTGAGAAAAAAATCTTGCAGCGTAATCTTGGTTAAAACAACCTGATTTAATGCAATTTCAGTTTAATTTCTACCCTACACACTCAATGCTCAATCACATGCACACAGCACACTGCTTACTGCAGGGCTATTGAGGCCACACACCCTACATGCACTGTGTCTTTCCTACATATATCCAGACAATCATTTCTTAAATCCATCCGGCCACACAATATGAAGGAATGCCCAGCTTGGGTATATTCATGTAAATTACATGAATATTACAAAAAAAATTGTTTAAAGCTTCATTGTGCTGTGTAACAATACTGTATCAACTAAATTAGGCTATACCATTGTAAAACAAATACACTGACTAAACAAACCATAGACTGGAACAAACATTTAGGTGAGATAATAATAAAAAAGAAGTCTAAAAATGACCCTCCCCCAAACACACAATCCCCTCTAGACACCTAAGAGGGGGATTCCCCTGCATTTTCTCTGAAGCCACACTTGCTGCATTTAAGCCCAAAGACTACATCTAAGTTTTGATATTCTAAATATATTTGATCTATGGGATTCAAGTTTAACTAGTAAATACCAAAAAGTGTTTATACAGTAGCTAGCTAGCCAGTAAAATCAAGATATGAAAAATCTAAGTGAGTTAGCACTATTTCATTGACAATTTATGAGGTATATAAACTAGCTCAAGCTGTGATGCTCTTTCCGGCTTAGCCAGCTTCCTGTCTATCATACAGAAGTAACCGTACTGGTCAAAAGTGAAAATTACTATTTTAATGTTTTAAAACACATTGCATATCTTATGCTCATCTAGTCTTCATTTATTTGATCAAAATACAGAAACATAATATTGTGAAGTATTATGCATTATTACTGTATTAACAACTGGTATTAAAATATATGGTTTTTATTTCAATATATTTTAAAATGCAATTTGTTTCTGTGATGCAAAGCTGTATTTTCAGCATCATCACTCCAGTCTTTGTCACATGATTCTTCAGAAATCATATATGCTTATTTATAATCAATTTTGGAAACAGTTGTGCTGTTTAATTTTTATTTATTTTTTATTACCTGTGATTCTTTTTTCAGGATTCTTTGATGAAAAAATAAAGAGTTAAAAAAGAACAGCGTTTATTTAAAATAGAAATCCTTTTTTAACAATACACTACCTTTCAAGTTGGGGTCAGTATCTTTTCTCTTTTTTTTATAATTAATACTTTTATTCACCAAGATGGTGGTAAATATAAAAAAGTAAGAGAATACTATATTTTAGAAAAGATTTATATTTTGAATAAACACTGTTCACAAGTTTTCATTAGGGCTGCACGATGAATCGCATGTGATTGTCATGCGCATCTCTTCAGTAAAGCCGGTTCTGTGATTAATACGTGCTTCATCACGTGTTTTCAGATGGAGCGGCATTTAATACACCGAGCCATAGATCACTGACAAGCTACGCAATATCGCATTCATAATCGAAGGCGATTCATCTGGCTCATATGGATCGGTGTATTAAATGCCGCTCCATCTGAAATCACGTGATGGAGATTTACTACTAATCACAGACCCGGCTTTACTGACGAGAGGGGCTCAGAAAGATAATGGCAGTGTTATTAATCGTGCACCCTAGTTTTCATTCATCAAGAAATCCTGGCAAAAAGAGCATCACCGAACCCCCCCCCCCCCCCCCAAAAAAAAATCCTTTTTAAAATTTTAGGAGTATTAGATTTAGATAGTAGTGTATTAGAGCCTATGATCAAACAAAATGTTTATATTTATGTTTGTATATAATAGTTTTATAAATTTCCCCAAATTTCCAATTAATTTACATAAATTCCCATAAATTCCTGGTAAGTTTCAAATTTGAATATTTCCAAAATTCCCCAGATGAAGTTCCCATGGAAAGTTTCCGGGAAATTTGACGGAAATTTTCCACCCCTTTGCAACCCTACAAATACAGGTCTAGTTCTGCTGCGCTACGCTACTTGCTGCCTGTTTGCTAAACAAGACAACATCTATTACCAAATATTGATTCTGATTGGCCAGACCTTCTGCTTTTAAATATTTTCTCATTGTAATGTTAAAATGTATATTTTACTGTTATCACTGGCAGCCTATTTCCTATACTGTGCAAGTTTCAAGTCTCTTGTATCACTTTGTAGTTTCATTCTTCTCACATAATACAATAATTTCAACTTAAATTAATATTTAATGTCCAGTATTCCTCGGTCAGAGCCATGGTGTTGCAGATTTATCCATGGTGCTAATGTGGGAAGTGTGGGTTTGGATCTGGTCTTCATCGACTTCTGATGTAATTCTTCTCTCTTTTCTTCACATAATACTATCATCTCTCTACTTTGATTTTTATTATTTATTTTACTATATTCTATTTGTATCATCTATTTTACAGAAGTATTGGGACACCTAAACATAAGCCAACAGGGATTTTGGATTCTAAACACATAGACATTAATACAGAGTTGCTCCCCCTCTTGCAGCTATAACAGGTACTTTCCAGCTTCTTCTGGGAAGGCTTTCCACAAGTATTTCTTGGAGTATTTCTGTGGGAGTATTTGCCCATTCATCCAGAGGTCAGGGACTGATGTTGCATGAGAAGGCCTGGCTCAAAATCTCCATTCCAGTTCATGCTAAAGGTCTTCGATAGAGTTGAGGTCAGGACTCTGTGCGGGCCAGTTCTTAGACACTCATCCAACCATGTCTGTATGGACCTTGCTTTGTGTACTGGGGCACAGTCATGCTGGAATAGAAAAGCGCCTTCCTCAAAATTTTCCCAAAAAGGTGGAAGCATAGCATTGTCCAAAATGTCCTGGTATGCTGAAGTATTAAGATTTCCCTTCATTGGAAGTAAGGGGCCTATCCTAACTCCTGTAAAACTGCCCCATACCATTACTTTACAGTTGGCAAAACACAGTCAGGCAGGTAATGTTCTTCTGGTATCCACTAAACCCAGACTCACTCTTAAGACTGCCAAACAACAGAAAGCTGACTCTCACTCACCGAAACAAGGTTCCGCACTGCTCCAAGTCCATGTGTGTACTTCACACTACCCCCATCTGATGCTTGGCATTGTACTTGGTGATAGCGGCATGATGCTGCTTCCATAAAACGGCCATGGCAGGGGGTGAAGCTCCACGCACAGTTTATACATGCTGATATTAATGCCAGTGGAGAGTTTTGGAAAGTCTTCAGCTATGGAGGGCTTTTAACCCATGCCATGGGGGGGAGGGGGGGGGGTCAACACTCAGTGACCTGCTCTGTGACTTTTCCTGGTCTTACGAATAATGGCTGTACTACTGCTGTTCCTAAACGCTTCCACTTTTCATAAATACGACTTACATTTGACCATGGAATATCTAGCAGGGATAACATTTCAGGAACTGACTTATTGCAAAGGTGGAATCCTATGAATTCACTAAGCTTTTCAGAACTACACCCCTTTTTTCCCCACAAATGTTTGTAAATGCAGATTGCATGGATAGGTGCTTGAAGCACCAGAGTTCTGGTGGCAGCACTCGGCGCCTGGTTGGGAAATGTCATGCTCCTTACCATAGCCGCCTGCGAGCTTCAGTGTAAATATTGTAGTCAATACCAAATCAATTTGAGCGCGATTTAAACCCGAATGATTGTAACCACTTTAAGTTTGTCTGCCTTGAGAAAGCTAGCGTGTCTCCGACATAGTGATAACACCTGTTGCCTTCTCTAGTGCAGCTCAACCAGGTCTCGTCCCATTCAACGATATTTGTGATATCACAAATCCCAAAAATTATGCATTGTAGTCCAAACGAGTCATTCATTGTAATTTTTGAAAAGTGATTTCTGTTAAATAAAAAAATCTCCTTTTGAAGTGGACTTTGAACTTAGTAACTTTGCAGATCTTTTTTATGCTCAAACAGCAACATTACAGACTAACTAAAGTTCAAAACGTGAAAACGCATAATAGCAGCCCTATAAATAAATAATATTTAAACAAGAAAAAAATTATATTTGTAAAACACCCGACCTTAAATAAAAGGTCACATCTTGTTTATTGTTTAAATACCAATTAGTATAAGAGTAGTGATCTAATTGGTATGAAAATTAGAGACATTTTGACCTCTCAAATAGACTCTTGCACAGTTTTTACGATACAGTGTTCATGAGAAATCTTATCTTGGTGTACTGAACTTAGGTTTGCACTGACAAATCCCACACATGAGTCTTGTAGCATGTTCGTCTGGTGATGTTCCATGTTCCATGTTTCTTTTATTTCCTTTTGTTTATTTATTTATTTTGATATTCCTTGGGATGTCAGATGTATTCTCAGTGTGCCCCATATCTGCGACACAGATTTAGGAAAGAAAACAGAAACACCGGGTAGCTATGCTGTGCTATAATTCCTGTTCTTGGCTCAGGAGAGAATGAGTCACAACGGTGCCTTACAATCTTCAGAAAAGAACAGAACGACAAAATCTCTTTCTGGAAAATTACAGAGTCATTTGCTCCATAAATGTGCCAATGAAACTAAATTGCAGTGTTAACTTAATCTGTTGCAGTCTGAATGTGTGATTTTATTGGGGGGTAAACACCTTTTAAAGAATCCATGAAATCAAAATTGGACATTTATGGCTTTCTTTGTGATAATATACTCCTTTATTAGGGAAAAAATACTAAAATATTGGCATTTTATATCTTACACTCATGGGTTTGTATACATTTTTGTCCAATAAAATGCATTTGATAACAAGATTGTCCCTCCCACTAATAAATCTCAATAGATTAGCATAAAACAAATTGATTAAAAAAATTGATTAAATTATGGACCACATTGTAACTAAAGATTATTGATTATTTAAAAAGAAAAAAAGACACATTTCTGTTTTAATAGGAAACAACTTAATTTTCAGTTTAATTTTCCATTTTACTTTGCAATTGATGAACTACTCTATCCATGATCGAAAGAGAAATATCTACCAATCAGAGAAACGCCGAAAAAAAAATCACACCATACTGTGCATTCTATTCTATTCTATTCTATTATATTCTATCGTGCATGCAATTTATTTGTTGCCTTGCAAATTTACGTAATCAAGTCTCACCAAACTCTCTGTCTCTTTCTGTCTGTGTATTTTGTTTATATACATACTGCATATGCTTTATATTTTGTTTTTTATCTTATTTTATTTTTTCTTAAAATCTGACCATTTTGTTTATATACGTATAATCCAAAACGTATTGCTTTATTTGTTTTTATTTTTTCATATTTTTTTTAAATTGTAATATAGTATTTGCAAGACATTAAGTTTGCAGAGTTGTACTTCTTGTCCAACTTCCAAATATGTATTTTTTTCTTAAAATCAAAGTTTGTAATGTGATTAATTTCTGAACTGGTTGGTTTGGTTCTCAAAAATTGAAAGTGTTAAAACAAATAGAAACAACTGGAAGCCAGATGGCTTAAAAAGTATATGGGCACTGTTGCACTCTATTTGGTCTCAAACATGTTGTCGCAATTATGTTTCCTCATAGAACCTGCATTTACACAACCACTTAACCATAAACGCCCCTACATGCTCCCATTCTCATGGTTTTAGTCCACTTCTGGTGGTCTAAGAGATCTGTCTACAATATCAGATCAGTGGATTATCTCTTCTAACCTGGGTGATGTTATCTTCCCCCATGTACAGAGTGTTTAAGCCCGCTGGCATGCTTCTCAATCCCTTTCAACATCCTTCACATCCTCCCGCCTCCACAGAGGAGCCCTCACTCAAATATCAGATTAGTCAAAGATGAAGCACCTCATCACCTCCCCTGTTTTATCTCAAATGTGTTGCATGACAGTCTGGATTTGGTGCACTTGACTCCACTCACGTTGAGATAGAAGAGATCTGGAGTAGTGGATACCTCGACATGTTTTCTTTTACACCTGTTGGGATGAAAGCGCCCTGGTAGGGCTGGGCGATATGGACAAAAAAATGTCTAAATTTTTTTTCATATCAGTCGGTATCGATAATTATCACGATAAATGTCAAATCTTTATTTCTTTCAAGTTTAAAGCCAGATTTTTGCTCCAAAAAGTGAAAGTTGTAGAAACCAGACCATTAATTTTCCTTAACAAAATAAATATCTAAATAGAAAAATTAATTTCTTAGTTTCTGCATGTTCTAATGAGTGATATTGTTTCAAATCAAGGAAGAGGTTTGGGTTGCCGGATAATATTAATAATAATTATATCACTTTTTTTTCTCTTAGAAATGCACATTTAATAGTAGCCTGAGTAAGGATGCAGAGGTAAATTTTTGTTCCTTATCAAAATCGTTTAATCAAAAATACATACTACAATTATATACCATTACTCCTTTAATAAAATTCAGTGTGAATATCCCAAATGTATGCCACAATAACATGGTGCAGTGAGTGTTACTACAGTAAATCCATGGTAAACGATTTGTAGATTGAAAAGCCTCGTTGCACACAGTGTTTCTCCTGTTTGACTTTAAAGTCATTTGTCTTTTAAAGTCATTTGTGTTCATTGCTGAATTCAATAGTTTCACACTGGATCTCACAGCGCTGCTTAATGCTCGCGTGACCGAGTAAACACATCTGCTCTAGTTGAGCTTGCGGCGCTGCTGCGGCAGAGACAGTTTATGCAACTTCTTGATCGCGAGCAATACCCAACCTGGGCTCCCAGCGGCGCAATTCAAAATGAGTCCGCTCCTGGTTCCGTTTACGGCTTTTGGCATCTAAACTTATTATTAGAACCTTTTATCGAACTCTTCATATCGTTTTATCCAGGAAAATTATATCGCGATAATTATCGTTATCGAATTATCACCCAGCCCTATGCCCTGGCCACCTTTGACCTATTTCAGCCTTTACTATTGATGTTTGAAAAAAAGAAAGGAGGTTGAACACTTTATCCGAATGTTTCTTTTTTCCAGTTGCATAACGTTGCGTTGGCTTCTTAAAATGTGAAACATATTAGATAGCATGGGAGTAACATTTGAATCTTCATTCACCTTAAGGTTACGGCCAAATTGATTATTAACAAATGGGGTCATGGCACCATTTTTATTATATAATTCTTGGGATTTATTTGTTGTTTGCATAAGTCAGAATCTGAAAAGATTCACAAAGCCTTACAGTATTGCGGTGAAATAGTAACAATGTTGATGTTTTTGCCATGGCAACATCATAATGCATTAGGCTTAATGTCAACTTGAGGACTGTTAATTCAGCTGCCTTCTGAAATAGGAGTTTATTTCTGTTTATGTGCTTCTAATACTCAGATTGATTCTCCAACATTTTCATTGTATTATATATTCAGCTTCATAGATATATATTTTTATATATATTTTTACAGTGATATATCGTTCATTAGTGTAAATGTTTCTGTTTTTCAATATTTTCTCCCAGCCATTATTGCTAATATTTTTCTGTTAAACTCTAAAGCTGAGACGCATTTGGAACAGTGAAACTAGCTTCATTAGTCTTACTCACAGAGATGAACCTCCACGCTGATGTGAGATGACACAATTTTACAAATATCATATTGTGCTCGGCCCACCTTTGATATCTGTATTACTTTCATGATGGGAAAATGGGCCATTTCGATGATTTGCTCCTTTATATTGCCAAAACGATTTTTCATTTAATAGAGCAGAGAGAATCTCACAAGAGCTGCTCTTATCGTTCACGTTTCTACCATCGCAGCCTTGAGTCATGACTCTCCGTGATTTTTTAAAATGCTTATTAATGTTTTACATGATGAATCCTAAATGACCTTGTCTTGAAACACACAAATGCTTGATACGAACTTGATTTGTAAAGAGTTTGATGAAGGGAAATCAGACTTCTTCATCTAATTTTAGTCACGTTATTTGTTGACAGGACTGCAGTTTTCATTTGTGATTAGGAAATCAAAGAATTCATTTAAAACATGTTTTTGATCAAAGCCCCTTTGTCTGAGCAGTTTATTTGACATGAGAGCATTGTATCACACTTTTCCCATCACATGTGTATGAAATGGATCATTACAGGCTGTCAAATAGATCTGAGCTCTTTTCACTTAATTTAGAGTGTGCAGATATAATTAACCTTGCCCTCCCTTTGGGTTCCTTTCATCCCAGGTTTTGTTTTATCTTTTTCACATTGACAATCATGGATAAATGCAATTAAAATGAACAATTAAAACTCCTGTTTTAGTGGAAAGCAAATGAAGGCGTTATATTTTTGACATAGAATAAAGTTCATAAAATGTGCAATGTGAGATTTCTGTGCCAATAGTGTCACAGAACAGAATTGTTTTCCAGATTCAAGTTTTCCAGAACACTTTCACCATCTGCCATTGGTGAACAGATGGATAGCCAGATAGTTTCTGCATAATAAACTTGGATTTTTTTTCCCCAATAAATAATATGATATAGTATAGTTGTAATATATAATTTCAGATAATGTTACATACTAATGTTAATATAATATTTACCTATAAAATTACTACAATTTTAAATAATAATAAAAAATATTTCCTATAAAGAATTAATTATAAGATCAGAGTATATGTATGAATTAATTATTATTTTTATTTTTCTGAAATGGAGGCCTCTCCTGCTTTTATCTCAGAGGTTCTGGTTTACAATTTCATTATGCTTTGTGTTAAGATAATGCATTTGAAGTTTCTTAAACTGCGTCTTAATGTCAGTGGCCACCGCTATCAACTGAAACCTCTACCCTTTTCACTGAATGAGAATGAACATGCAGACTTGCAACTCTTTAAGCGAGTCAAGTCGAAATTCCACACCGTGGGGAATTAACAATGAAAAAGACATGCTGTACAATGCTGTGGCATTTTACATACACGTCCATATTTCTGTGGATTATTTAATAGGCTGACATTTTGCGAAAGGTCTTGGCCTTTCTGGACTGAGTCGTTTCCTCCTATGTCAATTTTTCAGCTGTTGAAATCCAGCCACCAGGAAAAGAGGCCAAAGGGCATGCCAGGAGAGGATGGCTTATCAGCCGGAGAAATGGATCCATGTTGGGTTGGTCCTTTTGTGTGCCACTCTTCACCCTGATCCTTCAGGCCTAATCAATGGATCCTCGCTAGGGAGGCACAATCTGCCAAATGCCTGGGTCCTCAAATCCCTGACCCTGAACGCCCCAGAGATCAAGGCTTGACTGGTTAGCATGGCCCAGTTTGCCCCTGCTGTTAGATGCAGCCAAACATCTACCACGGAGAAGCGTGGAAATGCTAAGCTTTCTCCAGCTATTCTCCTGGCAATGCCTTCATGAAATCTTTGCAAGGCCTCTACTATAAACATTATTTTTGTTCATTAAAATTGTCCTTGTAAAACTATGTAAACATCCTGAAGAAAAGATACATATAATTAAAAGATAAAAAGTACAGTGGCCGGTGGCTGGGACATATTTATCAATGTTTGCTTTGAAAGGTGAGATTTTTGTTTGATTATTTTAACATCCTGATCTTACGATTTCTTAGCTTTTTTTGGGGGGGGTATTATTAGCCTAAATAAACTGACGAAATACACAATTACTGTAAATGTGAAATGTTATATAAGCTGGCTAACTTACTTTTACAACTTCCCTTACAAAAAGTAACCATAGCCTGTGGTTTTACTATTAAAATTAATTAATGAATAAATACTTATGTAATTTTTGTTTTAAATATTTAATTAATTTGTAGTTTTACCTAAGGTGTAAAGAGTACCTAATAACCATGCTGAAAACCATGTAAAATTATAGATTCCTTACTGCAAAAATTACTCCATTACAAGTTACAAGTCACCAATCCCGATATGACTCGACTTAAAAGTCGCAGAGTATCTGATTTTAACAGTACTTAAGTCTTTTACGTGTACTGAATATAGGCTCAAAGATGCTTAGGCTAAATTTAAATGAAAGTGTAAGTGCAGTAAATAATTACATTTACTCATACTTTGCACCACTGAATTTTAAATGCTGTATTTCAAATTTTTGTGGAATGGTGCCGTACACCTTAGACAATAAGCGCAAACATTTCACTGTTTGCTTAATGATTTTTTTTAACATACCATGTATAAGTGATGATATTGAATATTTTAGAACATTCTGAATTAGGATGTAGTTACTGAGCTTATTAGAATTCTAAAGTTTGAATTCGTTCTGTTTATGCTTTTTCCGTGTTATTTTTCTGACAGTTGAAATAACGATTACCTGACTGAACCTGGAGGCAGAATTAGTTCTTTTTTACTGCATTGTTCTGCATTGTTCACTTTTTTATTGTTTTTAACAGAGACAGACAATTTAAAGTTTAAAACAAATAAAAAAAGTTTATTAAATTGGATTTTAAATCCCAGATTTCAATGTCTGAACCTGTC
Organism: Sinocyclocheilus anophthalmus; assembly: GCA_018155175.1. Classification (NCBI taxonomy): domain Eukaryota; kingdom Metazoa; phylum Chordata; class Actinopteri; order Cypriniformes; family Cyprinidae; genus Sinocyclocheilus; species Sinocyclocheilus anophthalmus. The sequence continues at coordinate 202,175 of JADLZN010007891.1, read as the reverse complement.
TCTGTCTGTACTAAGTGTGCTGTCTGTATCTGTACCCCATCTCTCTATATATGTTTTTGATCATGGCTTCTTATTTGGATCAATAGATTCTGCTCATTTTATCAGATGATTCCATCATTCATAAAATGTTGACATTGAGAGGACTTAAGAACATTATCTGCAGCAGATACAGTAAGGTGCAACCTCTGTTGATTCACATTGATTCACTCCCTCTTTCTCTCTCTCTTGATCTGCTCTCCTCCAGCTCACCCTCTTTTCCTCTCACTTGCTCACTTTATTTCTTTTGTCTTTATTCTTTGCTTGCTGCGTAATCCAAACACGTTCCGAGTGAAGAAATCTTTTTCTCTGGCATTAGTCACAACAAAGAAAACGAGATGCTGGGATCTTTTAGGTTGGCCTATATGTGTCTTTCACCTTTCCGCTCTCTATGCTATCATTAAAGCATTGCATGCCACACATCGTCAAAATAACAGCTGAACTGAAAGGCTTTCTAGAGAGAAAGGACCTTTAGACATGAGTTATTTATGAACCTTTAAGACAATTCTCAGGATGACAAGGACAGAATTGAGATAATGAGTTTAGCCGCTGGCTCCTTTTTATCATATCAACGCCTGTAAACGCACAAGACTATTTGCATATGAATGAGATGATTCAGAAAACTCACTGTTGCATACATTGTTTGCACAGAGATGTTTAATCCATTGCAAAATGAGGAGATTTATTGTATATCATGTTCAAATATTGGTCATCAACACGCTTCAGATGATTTATTTTGGTACACAAGGACTTAAAGGACCATTTTTGCTGCCCTTCACAGTGGTTGCTTGCCAGAAAAACAGGGGTATTTGTTGTTGGTCAAGGCTGGGCATCAGAAAGAGGACATTGTGGTACAGTAACTCTTTTTATGAAATAAAAACTTTTTTTCTGTAGCAAACTCCAAATATAGCTCACTCCAAAAATGCACAACATGTTGAAGATTAGCAGCAAAACATGTTGAAGATTAGCAAAGATTAGCACAGCAAACTGTTTCCACACAAAAGCAGTTTAATCGGAGTACTGAAGCATCTCTTCCATTGACTTCCATTCAGAAGAAACAGTCATCCTATTAGGCATTACACCTGTTTGAGAATTTAAAGGGGTCATATGATGCGATTTCAATTTTTCCTTTCTCTTTGAAGTGTTACAAGCTCTTGGTGCATAAAGAAGATCTGTAAAGTTGCAAAGACTAAAGTCTCAAATCCAAAGAGATATTCTTTATAAAAGTTACGCCTACCTAAAACGTCTCGTTCTAACACGCCCCCACATGTCTACATCACGATGTGGGAAGATTTGCATAATGCTGCCCCAATGTTCACGCAAAGAAAGAAGGCGTAACTTTTTTTCTCGCTGTAGTATTGTTGCTGCCGCCATGTCGTGAAGTGTGTGTCCTGTGTGTTTCGTTGTGAAAGCGAAACTACTTTGTTTGGTCTTCCAAAAGAGGACGATATCCGCTTCTTCATGCCTAGAGCTGATCCGTGCTGGTCGCTGAGGAAATACATCAACTTTGTGGACGAAGCGGAGTCCAGCCCGGGGTCGTCACATGTGGTTGCCGCAAGCCCGCCGGACGCTCCTCTCATCGAATCCCCGGCCGCGCCTCCTCCAAGCCCCCGCCTCGGCCTCCTCAAGCCAGTCCTCCGCTCACTCTGCCCTCTAGCCCGCCGCGCACTCCAGCCCCGCTCGTTTTAAATTACTTTGTTTGGTCCTCCAAAAGAGGACACAACTAGAAATCATGGTTAAGTTGTATTTACAACCTGACATGTTCCAGAACAGTTCAACCCAAAATTCAGATGTGTGGCAGCACATTTATGGAGGACTGTTTCCTGATCCTGGTAGGTAACTGTTCTGACTCACAAACTGTAAGTTTTTCATTTTAAGGATTTGCCACTGACGATTCAAACGCGATTTTTGAGCAGTGTAGAGTAGGACTTGTTGTTTGTCATTTCTCAGATCACAAATGCAGACATGGTTTTATGTTTATGTTATGGTTTTATGTTTACGTGGCGCGATGCAACGCAACGCGATAAAAAGACAGTATAAGTCATTATAATCCGTAATTATGTCCCCACTGGATGCAACAAATGCCTCGTTTATAATGGGTTTTAATGTTTTTGTCTCGTCGCTTCGGCCGGACAGGACATCACAATATTGTAAGGGGTGTAACATTTCCGTCACACGCTTGAGATATTCGGCCAATCACAACGCACTAGATAGCTGGCCAATCAAGAGCACACCTCGCTTTTCAGACCGATGAGTTTTGTAAAAATCTACGCGTTTCAGAAAGGCGGGGCATAGAGGAGAAACAATAATGTACAGTATGTGGAAAATAATGTGGTTTTTTAACCTTAAACCGCATAAACACATTTCATTACACCAAATACACAAAATAATGGAATGGTCTTTTTAGCAACATCATATGACCCCTTTAACATTTTGCTGAGGTCGGCTGTAGATGGTTAGCCGGTTATTTATTTTGCTGTGCTCCTACTGGGTTCTTCATTAGAGGTAAATTTTAGACATTTACAATTATTCATTGGCAGGCACTTTTTACCACAGGGACTTGCTGTATATTTCATTCAAGATATACATTTTTATTGGTTCATGCATTCCTTGGGAATTGAACTCATGAACTTGGAGTTGCTAGCGCAATGCTGTACACTCACTGTCTTATCAGAAATATTGCGGACACAGAAAGATCTCCTTCTATAAGCTGAAACGGACCATTCTCACAGACTTCTACAGTAATTACAGGTGCAGTAGGCAAGATTTTTTCGTTAAACATGAATAAAATAAAATAAAAGATTGTTGAGCAAATATGCATAAAATCTTAAAAAGTTTTTATTACAGCAACACACTGAATAAAGGTCCTAGATCATTCTTACAACTTTCAAAACTGTTTTATAGAGTTGTTGTCTACTGAACATTCTTTAAACAACAATATAATGCACTGCATTATAAAGGTCTATAAAGTCTGTCCATCTACTAATGAGTATCTCGACAACATAATTACACAGCAACTTAATACATGAAGTTCTCAGTGCTTAAAGTAAACTCTATAATAAGTGTGGCGACATGTGTTCTGGTTAGCAGATGTGTTTGTGTGTGTCCGTGTCAGCTTCTCTCAGAAATGGAGACTAATAGGCAGCTCGTCCAGGCCTGACAAGCCCTGAGGACCAGTGTTCATACTCCTTGCGTCTGCCATCCATCATATTTTGCGCGCTCTGATGTGAGGAAATGGTGCTAAGCTAAGCGCCGTCGGGACGAGACCTCACTCCACTGAGAGTTACTGCACATCTACACCTTCACCAGAGCTACAGGACACACAACATTAAGAGATGCACCCACAGACCATTAACCTTATGTCCCTTAAGACGTGCAGTGATTCAATGTAGAACACAATTGGTTTTGTTACATACAAAAATAATCTTGTCTATTATTGTGGTAAGAGGCGGTTATATACAGAAGTTTCCTGTTCAACTGTCATTTTCCTAAACACACTTCTGTTTATGAAATTGAATTTAGCCACAAGCTATGTGGTTTACGGTTTTTATATCTATTATATTTCAGTTTGATCTTTGTAAAGCCTGCAGAACCTAAAATAGCAAATGGAGATAATATTACATACCATATGTATAGAAGAATTATATGATATTCAATAACCTGAGATTCTTCTATCATCCCTCGGAACATTACACATATACCCACACATGCATATATTACAGGTGTTTCTTCAACTTCAACAACCAGGAGATGATTTTTATTAAAACTAACAGATTTTTTCCCCCCATTTGCCATATGAATGTCACATTAAATCAGTCACCATTTATTTTTGAAATTCTTTATATATACAGGTATGTATAGATTTTTATTATTTTCCCCCTTTGTTCCAGACTTCTATCATGCAAATATTACTGCATGTTGAAAAGAATGAAGAGTGTAAAACTGAAGAGTGAAATAAACTAATTCAATATGTGTGGGGGTAAAAAATCTGGAAATTGTTTATCTATTTAAAAAAAAATCACATTTGTGATGTCAGTTCAACCACAACAACACACACACACACATGCATGTGTGTGTGTGTGTATTCTTGTTTATGCTACATTGTGGGGACCAAATGTCCCCACAAGGATTGTAAAACCTGAAATTTTTTACATTGTTTGGTCAGTATAAAAGTAATAGTAGTCTATGGAAAGTCCCCAAAATTCACAGAAACCTAACGTGTGTGTGTGTGTGCGCGAGTATATATATTTAAAATCATGGGGTCTACAAGATAATATAGTACTTTTTAAAAGAAGTCTCTTATGCTTCTATGCCCAAGGCTGCATTTCTTTGGTTAAAATACTATAAAACAGTAATAGTGTGGAATAATTTAGAGATTGAAAAAAGTACTTATGTGGAAACGGTGATACTTTTTTTCAGGATTCTTTAATGAATATAAAGTTCAAAATAACAGCATTTATTTAAAATCTGCCATGCGTGCTGTTAGGAAGATGATGACGATGAAGGTATTCCACATGGTACAAGAGAGGTAAACTCAGGGTGATACAAACACGTCTGACAATAATCAATAACCGACGGCCAACTGAACAGGAAGAGGACTTTAAATAGGGCAGATGACGAGGGGCAAACTGTGAGAGGGGAGGAATTCAACAATAATCGACAAATGAGAACAGAACATGACAAATGTGGCACAGCCATAACTGTGACAAAATCTAAATCTTTTGTAACATTATTAATACTGTCATTTTTTAACTATGTATATATTTAAATTATTATTTATAATTAAACTGTATTCATATAACCGCTTATTTTCTGCAAGTCCAAAGGCTTGTAGCTAAAGCCAACAGTTTGGAAAACACAGATTTTGACTGTATCACCTTGAGGCTAATGGAAAGCCTTGCAGCCATTAGGAACTGCTGTTGCTCTTGAAATGTGCACCCAGGGGTCTGAAGAGTTTGCTGAAATGTGCTGATACATGATGTGTGATCGAGTGGGAAAGACAACAGGAAAGTACACAAACTCCTGCCTCCCGGGTGTAATTTATTTCAGAAGTTCTTTACCTGAAAACATGGATGGGCAGTATTCTGTAGAGTCGATGTTTGTGGACAAACATACCGTTTTGGTGCCTTTTAGATGACAGAATCTTGTTACTCAAGCTTTGTCAGAGATCTTGTAGCATATTGAACGTCTACCATGGCAACTTTTCTGTAAACTATAACTGTTTAAGCAGATTTCCCGAAACTTTGTAAGAGGCTGTGTCCACTGAATCAACATTGCAATTCACCTCATTTGACAAAAGCCGCTTGGCAGACGCTTCATGAGAGGACTTTGCTGTTGCTGCAGAAATGAGGCACTTAGTGTCTTGAATTTACAAGCTTCATCAGTCTTAAGTCAACACTAGCTCCTATTTTGGGTTTGTTGCTAAGGAATGGGATTTGTGTTGCCAATTTGTAATTGAGTTGACTCTGTAACAAGAGTGTAGGAGGACTGAGCAGAGAACGGCCTCGCATCACGTGTTAACTCAGGGAATATGAGTCTGCCCATATGTGGCTACTAAGAGCGCCTGGATTTCATGAATAATTATTTTTGATAATAATTAATCCAATGTCTTAATTATCTATCTATATTTATGTACATGTGTACCCCTATGTGCCTTACACTTCCTTTAAAGGGATCATACAGCATCATCCCTTTATTTTTCCTTGAGGCCCACTTATAGTAATAGTAATAAAATATATGACCCTGGACCACAAAAACCAGTCTTAAGTCGCTGGGGTATATTTTTAGCAATAGCCAAAAATACATTGTATGGGTCAAAATTATCGGTTTTTCTTTTATGCCAAAAATCATTAGGACATTAAGTAAAGATCATGTTCCATGAAGATATTTTGTACATTTCCTACCATAAATATATCAAAACTTAATTTTTGATTAGTAATATGCATTACTAAGGACAACTTTAAAGGCGATTTTATCAGTATTTAGATTTTTTTGCACCCTCAGATTCCAGATTTTCAAATAGTTGTATCTCAGCCAAATATTGCCCTATCCTAACAAACCATACATCAATGAAAAGCTTATTTATTCAGCTTTCAGATAAAATAAAATTGCTTTTCTTTACCTTTTTTTTTTACTGCTGCTGAGTTGAAGACTGATTGAAAAGAGCAGAGTTTAAAATATAAGCAGTGTATAATACCAAGAAAATAGTTTTTTGGCCATAAATATCAAAGTCTGATATGCTGAATTCAACTAATTTGGATTTATGGGACCTCATTTATATAATGTTGCGCAGAAACCATCCTAAATTTGATCTTACGGTCATCTCTCAAATATGCATACGTGTGATTCATAGAATGAACGTACGCACAGAAAACGCACATATGCCTCTCTTTCAGATGTGAAATCTATGAATCGCAAATGATCTTGAACTTGCGCACAACTGAATGGTTTCAGCTCTCTGCCTTGTAAACTAATCCTAATTAATGTCATTAACATATAAAAGATCACCAGTCATTGTCCAAATCCTTTACTTTAGTACAGCAAGCTGCAAGAACAGCTTACGTTTTCAAAAACCTGCAGTACTCCGACAAGAACAAGTGTGTATGTCTGCTCAGACCTTGACGTGATGCTAAGTACTTCTCCACGTCAAAGCCAGTTTTTACAAATATGAGCGTTGGCGTGGATTTAAGCGAACTCACACTCTAAGATCAAATCTGTGTGTACGCACACTTTATAAATGAGGCCCATGCAGCCTACATGCAGTGTTGACATGATGATTTAATATGGCAATAGAATAATAAATATTTATAATTATAATTGTATTACATTTATCTTTTACATTTAAAATTGCCAGTTCTTTTGTCTGTTGCTCCACCAACAATAATAATTCCAAACGACTCCACAGTAGAACAGTTGCAACACCAACTAACATGCAGTAGATCTTAAATGATTCAGTGTTTTGAACAAATCAATTAAGTAAATGATTCAGTGACTCAAAAAAGTCACACCTTTAATTCATGTACAGTTTTTTTTAATGAATCAGTTGAGTGAATACACATATTTGTGTAACAATGAAACCTGCAGAAACCAATTAAAAACATACTGAGTTTCTGATGTCTGTGTCTGTATACCCTAGTAAAAATAATTATTTTTAAAGTACATTTATTACATACTAAGTATAGTTCAAATCTATTACTGACATATCGCTCGAGACTTACTTATATAAAAATGATAATGAAACTTTATTTGGAGTACTACTTGTGCACAATGCACATTTCTTAATATTAAGCCTAAAATGTGCTTTATTGTCACTATTGATGAGGATTGTGTTCTTGCAGCTTTGTTTCAATAAATTATATTTTTGAAACAGGGAGCATTTTGAATGCTTTTATTTTAAAACCGCAAGGAAATTTTGATTTCTTATGATGTGACCACATTTAAGTTACATTCAGTTTCTCTGAGAGACACAGCGTGATGCTTGAACAATGAATTTTTAATGGGCTTAACATTGTTTTATTGAATGTGACCATAGGCTTTCTCACAGGAAGACAAAGTTTATGTGACATCCCGTGCAGGGTGATTTGAAGTACACTGGACACACACACACCCACAGAGACCAAGAGCACATATTGAGTTCACCCTCCTTTCAGTGAGGTCCTGAGCTCATCAACAACCTATTGTTTTAGAACAAGAAAGAAACATGGAGGGAGAGATTGTATCAGTTATAGAGGTAGAGCTGCTGGTTATGGAGGGATTTTGTGGCACCCTCTGGAGTCGCAAGCTCTCATGGGATTGAGTCCACTTTCTACTTACGAACACAACAAGGGTGCAGCTTCACCATTCACAACACGTCTCATTTATGTTTTGTATGAGATTGTTTCATTCTGTTTTAATCAAATTTTTTTTCTTGTCTGTAGTCATAGTAGTAAAATGTTTTTCAAAGGAATATTTTACACCAAAATTAAAATGTGCTGAAAATTTACTCACCCCTCAGGCCATCCAAGATGTAGATAAATTTAGCATCACATCATTTACTCACCACCGGATCCTCTGCAGTGAAGCATTATCTCTGGAGGAAGTATTATTTCCAGTTATGGCCAGAACAACGGTTTAAAGTTAAAACACCTTATTTGTTTCTTACAAACACACAGCTTTTCACTTCACAAGACATTAACTAATGAACTGGAGTGGTGTGGATTACTTGTGGGTTATTGTGATGTTTTTATCAGTTGTTTGGACTCCCATTCTGACGGCACCCATTCACTGCAAATGATCCATTGATGAGCCAGCAATGTAATCCTAATTTTCTCCAAATTTGTTTTAATGAAGAAACAAACTCATCTACATCTTGAATGGCCTAAGGGTGAGTACATTTTCAGCAAAATTGTGTCTAATGCTATCTTCATTGCTTTCATCCATGATGCAAACTTTCATGTGACTTAAACAGAATGCAGTTGATTATTTTCTTTACCAGTTAAAAACACAAGACTTTCAATATGCCCTGCCCAAACTTTCTGTTTCAATAAGAGAGAAGTCAGCACAGGAAAGACAAATTGTATTCGTCAGACAATGACTTTTTTCATTTTATCCAAATTTCACTTTAATCCAAATGTCAAGTTCTGCTTTTAGTGCGATTGGGCTCCACTAAGTGGCTTGTACCTGTGTCATACTGGCCTTTTTGGAAATATATTGATAGAGATAAATATGAATGTTTACTTTCACCATGGTTTTTCTTAAGTGGAGTGGAGAGCTTTACAATATCCTTCTTAAAATGACCCCCGGCTAAGTTTAATACAAAAGTAGGTCTCTTCTCCTGAAAAATAGCTTGGGTAAGAGAGCAACCTATTAAAGTCTCATAAGTGGCTAATTGTGTGTCTCTTCTTAAGAAATTCTTGTATTACCAAACATTTTTACAGGCCCAGAGCGAGGATGACACTTATTTCATAAGGTACAGATAGATCTAGGTCAGTCTAGCCGGTTAAAACTCTAATTATCCACCAGAGGACTATAAATTACCAAACTGCCCTGGGATTCAAAACTGCGAAAAGTCTGTTGACCCATGTGAAGTTATCTGTATATGCATTTAAATGGCCAGAAAAATCAACTGTATCTGAACAGTTTGTGTTCAATAATGTGTTTTAATTTACGGTTTCATGCACATTTATAGGAGTGATTAAATCTGTTCTTGATGGCGTTCCTGGGTCCTGGGTTTTCAATCATTTGATGTATTTTCATAAGAAATGTTGTGTTCTGGCGCATTGACACTAATATTATAGGGCATTAGGACCACCCACAGTCCTCCTATATTATTTAGCTGACCCTTCCATTGTGCAGAGATGACACTGTTTGAATTCTATTCTAGAATTCCATGCACTGACGACAGTGTTAAAACTCTGCGCCAGTATTAGGGGATCAGTAAATGGCTCATTTAGAAACATTTGTTTGCTTTGGGGGAATGAGATGCATCCATTGGGGCCAAAGAGGCTTTTTATCATTCCAGTGGCCCTCTTGCTACTATTTACACTGTCATAATAATTCATAGCCGGCATTCGGAAAGCTTGATTTGAACTGGCTTCAAAATATGAAATCACAGCTTCGCAGATAGATAGATAAATGAGTGGAAGGAGTTTTAAGGATTAGGAGAGACATCTGACAAAGTTCATTACATCATCTTATAAAGTCTTTGGATGGGGATTGTGAACTTCTTTTGTGATTATAAAATGAGGATCATGGTTGATAGAATTCAGATAACTAATTGAATGAATTGTGATGGGAATGTCTCAGGGCTCATCTTGCTTTTGGTCTCACCGCACTCCTCCACTCATGTTATGAGATCTCATCTTCTCTGTTTCAAATCTATAATATATACAGTATATCTCAAATTTCATTCCTTGTAAATCTCATATCAAATCTCATATCTCAATTGTAATATATCTCACATCACATATCTCATATATCTTAAATTTCATGTCAAATCTTGTATCTTGGAAATCATGTATCTCAAATCTTATATCTTAAACTCAAATTTCATATCTTATATCTCAAATTTCAAATTTATCTTGGATGGAATTTGAGATAAGAGATTGACAATATATCTCAAATCTCATATCACAAATATTTAATGTAATATATTAAATCTCATCTTAAAAATCTCATATATTGTAAATATCACATTTTATTTTAAATCTCATATCTCAAACTGTATATTAAAAAGCTCAAATCTTATATTTAAATCCCTCATGTTATGTCAAATCTCATCTCTTAAATCTCATGTTATATTACTTAAATATCATATCTCAAATTGTATATCTTAAGTCCCATATCTCAAATCTCATGATGAATCTCATATATAATCTCTCATTAAAAAACATTTTATCTTATTTGATCTAGTCTATTTTAATGTAGAATCTTATCTTGAATTTTATCCTAATCTCATCTTAAATCATCTCAAATAGCATTTCTTCCCAAATCTCTTCTTGTCTTGAATTTCGTTTCATTTTTTTCCTTCTGATTAACTGTAATTTTCCTCCCCCACATGTTTTTTGTGGACATTTTCTGGTCTTCAGCAGACCAACATTCAGGAAGTGGGATGTCCACAAACATCAACTCTTCAGAATACTGCCCATCCATGTTTTCAGATAAAGAACTTCTGAAATAAATTACACCCCGGAGGCAGGAGTTTGTGTACTTTCCTGTTGTCTTTCCCACTCGATCACACATCATGTATCAGCACATTTCAGGAAACTCTTCAGACCCCTGGGTGCACATTTCAAGAGCAACAGCAGTTCCTAATGGCTGCAAGGCTTTCCATTCACCTCATTGGCTTCACAGAAAGTGTGTCGATGACCAACAGTGACCTGCTAATAAAATTGGCATGACTGTTTAGGCATTCTAGCTTTCTCCTGCTGGGAACAGAAATAAAAAGATCCACATATATTAACCTGTTTTATTAAATAACTGAATGGATTGAATGCTCATTCTGTACTGGAGTGAGATGGATGGATGGGAGAGAGTTTTCATGCTCAGAATCTTTCATTTATATCTTCCTATTGTACCCAAAACACTCTAGCAGTATTCTGTCTTTTCCATCTTCTTTTGGTTTGCTTGTATATATTGCATTCTGTTTCCATCTCACTTCAACAGTCATTTCACTGGTTTTAAATTTTCATGGAGTGTACTGTCGCCTCAGTTCATCATTTGTTTCAGTGTTAGGGAGAATCAAGCTAAAAATAGAGCTACAAATTATTTACAAGCCATTTGTGTCACATGTTAAGCAAGTGAACTGAGTTGATCCTCATTTTCTTGATAATGCCTCAAAAAACTTTGTTAATTTTCTGATTTAAATTAGATTTTGTATCCCAGATTTTCAGTGTGGATTTAGACTTTTTGACCTTGTATAACACGGTGTAACTTTTCTTATTAATTACAGTTTTTCTATAAAAGATCTCTTTCTTAACGCAGCAAGTGTTGCCGCAGATGACGAAACTACACCTTATAAGTGAGCATAGCACTGCATTCAGAAGAAGTCCTGTCCTTAGTTTTTTTCAGCGCTTGTCCTTGATGTTTGAGTCCTCTGCTTCAGCGGATACTCCAGGAATGAGATGTTTGAATAGCTTTTTCTTCGGCCCGTATGTGTGAACACACACACACACACACATAGAGGAGACACTCAGAGAGCAGAGCCTGAGCTTATAAGCTTGACTCCAAGCGAAACTGCACCATCTTATCCTGTGATCTCTGTGCTCAGACAATCTCCAGGATCTGAAATATATCAATGCATATTGATTGTTAGCATTCCCATTTTGAATTGAATGTGATGATAGAAGAAAAGAAATGTTGTAATGGTGTGTCATGTGCGTGGGCTGCGTGGAAATCCAGCAGGATCAGTGTAGACTGATTTGTGAATAAATGATTGCTTTGAGCTTTTTTTAATGAATAAGTGAAAAAGATAACAGTTAAAGAAAGGTTTGAAATAAATAAATGGTATTTGATGGTAATACATTTACATGTTTTATTTAATAACAATAATAATAATAATAATAATAATAGAGTCATGAGTCACATGTGCTGAACCAATTGCTAATGATAAGCCCTTTGGATTCTGGGTGGTTGAAAAGGGTGTTCAGCTAACTGTATTAGCAATTCACATGCAAATTGAAGATTCAGAGCAATTTTGAGTAAAGACTAGAGTAAATATCAGTGTTTTAATGTAAAAGCTCTGCAATGACATTGGGACTTATTCCTAAACCTGAGAAGCACAAATTCCTGTGTAAATCATTCATAAATCAATTTTCACCTAAATGGAATTGATTTGAATGGAAATTGACGTAATAATGGTTTTACAAATGATTTACAGAGAAATTTGTTCTGCTTGTGTTTCATAAAAAATGTCCATTGTCGTAGTAAAAGAACAGATCTGCTGAAGGCGTGGTCTTTATAATGTCACACTAACATTAAACCCTTTCCTGTTTGAAATCGTCTCTAGGTTACGTATGTAACCATGGTTCCCCGAGGGAATGAGATGCTGCGTCGAGTCACTTTGGGAACGCCCTTGCGTGACCGCATTCTGAAGCACGTGTCAAATCCGTCCAATGGAGCAGCGAGACGTCACGAGCAGGGTGACGTAAGCACCAGAAAGCATAAAAGCACATCCGGCCGGGCGCAAACCAGCTTCGATGAAGTAGCGCCTGCAGGGATGCAGGGAGTATGTCAAAGAGACGCAGCGTCTCGTTCCCTCTGGAACCATGGTTACATACGTAACCTGGGACGTTCCCTTTCAGGAACTCGAGCTGCGTCGAGATTCTCTTTGGGAATGAGAATACCAACTGCGCCATACTACCATGTCCCTGCCTGTGTGTGTATCTTGCGGGCACATCATGAAGAGAGAACTTGGGAACCTTGGGTAGATGCCAGGTCTAGGTTGTAAAAGCGGACAAAAGTGTGTGGAGAGGACCAGCCCGCCACAGCACAAATGTCCTGCAAGGCCACACCCAAGCTGAAAGCCTTGGAGGCCGCCGTACTCCTGGTCGAGTGCGCTCTGACCCGCATGGGTGACTGGAGGCCAGAGGACTCGTTGGCTAGTGAGATGGCCTCGACCACCCTCCTACTCATAGTCTGCTTGGTCGCTGGAGATCCTCTCTTGGGCGGAACAAAGTAAACAAAAAGCTGATCTGCCTTACGCGACGGGGCAGCTCTGTGTGCGTAAGCGTCCAGTGCTCGAACTGGACAGAGCAGATTACGCCTTTCTTGGCCTACTTCCTGGTACGGAGGAGGACAGAATGCCGTAAGTACTTAGGGACCTTAGGGACATACCTGGCCCTCGGGTAAAGGAATGCCCTAACCCTGCCTGGAGCGAACTCCAGGCATGAAACAGAGAGTGCCTGAAGTTCCCCGATCCTTTTTAGTGAGGAAATAGTGAGGAGAAAGATGGTCTTGAGCCGGAGCAACTTGACCGAACTTCTTCTATGGGTTCAAAGGGGGCATTGCATGAGCCCTCCAGAACCACAGCCAGGTCCCATGAGGGCACCTTGGTGCGCTGTACCGGCCTCAGCCTCAGGGTGCCACGGAGGAAACGAGTGGCAAGTGGGTGTCTTCCCAATGATTGACCACCCAGAAGGGCGTGGTAAGCAGCTAAGGCCGCCACGTATACCTTCAGAGTGGAGGGAGATACCCTGCAGAGAATCGCTCCTGCAGAAACTCCAGAATGGACTGGAGTATAGTCTCAACAACCTCATTTGAGAGACCAGATGCTAGGAGCTGTACCCCCCTCAGGGGCCATGCCCACAGCTCCCATAACTCCGCCAATTGATGTAGGAGACCACCGATGTGTTGTCTGTGCGGACAAACGCATGATGCCCCCTTAGGTCTGGAAGGAAGTGTGTCAGAGCTCGAAACACGGCCAGCATTTCCTGGCAGTTTATGTGCCAAAAGAGATGATGGCCTTCTCACAGATCCTGGGCAGAGCGGCCACTCATGACTGTTCCCCAGCCCGTGAGAGAGGCATCCGTCGTTAGCCTTACGCGACGACAAGGAGCCCCTAATATCGGGCCTTGAACCAGGAACCAATGTTTTTTTCACATGTCTAAGGCACGTAAGCATCGCCGCGTGACCTTGATCATGCAAAGCGGATTCCCCCTCAGGATAAATCCTTTGGTTCTGAGCCACCACTTCAAGGGTCTCATGTACGGCAGGCCAAAAGGTATCATGTTGGACGCTGCAGCCATCAGACCCAACAACTTTTGAAACTGTTTGACAGTGAGTGACTGGACTTCTCTTACCCTCGTGACTGTCGTGAGGATTGACTCGTTTCGAGCAGGAGACAGACGTGCCTGCATCGAGGTTTAGTCCCACACCACGCCTAAATAAGTGTTTCTCTGTAGTGGAGAAAGAACACTCAATTATTGGCGTTTAGTCTTAACCCCAGCTCATATGGGCGAGGACGACATCTCGATGCCGAGCCACCATCTGCTCCGATTGAGCTAGTATTAACCAATCGTCTATGTAATTGAGTATGCGGATGCCCTGGAGTCGCAGTGGAGCCAGAGCAGCATCCACGCACTTTGTGAAAGTGTGGGGTGAGAGTAACAGGCCGAAGGGAAGAACTCTATATTGGTATGCTTCACCCCCGAAAGCAAACCTCAGGAACTTCCAGTGTTAAGGAATGATGGAAACATGGAAATAAGCGTCTCCGAGATCTATCGTAACAAACCAGTCCTAGGACTGGATCTGAGATACTATCTGCTGATATTGAGCATCTTGAACCGAAGCCGTTTGATAGCGCTGTTCAGAAGACGGAGATCTAAGATCAGACGCAACCCCCCCATCCTTCTTCGGAACGATGAAGTAACGGCTGTAGAACCCGGACGCTCTCTCGAGAGAGAGGAAGAACACGTTCTATGGCCCCCTTCCTCAAAAGATTATCTACTTCTTGTTCCATTACCAGAACCAGCTCGGGGCCCACTAGTGTGGGGATGACCCCATTGAAACGAGGCAGACGAGAACCGAACTGGATTCTGTAACCTTCTCTACAATATGCAGGACCCATTTTGAGGTTTTTGGTAGAAGTTTCCACGCTACCAGGAAATCTACTAAGGGAACCAGCCTTTCGAGGCTGGCATCTGGTATTATTAGATTAGCCAGTTCGGTGCCCTGAAGCGGATGACCGCCAGGGAACGACCGACCTGACTGCTGTAGCAACCTCACTTGAGGGGGCGAGCTCTCCCCTGCCGTACCGTTGCCTGGCGGCAACTGGGAATGTCACTCGTCGGAGCTCACTGAGCCCTAAAACTGAGGGTGGCAGGGGTATCAATAAACCTCCATGAAGGCACTGAGGGAATAACCGACCCGAGTGCTGTAGCACCCTCACTTGAGGGGACAAGCTCTCCCATGCCGTACCGTCGCTGGGCAGCAGCTGGGAATTTCGCTCGTAGGAGCTCACTGAGCCCTGAAGCACCGAGGTCGCACCCCCCATCCTTCTTCGGAACGATGAAGTAACGGCTGTAGAACCCGGACTCTCTCTCGAGAGGAGGAACACGTTCTATGGCCTCCTTCCTCAAGAGAGTTTTCACTTCTTGTTCCATTACCAGAGCCTGCTCGGGGGCCACTAGTGTGGGGATGACCCCGTTGAACGAGGCGGACGAGAACCGAACTGGATTCTGTCACCTTCTCTACAATCTGCAGGACCCATTTTGAGATATTTGGTAGAAGTTTCCACGCTACCAGAAAATCTACTAAGGGAACCAGCCTCTCGAGGCTGGCGTCTGTTATTATTAGAGGAGCCAGTTCGGTGCACTGAAGCGGATGACCGGCAGGGAACGAACAACCTGACTGCTGTAGCACCCTCACTCAAGGGGGCGAGCTCTCCCGTGCCGTACCGTTGCCGGGCGCCAGCTGGGAATTTCACTCGTCGGAACTCACTGAGCCCTGAAGCACCGAGGGGCAGGGTATTCAGTGAACCGGTCCGAGTGAGGTCACCTGAGGGAACGACCGACCTGAATGCTGTAGAACCCTCACTTGAGGGGGCGAGCTCTCCCGTGCCGTACCGTTGCTGGGCGGCAGCTGGGAATTCGCTTGTCGGAGCTCACTGAGCCCTGAAGCGACGAGGTGGCAGGGGTATAAATGAACCACCATGAGGGCACTGAAGGAACAACCGAACTGACTGCTGTAGCACCCTCACTTGAGTGGACGAGCTCTCCCGTGCCGTACCGTTGCCGGGCGACAGCTGGGATTTTCGCTCTTCGGAGCTCACTGAGCCCTGAAGCACGAGGGTGGCAGGGGTATCAATAAGCCTCCGTGAGGACACTGAAGAGGATTGGGCACCGTATACTGAGGTATTATCCTTTCCTCCCCAGGTGACCGGAGAGAGAGAGCCGCGGATCTAGCTGGTGAGGACCGAGAAAAGGACGAGCCGGTCTCGGATCCCGCCGCTAAATCCACCCGCGATCCCCACGACAACAGTCTGCTGTGCCTCGGCAACAGCGGGACCGCGAGCCTGGCCGCTGTCATCAAACGCAGCCCGGCGAGAGCGGAGCGTGCGCAGCGAGAGCTTGCAGTGATGACAATCAGCTGCTCGAGAGCTGACCGTGCATGCTCCGCTCCTATACAAACGACACACAAATCGTGTGTATAACCTGCCGCCAGATATCGTGGGCAGGGGGAAACACAGCATTTGTAATGCCGTTCCCTCGCCATAGCTTTCTCATTGTTTTATATATATGAGTGCTTGTGTGGACAGACAACAGTAAATAGACAGACACCTACACAGAGCGCTACTGAAGAGCAGAAACTAACTTGTGCTCTGCCGGATGCGCTTCTATACTTCCTGGCGCTCACGTCACCCTGCTCGTGACGTCTCGCTGCTCCATGGGACGGATTTGACACGTGCTTCAGAACGCGGTCACGCAAGGGCGTTCCCAAAGCGACTCGACGCAGCTCGAGTTCCTGAAGGGGAACTGTAAGACTTGGCATTTGATGATACGAAAGAATCTGAAAAAAAAAGAAAGAAAAAAAGGCAAAATCACAAAAGCTAAAGTGGAGTCTTGGAGCTCTCAATTAATTTTAAACAAAGATTACATTACTAAATGCTTCATATTTGAATCAACTTAATTATATCCTGATGATTTTATTAAATTAATCACAATTATTAAGAAATGATTTGCTGAGGAAAAATATGAAGATCATTCAAAGACATCACATGAGCAATGATCAGACCAAAAGTGGCTTTAGAGTTTTACTTCATTGAGCATTTATATTTTCATTTATATAATGGAAGTCATAAAGATTTTAAGTTGATGGAAATGTACACATAAAGAAAATATTTAAGAGTGTGAAAGAACAAGACAGGGAAAGATATCAGTGTTTTTCAATGTGTACACCATATCTGTTGTCACGGGTTAGTGGAGACAAACTTGTTCTTTGACAGGGATGTTGTGGTAGACATGATAAGGCCTATTTATGCAAACACAAGCAAAGAAATGAAAAATCATTTTTTATTTGTGAATGGACATTTATTCTGTCCTGAATATTTGGTATTGATTCTGTCAAAGTTATTAAATGGGAAAAAAAACATGGCTTGTCCAACATGCCGAATTGAACTGAAAAGGTGAAAGGGATGTTTGCGCTTTAATATAATCTTTCTCTGCGTTTGGTAACGCAGGAAACTCAGAAACATAAATGTATCTTCATATATGTGCAGAAGGTTCTTTCTGTGTACTATTATGACACTTTCTGATCTCTTAGACTCACGCTTGCTCTCAAAAATTCCCCTTTTCACGGTCTGTCTGTCAAATGCAATTACCTGTTCCCATTTTCAGTGGAAATCACTGAACCCTTCTCTAGACTATGAAAGCAGATGAAATGAATTTAGATGAATTCTAAATGCTCACTGTATGACGATCTCTCAATCTCTCAAACATTCACTGTTTACACAGAAAGAGGGATTTAATTGGCAAACCCTTCCATGCAGCAGCATATTTCTCATTCATTATAAGTCAAATGTTTGAATTACTAGTAAGTTCAGACATTGAGGTTTCAGACCCTGAAGTTTGTTCTCAATACTGTAAATGGGAAATCATTGTACAACATCATGCTAGGGTATAGATTTTCGAAATGCAAGGCAATTATACGAAATACAACATTTAAAGAATGTTTCAATAATGAAAGTCATGGGAATTAAAACAACATTGGAAAAAAAATCTAAAATCAAATATTCTAGTGTTCCACAAAACACAGGTTTTACAGGACAAAGTTGTACAGGTTTAACTTTTTGTATTTGTCTTTTTGCTTTGGCGTTAAATTGCATTTAGGTAAAAGTATCAACTTGTTTTATTGACACAATACATTTTCCCAATCTGGTCTCATGGCAAAAACGTACCCGGGGGCACATTTTCGCGAGACGTGAAATACGTACCAATAAGTACATATCGCTGCAGTTTCCAAAAGAAATGAACACTAGAGGCAGTAAAACTCCGACACCTTTTATTCCTTTTCACACACATTTACAGAGTTTCGATTAATAAAGCGTAATTTTCACACAATTACTTGAAGAATATCATGTTATGACTTCAAAACAATTTTAATATGCTGGGAGATTTGAAAACTGATGTTTTTGAACGTTAGCAGCGCACATATCCAGCTTCATATCTATGGGTTTTCATAGGCGGTAGGTTTGTTCGGTAGCTCACGGAGTACGGAGACGTACTTGAGAATCCTGTGTAACTACGGTTCAACAAAACGGTTTAAATCAACATACAAGTAAGTTCAAATGACACGGTTGCATCAACAAATAAATACTTTTTTATATCAGTTTTGCTTTTGTTAACACTATCGGGTAGGTTTAGGGTTTGGTTTGGGGTAGGGCATATTTCCAACATGATAGAGCATTAACTTTTAGCGACAGCCCCTGAACCGCCGCAATACGTACCTGAAGCAACGTAATAAAACACAGCAATACGTACCTATATCAAAAAATAGCCTTAACCATGCACTTCACCATAAAGAAAACAGAAAATGTTCTTCCTGGTCTATACCGGAATGCCTTTGTTTGGAGTACAACAGGTTTAAACTTAAAAAAAAAAAAAACTTCCGTAAATAAAAATTTAAAATCGCAAAAAGTCACTCTGAGAGTTAAGTTTTGGGTTTGGAGACACTGTTGTTGAAAGTTAGGTTTTTTGTATTATATTGGCATTTTTTATTATATATATTATATTAAGTATGGTTTTCTATTTTAAGCAATGTTAAAACATTTTGTGCTGCTTAATATTTTTGTGGTACATTTTTTCAGGATTTCAGAATAGAAAGTTCAAAAGAACACAATTTATTTGAAATAGAAAATGTTAAAAAGTCTTTACTTTGGATCCTACTAAATTAATTAATTACTAAAAATAAAAATAAAAGGTCAATAAAATTACGGAAAAAAAACATTCTCATTCTCACTTCTTTGGATCTAAAAGCATCTGCTAAATGGCAAATGTAAATGTAATGTAAATCTGAATCAGCTGCAATTTGTGGCGGTTTATGGTAATTATACTCAGAAGTTGATTTGCAATGATGATGGTGTCTAGGACAGTGACTGATCATCATAAAAAGCTGCTCCGAAATAATTAAATCGTAAAAATGTCAAATGCCAGTTGACACAGACAGATGTTATTGCAGGAGGTCAGCAGGTTGCCACACTGTTGACCGCTAACAAAGCCATAACATTAATATCTTGAAAATCTGATCAGAAATAAGATGTATTAGTAAAAAAAATAAGATGTCATTCTACTCTGACTAGAAATCACTTTTCATGCTGCTTAAAATTGTCATTCTGCAGAGAAAGCATTACAGCAGTGTATAATACATCATAGCATGAGAAAGATGAATGGTTATCAATGCATGAATCACCATTTTTCACTCATCTTTTTTTTATTATTATCCTGCATGTGGGCTGAGGCAAATCATATAGATAGTGAAATTGCTCACAGTAACATTAAGTTCCCCTCCATCCTGCTTAAATGGATCATCTTCACTATCTGCACTCTTACTGGTAGTCACTGTGACTACAGTAACATATATATCACTATTATTTCATTATAGTACTAGAGTATAGTAGATGTTTTACCAGCACCTTATTTTTTGGAGGAGTGAAGTGGACTTATAATTTTCCCCGTCTGCTGCTTTGACGGCACATAACAGATTTCCTTCAGATTTTATGGAGCTCTGTGTTCGCTGCAGATGTGAGCGCCCCTTAAAACGGCCATAGATGTGCATTCTTGTAGCTCATCAGGGACCATGCTGTGTTTATGAGTGATCTGCATTTATGACACAGACAGTATAAATGAAGGAATCATCAGCTTTATGGAGTGAACTTCATATTGGGAAATAATGTATGTGCTGAAATGAACAAGTGATGTAAATGATAAATGTGTATGTTTAGCAAACAATCTGTCCCACAGTAGAGTGGAATGAGTGAGTGAGAAAGAGAGAGAAGATACAGCTAAACAGATTGACTTAACAAGATGTCGATTTACAGAGCAGAATGTGGAGTCACGCCCTGGGAACTCGGAAGCAGACAGAAGGAACGTGCACACACACAACTTCACCTCAGAAGTACACCAGCAAATCTAAGGAGCTATATTCCCTGATGAACATGCACACGCACAAAAACATCTGCCCTCAGCAAAATGGAAAAACAAGAGAGGCACTTTGCCATAGATAGAACACTGACAACTACAAAGCAGAATCTTCCTCCATTTAACGTCCTCAGTCACCCTTCGTTGCCCTTCTGTTGGCTTTCACAGATGTCACCACTGTTACAGAGCGTCTGCCAAGTGAGTGTCTCTCTGTCTGGCCTGACAGGAGACGGCGGGGGACCTCGTGTTGTTGTAATGTGTCTGGGGAGGCGCATCACTGAGTTTCCTAGATGTATAAGGGCTAAAATGCTGAGTTTCACGGATGCACTGGAATCAACTTGATGTGGTTTTGTGAGGTCATTGTGGGATTGTGCAACTTTTTGGTATTTTTTCTGTTTCATCTCGTTATGCCCCTGTTCTTTTAGTATTTTTTTTTAATTTCATGAATAATGTAACTATTAAAACTGGCTTATAATTACAAAAACACCCATTTCTTTATTGCCAAAATTATATCGGTTGTAAGTTACCTTATATGTTTGGAACAGGGTCGGCGACCTATGACACGCAGAGATATAATCACTAGCACGTGAGCAAGAATAGAGCTATAGGCAAAACTGCATACCGACATACATTTTGAGGTAATCATTCCACATAGTCACACAGCCTTTTAGGAGCTATAAATACTATTAAAGTGTGAGAATTAACCTGCACTAGTCTACAGATGCATGTGGCTCCGGCAAACCATTCACGCGACTGCTGCACATACGAGGCACTTCAGATCAATGCTGTGCCATGTTTTCACAGAGGTTAGGTCTGTTTATCTTCAGTCAAGCTATTCGAATGAGTGCATGACAACTTACAGTTTATTTTGCATTGGTTGCTCTTAGCAATACATAAATTACAGCTATGCATTCTGGTTATTTTAAAGTCAGTATGCAAATTTCTTAAAGGGATAGTTCACCCAAAAATGAAATTTACCCCATGATTTACTCACCTTCAAACCATCCTAGGTGTATATGACTTTCTTCTTTTAGACAAATACAACTGCTGGGTCCAGTTGCATAAACTTAGCCACCATGTTAAGACTGTCTTAAGAACTAGTTTGACCAACTTGCAGTTGCCAAGGGTTAATCAGTCTTACTTTTCCAATAAAAATAAGACCAATCTACCTTTTAATAACTGAATTAAAAAAAAGTTATAACCAGTCTTGACCAGATGACTAACTTTTTAAGACTAGTCTAAATAGTTTATGCAACTGGCCTATGGGAGTCTATATTATTACACAAACCCGATTCCAAAAAAGTTGGGAGACTGTACAAATTGTGAATAAAAACAGAATGCAATGATCTGGAAGTTTCAAATGTCAATATTTTATCCAGAATACAACAGATGACATATCAAATGTTTAAACTGAGAAAATGTATCATTTTAAGGGAAAAATAAGTTGATTTTAAATTTCATGGCATCAACACATCTCAAAAAGTTGGGACAAGGCCATGTTTACCACTGCGTGGCATCCCCTCTTCTTTTTATAACAGTCTGCAAACGTCGGGGGACTGAGGAGACAAGTTGCTCAAGTTTAGAAATAGGAATGTTGTCCCATTCTTGTCTAATACAGGTTTCTAGTTGCTCAACTGTCTTAGGTCTTCATTGTCGCATCTTCCTCTTTATGATGCGCCAAAGGTTTTCTATAGGTGAAAGATCTGGACTGCAGGCTGGCCATTTCAGTACACGGATCCTTCTTCTACGCAGCCATGATGTAATTGATGCAGTATGTGGTCTGGCATTGTCATGTTGCAAAAAAACATGAAAAAAAAAAAACGTCAATGAAAAGAGAGACGACGTCTGGATGGGAGTATATGTTGTTCTAGAACTTGGATATACTTTCAGCATTGATGGTGCCTTTCCAGTTGTGTAAGCTGCCCATGCCACACGCAATCATGCAACCCCATACCATCAGAGATGCAGGCTTCTGAACTGAGCGATGATAACAACTTGGGTTGTCCTTGTCATCTTTAGTCCGGATGACATGGCGTCCCAGTTTTCCAAAAAGAACTTCAAATTTTGATTCGTCTGACCACAGAACAGTTTTCCACTTTGCCACAGTCCATTTTAAATGAGCCTTGACCCAGAGAAAACACCTGCGCTTCTGGATAATGTTTAGATATGGCTTCTTTTTTTACCTATAGAGATTTAGCCGGCAACGGCGAATGGCACAATGGATTGTGTTCACGACAATGTTTTCTGGAAGTATTCCTGAGACCATGTTGTGATTTCCATTACAGTAGCAGTCCTGTATGTGATGCAGTGCCGTCTAAGGGCCCGCAGATCACGGGCATCCAGTATGGTTTTACGGCCTTGACCCTTACACACAGAGATTGCTCCAGATTCTCTGAATCTTTGGATGAAATTATGCAATGTAGATGATGATAACTTCAAACTCTTTTGCAATTTTTCTCTGAGAAACTCCTTTATGATATTGCTCCACTATTTTTCGCCGCAGCATTGGGGGAATTGGTGATACTCTGCCCATCTTGACTTCTGAGAGACACTGCCACTATGAGAGGCTCTTTTTATACCCAATCAATGTCAACCTCCAATTGACCTATAAGTTGCAAATTGGTCCTCCAGCTATTCCTTATATGTACATTTAACTTTTCCAGCCTCTTATTGTTACCTGTCCCAACTTTTTTGAAATGTGTAGCTCTCATGAAATCCAAATGAGCCAATATTGGCATGACATTTCAAAATGTATCACTTTCAACATTTGATATGTTATCTAAAATTTGATATGTGAATAAAATATAAGTTTATGAGATTTGTAAATTATTCCATTCCTTTTTTACTCACAATTTGTACAGTGTCCCAACTTTTTTGGAATTGGGTTTGTAAATGTCCTGGCTTTTCCATGCTTTGTAATGGCAGTGAATGGGGGTCGAGATTTTGAAGCCCAAAAAAGTTTGTCCATCCATCTTAAAAAGTACTCCACACGGCTCTGGGGGGTTAATGAAGGCCTTCTGAAGTGAAGCGATGCATTTGTGTACGAAAAATACCCATATTTAAAACTTTATAAACCATAATCTCTCGTTTTCGCTAATTGTTGCATGCACATTCACAAGAGAGTGGCCAGTAGATGGCAACAAGTGATTGTATTAAAGAGTGAGTCATTCAATCATTTAGTCAGTTTGTTTGTCCTAAAACACTGATTCATTCAGGTATGAAAATTTTTTTATTTTTTTATTCAATAAAGAGATTTCTTCATTTGATTCATTCAGGATAGAGTGAGCCACTGACTTATTAATTAAAGCATTCCTTCCAAAAACAATGATTTGTTCAGGAGCATGTGAACCATTAAATCATTAACTAAAAAGATTTGTTCAAAAATGCTGAATCATTCAGGTACAAGTGAAGCTTTAAATCATTCACTAAAGTAAGGGCAAATTTATTCAGGAACCAGTGAGCCATGGAATAATTAATTAGTGCAATTTGTTTAAAAAGCTGATTGATTCAGGAAGGAGTGGCATTGTTTGGAACTATTTTTGTTGAGGGAGAAAAAAATAAACAAAATAAATGGCAATATTGCATGGCAATGTAAGTAAGGTATAATTAACGATGGGCCTTTGAATTATTAGAAAAATAATGCACACCTGACGTGGTGATGTGGCCACGACGCGAAGCTGAGTCAGATGATATATTTCGATCAGATGAGATGTCATATATTTCAAGGCATTCGTCCGGTTTTTGTACTTAAAACGCTATTGTGAGTAGGATTAATTTCTTCCTCATCTCACCCAGCGCCTAATTGCTAATTCATTTTAGACCTAGTAATGGAGACTTGAGCCGTTGATAGAAGACTAAAATGCAGTTAATAACTAAGTTATGAGAGAGAGAGAGAGAGAGAGAGAGAGAGAGAGAGAGAGAGAGAGACCGTGTGAATTATCTCTCTCGGTCTGTATGTCTCTCAAAAGTTCAGCCGCAGTCTCTACTAATAGTGAACCTTTAAGTTCATTTTCTTCACGAACAGCGCCGTTGTTACCTTGCTTGTGAGAAATGTCATTAGCTTTTAAGTTGCTAAACTATCTTTCTGATAAAATCGTCAGAGTAGCGCTAACAACATTAGCGCTTGTGCAAACTGTATGTGTGAGTGCATCTGTAAGGGAGAGAGAGTCGTTTTATCCTATTCTTAACTTTATTTATTTGTTTGGCCAGTGTCGTTGGTTGCTGAATTGGTTTGTGTTTCAAATTGTAAATGACTATATTGGGGTTTGTTAACCTATTTCAGCGTAACCATGGTGAACGTCAGTATCTCATACATGTGCCTATAAATACATAATGTTGTTTGTTTCTCATTGTGATACTGTTGTTTGAGTGATTGGCTTGATTGACAGTTGACTTGAGAGCAAACAATAACAAGTAGTAATTACAAAGTTCACTGATAGATCAAGACAATATGCTACTCTAATTCTTTAAGATGTAAGTCTGTTTTATAGTTTTGTAGTATGTAGTACATGGGGCAAATAAAATAATCGAGTGACAGGTAAAACATTTGATTTACCATTCATTAGTATCACTAAAACTGCTTGACAGTAGTTTTTAATAGTTTTATTAGATGCCCAGTATGAATCCACAAAACATTAGCATGCATATTGATCCCCATTCTGTTATGTTATTTGTAGCCAACAGGTGGTTAATGTACAGGTAAACCAATGATTGGATTTAACTACGTATGTGTCTCTGCTGTCTCCCTAAAACAAATATATGTGTTTGGGGACCGCTGAGGATATTACTTTTTGTTGATGTGGACTTTTACAATCTGCACCGACTGTACTTGTGTGTTTTGCAACTAAATTGATCACAGACAAGAGAAGCATGCGCATGTGTGTAGCGTGAGTCACTAACTCCGCAGGGGACTGCAGAGAGGGGCTCCCAGGAGCTCTCAGACACAAAACTTATTGAATTTTATGCTGGTGTTTTTATTTTCTCATACTGCTACCTGGGGAGCAACTTCCCATCTCACTTATCTCATCATTATGTATGGAGGAATCCACCAGAGAGAGAGAGAGAGGAGCACAAATAGGTGAAACATAAAAAATTCTGTGAAAGAAAGAAAGCTTCACGAGGGGTGCTGTTGCTTTCCATTTCGTTTTGTTCACACTGAGAAACACAAACATCTCACAGCGATCGGGTGTTTCAGTGGCATGCATAACAGCAGCGATTCACTCTCTTTGAATGACCGTTTCACTCTGCGTGTGTCAGAACAGGGACCTCTAATGGGCTCTTCAACCTTTCTCAGGGTATTTACACTTTCAATATGAAAAGGACACAGATCTTTTTTTCTGAATTGAACCGCCTGCTCATAAACAAAGCTAGAACAGCCAGGGGAGTGAAGTACCACATAACACAGATGTTATAAATGGACTTTTAACAACTCTGCCTCTTCACACTACTGTACTTTGTTGCATACTGTAGCTGTTTATATATTGAGCAACTTATTGCCATACATAGACACATAGCCTCCCTTTGTTTTTGTTACCCGTTTTATTCTGCTTTTCTTTCACTTTATTCCTTTACTATGTACTAGGTGAATTTACATTTTAAGGGTTATGCGGTCATGCAGAGACAGTATTTCACTGCTTCTGCACTATTTGTGTTTGTGACAAATGCAGTCTTCTCTAACAAAAAAAAAGTTTGCCATGAAAGGTTTGTACACTCTTTAAATACCTCTGAAATCAGTCTGCAGATGCTTTTGAATTAATGGGAAAATATTCAGCAAGTTTGGCAGTACCAACACTGTAAAAATTATTATTGGAGTATGTTTTATAAGAAATTGTACTTCACAATTTCACATATCACAACGTGTCCATTGCAGTTTCTTTGTAATGGTTTGTGAAACCTAATAGCAATTTCTGAGTGAAATTTGTTGAGTTTAAAAGTTTAAAATCTTTTTTTAGTGAACTTCAGTTTATTTTATATTTTTATATTATTATCTTTAGTTGTGGATATGGTATTTTAAGATTTATAAAAAAAAATTGTTCTGCCAAGATACACTGTGGAAAAATGTCTCAGGTTACGTATGTAACCATGGTTCCTCGAGGGAACGAGACACTGCGTCGGAAAACACTACGGGAACGCCTTCTGTGACCACGCTCTGAATCACATGTGAAATCAGTCCAATAGCTGGGCAAGACGTCACGAGCGGGTGACGTCATGGCCAGGAAGCTATAAAAGCATGTGCAGCGGAGCCGGCATCAGCTTCAGGAATGAAGCAAGTGCCGGCAGGGATGCCGGAAGTATGGCAGCGAGACGCAGTGTCTCATTCCCTCGAGGAATCATGGTTACATACGTAACCTGAGATGTTCCTCTTCAGGGACTCAAGCTGCATCGGAAAACGCTACGGGAAAGAGAATGCCCATGCCGCCAGACTTGCAAATTCCTGCCTAGTGTGGAAGAGCACAACTAAGGTGAGAGAAAGGGGAGCCAGGAGTGGCTAAAGTAGGCGGGCCCCGCCGCCCCGAAGGCCAACTTCTGGAGGAGTGAGCCTTGACCCCCAAAGGAGAGGGGAGATCAGAGGATTCGAGGCTATGGAATAGCATCCTGATCCACCACTTAGCATAAGATTCACTGATTGGAGGCCTCAGCCTCAGTGCACCGCAGAGGAAACGTGTAAGAAGAGGGTTTTCCCACTGAATGGCCACTGAGAGGGGCGTGGTAGGCCGCAATGGCCACAACGAAGACCTCTAGGGTGGAGTGGGTCAAACCTGCGGATAAACAGGCCTGCACCAAAAGGGAAGTTAGTGGGGTCTGGGCTAGAGGTCTTGCAGAATACAGGTTCCTCATAGAGGGAGCTCTGGATGGAGGATAGTCTCAACAAACTCAGTTGAGAGACCAGAAGTTATGAGTTGTGCCTCCTCAGAGGCCACACCCACAGCTTCCACAGCTCCGGGCGGGGGCGTGCCCTCCGCCTATGAGAGGAGATCTCTCCTGACAGGAATCTCCCATAGAGCGCCGTCGAGGAGAGAAATCAGGCCTGAGACCCAAACTCGGCCCGGCCGGAACGGGGATACAAACAACCGACGGGCCCTGTCCCAGTGCACTCTCTCCAGAACTCCCGGGAGCAAAAAAATCGGAGAAAAGGCGTACAGACGAAGCCTCGGCCAATCTGTACCATAGCGTCCAGTCCGAGAGAAGCTGGATGAGTCAGAGAGAACCAGAGGGGACAGTGTGATATCATATGAGTCGCAACAGGTCCACCTGAGCCTGGCCAAACACTCTCCATATCTGCTTCACCACCTCGGGGTGAAGCATCCATTCCCCGGGCCTAGGCCCCTGCCTCGACAGGATGTCTGCTCACATAATGAGAAGCCCAGGAATGTGAACTTCTCTCAGTGAGAGGAGTTTGCCCTGGGACCACACAAATATCTGGTGCGCCAGCTTGTACAAGGGGCACGAACGCAGAGCTCCCTGGTGGTTGATGTAAGAGACCACCGCTGTGTTGTCGGTGCGCACCAACACATGGTGACCTCTTAGGTCTGTGAGAAAGTGTTTCAGAGCTCGAAACATGGCCAGCATCTCCAAACAATTGATATGCCACGTCAGATTGCGACCACTCCACAGACCGCGGGCAGGGTGGCCACTCATGACCGCTACCCAGCCCTTGAGAGAGGCATCCGTCGTTAGCATTACACGACGACAAGGAGCTCCCAGCACCGGGCCCTGAGACAAGAACCAAGGTTTCCTCCACATCTCTAAGGCACACAGGCACCTCCGCGTGAACTTGAGCATGCAAAGCGGGTTTCCCCTCGGTGAGAAATCCTTGTTCTTGTGCCACCACTGTAGGGGTCTCATGTACAGCAGGCCAAGCGTTATCACGTTGGACGCAGCTGACATGAGCCCAAGCAGTCTGGAACTGCTTGACAGTGAGTGACCGGCCTTCTCTTACTCTCGCGACTGAGGTGAGGATCAACTCGATCCGAGCAGGAGACATACGTGCCTGCATCGGGGTCGAATCCCACACCACGCCCATATAAGTGGTTCTCTGTACTGGAGAAAGCACACTTTTCGTGGCGTTAAGTCTTAACCCCAGCTCTTTCATATGAGCGAGAACGACATGTGCTCTGATTGAGCTAATATCAACCAATCGTCGATGTGGTCCAGCAGGGGATGGCCGAAGTAGCTGCTCATTGCTGAAGTCTCCTCAGACCCACGTCGTCTGCTAGGACGACTAGACCAGAACCTGCTCGGGACAGGACCCAATGAAGCACACTTGGCAGGGGCTCCCACACCGCCAGGTGACCTCCTAAGGGAACCAGTCTCGCAAGAGACTGCGCCTAAAGCGAGCCTCTTAGTACCGCTACGTTTCCGGGCGGTAACTGCGAGAAGCGCTCGCCGGAGACAGCGATGGGCCCTAGTACACCGCTCTTCCCCAGAGGGAGCTGGACCTCAAAAAGTCCTAGGTCTTAGGCGTCAGGACATTTACGACGAAGGCTATCCAGCGAGAATGACGGTCCGCAGACCTTCTGCTAGAAGCCTTTGGCCTGGGAGCGCCACTCTGACTCTAGACTCTGTGGAGTCGAGAGTAGGCCCAGTAAGTGGGACTATATGCCAGCAGCCCCTGCGACCGCATCAATCCTCCTCATAGGAAGAGAGGTTCAAGCTTGCTCTCACTCGAGAAATTTTTATCCCAGAGCCCTGTAATATAAATTCTAATGTCAGATAAAAAACGTATTTTATTCCTCAGAATAAAGCAGTCAAACACCCGGGAGTAAATACGATATGGGGAGAAAGATGCACATCAAAAACTGAAGTATGTCATATAAGCGTGACTCGGCAGAGCGCGGAGCCGATCAGTAACAAAAAATTTTAAAAAAAAAAAACATCATCTTCTCCCCCCCCGAGAAAGATAGCTGCAGCAGTGAGCTCTCACTCAGTGGGAGAAGAAACTGCAGCGTGGGCTTCCGAGCCTCGAGAACGAGTTCTAGATCTAGGGAACACGGGTGGAGATAGGATGAGCCGTCTCCAACCCATCCACCAGATCATATGCGATTCCCACAAAATCAGTGGCCGCCGTGCCTCAGCAGCAGCAGGACCACAATCGCAAGATCATAGGCACGGACACACTCCTCGGAGCGTGCCCGGCGAGAGCGGAGCGCTTAACAGTGGTAAAAGCACAATCTGCGCCCCGAGAGCCGACTGCGCGAGATCCGCTCCCTTTAATGCTGCTCATATTGTGTAGACATCTGCTTGTGTCCCCAGAAGGTTCTAATTATTAATATTACCGCCCGTGACGTCTCGCCCAGCTATTGGACTGATTTCACATGCGACTCAGAGCGTTGTCACAAAAGGTGTTCCCATAGCATTTTCTGATGCAGCTCGAGTTCCTGAAGAGGAACAGTGCTTTTTTTCAGATGGTGTAGTTATGGCATCTGCCAGCAGGGGCTTACTGAACAATACTAACCAAAGGAGATCTATAATACCTGCAGAACATCTCTAATGGCGGAGCAAGTTAGGCAGGAATCTAGATTTTGTGATTTGAAATATGGCATCTTTGCTAATGGTGTCTCAATTCTGCAGCCAAGTTGTAAAGAAAGTCCATTTGACATTTTGAGGCCTAAAATCTGTAAAATATATATGGTATTTGCAATTAAAAAAAAAAAAATATTATAGATTAAATTTGTTAAAAATGCAATTAGTTTAACTTAAGAGTGCGACGTGTTCCAAAGTGACTTATATAATGCAATTAATGTCAAGCATACTGAAATATGCACCACACACAACATGTCAGTTCTAACATTGCTCACTAGATATTGCAAAATGTTAATCACCAAACTAAAATGCAGTAAACCAAAAATAAAAAAATATTACATGGCTCAATTTTAATGATGTAAATCGGATATATTTTCACATTCAGTTTACAATGAATCCATTAAATGGCAGTAAATATCAGTCAGTTGATGGCAAATTAGACATTACTAGTGTTACGGGTTGGTGAGGTACACACACACACACACACGAGGACGAAGGAGATATACAAAACACAATGAAAACTGAACAAAAACTAAACATAACCCTAACATCTAGTTTGTGCATTTGTACAGAAATGTTTGAAACCTTGTGGGATTCAGTTTTATCTCTCTTCACATACAACTTCACATTCAAACACAGTTTGTTCTTGTTAAGAAAGGTAAGGCACATCAAGCTCATTTGGCACTATATAAGTTTCAACCTAAAAATGTGAAAATAGTCCTTTACAATCTGCATGCATTTAGCATTTTCAGTCCATGATTTTGACGGTTTCTGGGTTCTTTATTTGTCTCTTGTTGTATGTTGATAACATGTTAGCTGCTGTCAGTTTTTAAAGGAGTTGTAGCATATGCAAAAAGCATCAGCTGCAGACTCGGGTTCAGCCACAGTGGTGTTATGCTTCTGCCAAGAATATGTTACTCTTGTAATGAGTTGATCTACTGTGACACCACAATCTGCCACCCTTTAAACTTTCAGCATGTTGGTCAAAGACCAACCGCAGATTTAGGGGCAGTTGTCCTTTGCCCTAGTCTTTCGAGACTGGATAATAAAGATCAACTTTAACAAGACGTTCATATTTGTTGATATATCCTGTTCTCAGACCTAGGGCTGCACGATTATGACAAAAATCATAATTGTCGATTATTCCCTTGAAATTGTATTTGCGATTATTAATTACGATTATCACAATTTACATTGAATGATGTTTATACCATTGTTTGATGCAACTGCATGCCGTATTTTTATATGAAAATAAACAAGCTGAAAACAATTTAACTGAAAAGCTTTTAGTGCTTTTCTATAGTATTAAGAAACTAGTGTCCGCTGCATTTTTACCGATTCTTGAATATGGAGATGTGGTTTACCAGCATGCCCCTTCTTATCTTCTTTCTTCCTTGGATGCTTTGTACCATGGTGCTCTGAGATTTATTACTGATTGCAAATTTTCAACTCATCATTGTGATTTATATGAAAGAGTTGCATGGCCTTCCTTGCGAATACGGAGAAAATGCACTGGCATTTGTTGATATATAAGGCAATTTTGGGTTATTTGCCAAAGTATCTCTGTTGTTTTATACAAAGGACTTTAATTTGAAATCATTCATTGCATTCTCAATCAATTTACAATCTCTGTATACCTTTTGTCAGAACTGAGCTTGGTAAAACCTCTTTTAAATATGCAGCCACTTCAGATTGGAATCGTCTTCAAAAGGAGATGAAGTTACAAAACTTGGTGTCTTATAATTATTTTAAGTCTTTATTATGTAATCTTGAGAGCAACTTAATGGTGTGTAATTGTTTTTAACCGGTTATGTGTTGGTTTTGTAATGTATGTTGTAACTACGTTGTTTATTTGTATATGCAAACTCGGCTGCCTATCTTGGCCAGGACACTCCTGGAAAAGAGATTTTAATCTCAGTGAGTCTCTTCCTAGTTAAATAAATAAATGAAGTGAAAGCCTCAAATGTCAACTATAATTCGGATTGGTTTCTTCTTTAAATGATAAAAAAGTAAAAATATGAGTGGTATTATAGTGTTATACTAAAACTAAAATTAAAACAATGGAAAAACCCTTAAGATAACATGTAGAAAGAAAAAAAAAGCATCGTAAGCACAAAGAATAACATAACTGGACTTTGAACGATTAATTGGCGCTTTGAACGATTACGTAATTGTGGCATCCATAATTGTAATCGCGATTAGAAATTTGATTAATTGTGCAGCCCTACAGTCAGACCTGCTTTGCCATCACTCAGCTAATTTTTCTCCATCTGACCACATCTGTTCACAGACCAGCTTTAACAAATTTAATGAAGCACTGTGTGCTCGAACAAACGCGCATTGACGTCCAACGGTGAAACCAATTATGAATCATAGGGCCGGTCTGCAAGGATCAGAGGAGGCTAGTAATGAGGGATGTGTGGCCAAGCTAGACCTCTCTGATTTCGGGTGCCTCTCCATCTGTTATCTCCCCTGGGTCAATTATGGCCCCCTGTCACATGCTAATGCGGTTCCACCCCCAACCGAGTCTTTTGATTGGCTGTTTGCCAGCCATTTGTCATCCTATTACCGGCTTGTGGCCGGCCTGTACCTCTGTTGCTCTCTACCTCTGCTGGCCCTGAGCGGTTCACAGCACGGAGAGAATGGAATCTATTCAAGCTCACATCCACTCCACTTTTTCATTACCGATGACACGCTAGTGTGTCTGGGTGAACTGGCCTAAATTCCCCGCCTTTCTCCCCAGTAGCTCTTTCAGTTAGATTATTATTCCTTTGTATGTTTTTTTCTCTGTGTGCACAGTATTGGATTATTGGATCCTACTAGTCGCTGTAGAGACTCTTAAGACTGTTGTACGCAGTAAATGTTAACCATGAGTTCCCACTTTATTTTCACTGGGAAAAGTGATGGTACACACTAGCAACAGGCACAGCACCAAAAAAAAAAAAAAAACCATTTAGAATGTTACAAAATATTTCTATTTCAAATAAATGCTGTTCTTTTGAGCTTTCCTTTTATCAAAAACTCCTGAAAAAATGGTTGCCACTATACTATTAAGCGACACAACTCTGATAATAATAAGAAATGTTTCTTGTGCATCAAATCAGTTCTGAAGAATCATGTGACAGTGAAGACTGCTGAAAAATCAACTTTGCATCACAATAATAAATTATATTTCAAAATATATAAAACAGAAAAGTTATTTTAAATTGCAATAATAAATCACAATATTACTATATTTCATATGTTTGATTAAATAAATGTAGCTTTGGTGAGCGTAAGGGTCTTCAACATGAAACAACTAAAAAATTATACATTAAAAAGCATGAAAGAATCTTGCTGACCTCAAACTTGTGTGGATGTGTACATTCATTTTGAGATTTGTTTTACCAAACACATCTCAAAATGTATATATATTTTCATAATGTACATTGTAATGTTGTGATGCCTAAATTCACTTGTAGAATTTATATAGATTTTGAATTTGTAATGATTCATTTAATTTAAAAGTGTTTTTTAATTATTTTATTTTAATTAAAAATAACATTGGCTTTATTGGTTAATTGAATAAATGAATTATTGGTTTATCTGCATGTCAAATTTATCATTGATCATAAGATCATTCAAAAGTTATTTTATGTACAGTGAATAAAAATGGCATTTAGCTTTATTGTGCTTTAAAAAACCTGAAGAGAAGACTTTTTTTTCTAATAAGCGGTTCCCATGTTTTATCTATTTTATGGGGAAATAACACATTTCATGGCTAAATAAATCCATTTTTGTTTTGTTAAACCATTTTAGTTATAATCACCTCATTCAGAGCATACACAGTATTGGGCATGATTAAAAATGGCTGTACACATATTCTCTATTGTGTCAAAGGTAGAATGACCTTCAGAGCTTAGATTTGTGAATTTTATGTAAACAGTTTGTTTGAGAAGTAAGTTTAAGTTATTAGGAAGTTTAAGTTATTAGGAAGTCACTGTCTGATGTGAAAGCTGAATCTTCAGTCAGGAAAATTTCTCAAATCTCCAATTCTACTGCTTAAACCAGTCAGATTTCAGAGTCTGTATATTAGCTGCTATACAGATCTGAGTAGATTATCCACAACTCAAATGGTGAGTACAAAATCGGCTACAGGCTCTGCTTAACTACGAGAGCTCTAGAGCTGGCAAAAATGAAAGCTTATAATAGTTATAATCAGGTGTCTGGTTAAATGCTCAATACAAATGTGGACTGTTCTCCAGTAGGTCAAGTGTAGGCCATAGAGAGACACACAGAGACTGAAGCACTTCAATGGTTGCAGGACTCAATCAGCTCCATATAATTCTCTCATTTAGTATAATGCAGAAATAGATAGTGGAGAGTTATAGATCCTGCAGAAAGTGGTCCGTGCAGTTGACATTCAAGTAGTGTGTTATTATGGTAATCTGCTGGCATAAGTGAATGGTTTGGAAATGGAAAGCACAGGGTTATAACTACACAGATGCCGCATAACGTTACGTCAGTCGTGACTGACGAATTGGGAT
Source organism: Sinocyclocheilus anophthalmus (assembly GCA_018155175.1). Classification (NCBI taxonomy): domain Eukaryota; kingdom Metazoa; phylum Chordata; class Actinopteri; order Cypriniformes; family Cyprinidae; genus Sinocyclocheilus; species Sinocyclocheilus anophthalmus. Next base: position 167,482 of record JADLZN010007891.1, on the reverse strand, counting down.
CTCGCCCGAGAGCCCAATCACCTTCGAGTGTTAACTAAACAAGCCAATGACAGTTGGCGTGCGTGTTTCGCCACGCGCACCCCGCTCCGCAGCAAACGCACATCAGTTTTTCACTGAGGAGCCGAGACTATGTGCCCCGGCCGTACAGCGGTGGTACAGCAACCGTGGCGACGGAACGTAACGTCTCCGTTCCCTCCTTCAGGGAACGAGGGTTACACAAGTAACCTAGACGTTCCCTTTCAGTCAGTCACATTCAACATTACATCAGTCGTGACTGACGAATTGTGATCCATATGGAAAACGCCACTATTGCTAACCCCCTCCAGTGCCCTGCGGAAGCCAACAAGTCCCCCCACACCAGCTGGGGCAGAAGATAGTACAGTGGCTAGGCAGAGGTGTCCGCCACTGCTGTTCGCTATAGTGGGTAGCATTGGATAACACTGGGAAAGCTGCGTACCAGTTGGGACGCTAGCAGAAACGGAAGCGCGAACATCGCGCATATAAGTATGTATCATAGATCATGTGGAATTACACATATGGACTGTCCCAGGGCAGTACTACATATGGAAGTACCTGTGGTAGATTCAACCCGCCTGGGGTGAGATAACTACACAGCAGAGATGGCAGCGAACGACTGCAAGGGAAAGACATGGGCTTACCGTGAGGGGAGACGTACCGTGGAAGAATACACATGTGGAATCACCCGAAGGGGGAATCACTACACAAGGGCACCTAGCCCAGCACAAGGGCTGAACTTGGGCATGCACAATCAAATACACCGAGTGGCTGAACCTGCAGTCTGCGCGTCCGCCACTACCCTGACCCATGCGCGAGGTTTGCGGTAGAACTTCCACCAGGGTTCGCATGGGGAACTGATTGAGGAGCACAAAAGCGCACATATCCGGTCCTTAGAGGGGAATTGCGCAGCAAGCGTGATCGACACCGAGTGGGTCCGGTGTTACTGTCTACCTGAGGTGAGTACACGAGAGGACACGGGCTCTATACGGAGATTATAGAATCTCGCAAACGGGTTAGGCGTCGCCCAGCCGGCAGCTCCACAGATGTCTGCTATCGAGGCGCCCCCGCGCCAATGCGAAAAAACCGCAAGAAGATGCCCACATGAGTTCCCGTCTCGTAGAGTGAGCTCTCACTCCGAATGGGCATGGTAACCGTTGGGCCTGGTAAGTTAAGACTATAGCCTCCACTAACCAGTGTGCAAGTCTTTGTTTGGAGACAGCCTTACCCTTCTGCCGTCCTCCGAAGCAGACAAAGAGTTGGTCTGAGGTCATGAAGCTCCGTGTACGATCCACGTAAATGCGCAGAGCGCGAACGGGACAGAGCAGAGCGATGGCTGGGTCTGCCTCCTCCCGTGGCAGCGCTTGCAAGTTCACCACCTGGTGTGGTGGGAACTTTGGGCACATATCTGGGCCGGGGGCTCAGGACAACGTGAGAGTTACCCGTTACGAATTCTAGGCACGAATCGTCGATCGAAAATGCATGCAGGTCCCCTAGTTCCCATCTTTACCAGAATGCCTAATGCGTGAGGAGGCGCTGTCTTCACTTGACAGGAACTTAAGCTCTAGTCTGATCTGCAGAGGCTCGAAGGGGCTGCTCCTTCAGGTGCCATCAGGACCGAGGGTAGATCCCAATGAGAAAGGTAACAGGTTATGTCGCGGATGGGATTAAACTCGCTTGCCCCTCTGAGAAACCTGGATGACTAAGGCGTGCTTCCACACAGACTTACGCAGTCTACTGGCAATCGTGATGCGTGTCAATGGGCGGCAACATACACTTTTCGGGTGGAGGTAGACAGCCTTCGGTCTCCTAACCGCCATCCTGGCAGGAAGAGAAAAGCACTACTGCTATTCGGCATCACGGGGGTCTTCCGCGGCGGGAGAGCACCAAACCGACAACAGGTTCACATTCAGGCCTGTTAAGCGTGTCTGGTAGAGTCGGGGCTCTAGGCTGAAATGATTGTGTTTTACTATTTACTACTATCTCACTAGAGGTAGCCCACCTATGAACGCTCTGCGTCCCGTCTAGGGACCCAAGTGGAGATTCCAGTCAAGTCTCGGACGCAGGGTGCCAGGAGGGTGCCCCTCTCTGAGAACGGAGATCCGGCCCTCAGCAGGAATTCGCCCTCAGAGGGGCTGCTCGCAGGAGGCATCAGTTCGGGGGAAACGCAAGTCCGATTGGCCAATACGGCCTCGCTAGGCGCAAGAGGACCTACTCCTCGTCCTCCCTGGCCTTGCACAGTGTCTGTGTGAGAAGTCTCACTGGGAGAAACGCATATTTGCGTATGCCCCGAGGCCAGCTGCACGCCAATGCGTCCATGCCGAGGGTCCCATCGGCCAGGGAGAAAAACAACTGGCAATGAGACGTGTCCGGGGAGGCAAACAGGTCTACCTGAGCATCCTCAAAGCGTCTCCAAATCAGCTGGACTGTCTCGGGGTGGAGTCGCCATTCTCCTGGAGGGGCGGGCTGACGTGAGAGCTCGTTGGCTGCACGATTGAGCTTGCCTGGGACATGAACGGCGCGAAGCGAACTCAGATTCTTCTGACTCCAGAGGAGGAGATGGCCGGCAAGTTGCGACATGCGATGGGGTAGTGTACATCCTGCCCTGGGGGTTATGTACGCGTCCCGCAACAAGGACGGTCGCAGTTTGTTCCGTGACGCACCAGTATGATGTCTGGTCCGGTTTATGCAGCGACCTTGAAGCGGCGCAAGCCAGCCATTCGCCCCACTCCCATAGTGCTGCTTGCAACTCGGCGTGGGGGTGGGGTGGCAGGGTTGATATGCGCACTGAGTCGGGCCCTGACAGAGCCGCCGCAGCTGCATTCCTTCCGACAATTGCACATTGCACCGCCAGCCCCTGACAGAGGCAATCTTTTTACACATACAACATGGCTCGATAGCTTGCCGCCCCCAAGGGAGCACCCTGTTCGCAAATAAAGGCAAACTTGTATCTGTCCACGGGGCTAGGGTCTGACCGGGGTAAACAGAACGGGGTAACATAAGAAAACCTCGGTAAGTGGGGCCGGTGTCGCTAGCCATGCCCACCTCTTGGGACCCCGTCGGGAAGCGGCAAGCTGAAGCGGCTCTCATATGAATTCAACCCTCTAGCAGGAGCGTCGTAGACAGCGGCTTTTCTTGATGCCATATGGCCGCGTCAAGAGCCTCTGAAATTGTTTTCAGTGTAACTGGCGTCTTTCACTGTAATGTCGCCGCCATGCAGGTCAGCACCGTGACTGCGCACGTCTCTGACTGAGAGACGTGCTGAGAGTTGACCGCGTGCCATGCTCCATTGCCGTGAGAAAGAGATCCTCTTCAACCGTGGAGAGTTTGCATCTTTCCCAAGTGACGTCCGAAGCCCAATGCGCTGAGGTGACTGAGCACACCATATCCTCCTGTTTTCGCACAACTGCCTGCGGCGTCAGGTGGACTGGGGCCATTATGATCCAATCCCGTGGCAGGTTATTTTAGAACGTCGAAGCCCGCTTCCTCAATGGTATGTCAGGTGTCTGCTTCTCCACTACGCTTGGTGAAGACTACAGGCGACAGGGATAGCCCGAATTGGTATGAGCCCTGTAGCTGATAGGGCTTGCCCTTCGAACGGCAAAGCGGAGAACGTTAAGCTCTTTTAGAATTTGCTCTTTTAGAAGAAAACACTCTTTTAGAGAGAGCGCTGAAAAGCACCCCGGGAGGTTCGCGCGCGAGTACGCGCAGAATGGAAGCTCAGCCCGCCGAGGTTTCAGCAGCCTGTATGGCAACCCCCGCTGATACGCCGTCACACCAACGCCAGCTGTTTCTCTCGAACACTCACGGAGATTCGTCCTGTAGAAGGCTCGGCTCCGAAGCGAAAAGCTGATGTGCGTTTGCACGCGCTCTCCTTTTATACCTGCGCTGCGGGGCGGGGTGCGCGTGGCGAAACACGGACGCCAACTGTCATTGGCTTGTTTAGTTAACACTCGAAGGTGATTGGGCTCTCGGGCGAGATCCCAATTCGTCAGTCACGACTGACGTAACGTAGAACGTGACTGACTGAAAGGGAACTGGGCTTTTTGTTTTTAGTTTTTTTTTAATTGGCTCTTATGTTCATTAATATATTATGCCGGAATCAGCCTATCAAACACTTAGTAATGTCAAAAATGTTTATAAAAGCATGCAACCTTCTGAATGATATGCGCTTCTGTGATATATTTACTGTAGTGCATTGATGTTTATCTCTATTTTTGCCTTTCTCTATAATGCAGGGTGAAGTTAAAAGATGGAGTGGCATTCCTTGGTGCACGACCCAGTAACCCCACGCTTTGGATGGTTAGTCAAGATGTCAGAACAGAAGGTCACAGGATTGTGACCCTGCATTGTCGCCGTAAGGAGTCCAGCTATGGACAGAGGTCAGTTACCATAAACTATCTCATCCTCAGTTTGAACTGAAGGTTGTCCTTGTAATTTACTTGCTGGAAATTGCATGCAGTTGTCTAAGAATTTCAGAGCTTCGGATATTGTTGCATGGTCTCAGCTTTGTCTTTTAATATGTACATGTGGTCTGTGTAATCTAATAAGGTCCTCACTCAAAATTTGGACAAAACGAGGCAGCTCATTAGAGATGTTTTTATTCTTTCACTGCAGACAGAGCAGGACCTTTGTGATGTTGTAATATCTCCCAAAAAGAATTAGGCCACTTAAGCCACACTTAAAATGTATGCATTTATTCAACTATGGACGCTTTGGTCCTGTGGGGCCTTTTTTTTTTTTAAAGTGTCTTAAAACACACTTTTCACACTTTCACTAGTTTGTATAATTGGTTTCATCTCAAGCTCTTTACTAACACTATTGTTTTATTGGTAAACAGGTACACAAACTTTTTGAGAAAAAAAAATAGACCAAACTTGAAGGGCAGCCACAGTTTTTGAAAAATTCATGCAAATAATTTTTATACCATAAATATTGACATGGTTTATGTTTATGTCATTGTTTGTTCGATCATCATAGTTAATAATTCATACTTTTACGATGAATTTTCATATATTTAGATTGAAAGTCTGGCTCTGGGACAAGGGTAAAACAATAACAAATTTCAGTGTGATAATAAAAAAATTAACTTTTTTAGTTTTAATAAAAATCAGCCCCTGGGACATAAAAGTGTTCAATATTAGAGAAATACAGATGATCTTTGCATTACAGAACAGAATATCAAAGCAAGTGGCCTTTATTTGAACTGACTTCACACATCTTCTAAAATGACCTTGGCGCTTCATTGAAAAGTGAAGATAGTTCTGAAAAAAACTCTTTCAGCATTTGTTTGTAGATGCCTTTGGGTTTGATGTTTTGCATGGTTGATGTTTAACATCTTTAAGTTTGATTTAAGTTTTCTAAAAGTGTCCAAATTCCTTCTGGGGCCACTATGCATGTGTCTAAATATAGATTTTCTTCAACTCATCAAATAGTAATATTGGGATTAGGATAACTGGACATCAACAGAGATATTAAAGGAAGGATTTTAAAACCATGTGATGGACTTAAGAGTTTGCTTTGGAATAGATTTTACTTTGAAGTTGTTGAAAGCTGTCAGATGAATGTATGAAGTTAAAAAGCCAAAATGCTTCATTTCCATTCCACTTGTGTCACCAAGCAGAAATGGAAAAAAAATGGCTGTTGTCATACAGGTTTCTCTAATACTGTAGGACAATCAGGGGTTTTCGTTTGAACCCCTGATAACACATGGACTATTTTACCGATGTCCTTACTACCTTTCTGGGCCTTGAACGTGTCAGTTGCGTTGCTGTCTATGCAGGGTCAGATATCTTAATTTGTGTTCTGAAGGGTTAGGAATGACATGAGGGTGAGTAATTAATGACATCATATTAAATTTTTGGGTGAACTAGCCATTTAAACGTACCCAATAGTTAACAGTGCATCACACTTTTTCCTTCCTATTAGAATACTGAATCAGTGACCCAAGGGGGTCTTCGTCCGAAAGTTGTTTAATCCATTTCCGAATCTTATTTGCATGCTCAAATTAATCTGGAAAATAGGAGACCGTGTTGATGGATGCAGAAGAAAAAAACACGCTGGTCGTAATTAAGTGTGGATTTGCAGTCTTTGTGTGTCATCATACTCTTAATCACATTTCTCCACAGATCTGGAAGTAGCGTTAATGAACTGGGCTCTGCACTGACAGGTGTAATTTTCCGCATTAAATGCAGTTGGGTGGAAGTCTGTAAACTTTAAAGATTAAGCCCAGTGTTATCATGAAGCTCAGTGTGGAACCGCAGAAATGAAACGCCTAAGTAAACAGGCCTTTTGCGTAGCAGTATGCACCTTGCCTGTATCAGACATTTAATTTATTTCCTTCTCTTTCTCTCTTTTTTTCCCCCACCAAAGCAGATTATAAACATACTGAAAGATGGTTCCCTCTACTTTGCTCTAACGTTTTTGTTTTTTTACTTATTCAACAAATTATGTATACATATATACTGTTCAAAAATTTGGGGTCAATAAGAATTTTGTTAAAGAAATTAATATTTTTATTCTGCAAAGGCATTAAATTGATCAAATGTGCAGTGAAAATATTTATAATGCTACAAAAGATTTTTATTTCAGATAAATGTTCTTTTGTACTTTCTGTCATCCTGAAAAAAAGTATCTCAGTTTTCACAAATATATTAAGCAGCACAATTTGATACTAATAAGAAATTATTCTTGAGCAGCAAATCAGCATATTAGAATGATTTCTAAAGGATCGTGTGACTCTGAAGACTGGAGTAATTATGGTGAAAATTCAGCTGTTGGCATTGCAGAAATAACTTACATTTAAATGTATTAAGAAGGTTAATGATGTTCACCCAAATAACATTATTTTGTGTATTTTGGTGTAATGAAATGTGTTTATGCGGTTTAAGGTTCAAAAAACATTATTTTCCACATACTGTACATTATTGTTTCTCCTCTATGCCCCGCCTTTCTGCATCGATTTTTACAAAGCTCATCGGTCTGAAACAGCGAGGTGTGCTCTGATTGGCCAGCAATCAAGTGCATTGTGATTGGCCGAATACCTAAAGCATGAGACGGAAATGTTATGCCCCTCACATACTGTCGATGCCGTGTCCCGGCTGCGGTAGCGATGAGACCAAAAAACTATTAAAACCTATTATAACGATGTAATTTGTTGTCATCCGTGAGTCATTGAATTACGAATTATAATTATTTATACTGTCCCTTTTTAAGCATTGCGTTGCAACTCGGGCCGCGTAGCATTGCAAACGCATGTCTGCATTTGTGATCGGAGAAATTACAAACACCAAGACCTACTCTACACTGCTGCAAACCTCGAGCGTTTGGAATCGTCAGTGGCAAATTGCTTTAAATATAAAACCGTAGCTTACAGTCTGTGTGTCAGAACTTGCCGGCTTGTATTCTACTCTAACCAGGTATCAGGAAAACATCTCCATGAAATGCGGCTTGACACATCTGATATATTTTGGTTAACCTTTCTGGAACCACCATCCGTTAAAACCACTGATTTCTAGTCGTGTCGGCTCGTTTTGGAAGGCCAAAACAAAGAAGTTTCGCTTCATAAAACATACGAACACCCACAAGAACACGGAGGCGTGCTTGAGAACGGCGCGGCCGTTGGATTTCGAGTGAAGGTATGTTCGGTCCGGCCGGCATTGGCGGCACACCCAAATGTGACGACTTTGCACCCACGGGTCTGGCTCCGCTTCGTCTCACTGTGAAAGCCGGTCGCACCGGCGATCCACAGTGCGAAGTTGATGTATTTCCTCAGCAAACCAGCACGGATCAGCTCTAGGCATGACAAGGCGGATATCTTCCTCTTTTGGAAGGCCAAAAAAAGTAATTTCGCTTTCACAACGAAACACACAGAACACAAACACACAGCGCTTTCACGACATGGCAGCAACAATACTACAACGAGAATAAAAGTAATGCCTTCTTTCTTTGCATGAACATTTGGGCGGCCTTAAATGCGTTATGTGGGGGCGTGTTAGAACGAGCCGTTTTAGGTAGGCGTAGTTGACTCTTAACTTTTATAAAGAATATCTCTTTGGATTTGAGACTTTAGTCTTTGCAACTTTACAGATCTTCTTTATGCACCAAGAGCTTGTAACACTCCAAAGAGAAAGGAAAAATGGAAATCGCATCATATGACCGCCCCTTTACCAAACGGAAAACGGATGTTAACTTGTTTTACTGTATTTTTGATCAAATAAATGGCAGTAAGCAGGTGAAGAAAAAAAAATCTTACTGAAAGTCTTGCCTGTGGTTATATATGACTATATTTATTTTTAGTTATTATTATTTTTGGTTTGCTTGTTTGTTTATTTTTTGTTAAGTATATATGTATTCAGGCTACTAAGCTGTGGTGTAAACAACAGTGTACTAAAGTACTAAAACATTAATGACCCATTACCGATGTGCTTTGTAGGTTTGGGAAGCTGTAATAATGCTGGATTAAATTTGTAGGGGGAAAATGTAGTTGAATTCTTGCTGCTTGGACTGAGGCAGGGAAATCTGTGTCTATGAGCTAAAACACAACAGTGTTAGTGATATAAATAGATTTCAAAGCAGTTTTTCGTCATCTCCCACTTCTCTGTAAGCTGTTTAGAGGTTGTATTGAAGTATATGGATAAACTTAACTCCAGGTTCAAACTCAGTCAATTATTAGTCAGTTATTGAAGCTTATTTGTTAGAATACGCTGTCCAATAATTTGTTTTCGCCATGTAAAAATGTGGTATTGTAGATCACGCTTAATTATAAGAATATTTAAGTAAAAATTTCATCATTTATTCAGCATCATGTTCTTTCAAACCTGTATGACTTTCTTTATTCCATGTAAAAATGTTAGATTTTTAAAGAATATGTTGGCTGCTTTTATACACATATATTAGACTTGGAATATAGTGTTCTACTAAAGTAGAGTTCTAATTGTATGATGCTTATTTTGTCATTTTGGAGCTTGACAGTCTCATACATCATTTATTTTCATTATATGGAAAACAGCAGCCAAAATATTCTCTGCAAATTCTCCTTTTGTGTTCCACAGAAGAAAAAAAGAAAGAAAGAAAAGAAAGTCTCACAGGTTTGGAACAACATTGTGGTGAGTAAATTAAAAACAACATGATTTCCTTAATGTGATATTATCACATTTAAAAACTAAATTTTTTCATGCAGTTCATATTTCTATATATAAAGTCGAAAGATTTTAAGTAATGCTTAAACATTTCTTACATGCCAAAGTCTAATCAATCCAGAAGAATAAAAAAAAGAAAAGAATAACCTTGCAAGTAGAAATCACACAAACAAACAGAAATTTACCATTTATTAATTTGATATTGTGAAATTGAATGGAATATTAACTGAGTTACCCAGCTGCCTTTGTAATAGAGAGTCCCTAGTCATGTCACATGACAAATTTCTGCTTAATCCAGTCTGGCATTGATCTAAGACCAGGAGTTTGGGACTAAATAAAGCATGTTAGCTTTAATCTAGGTCTATTGGGACGTCCAGAGCTCTAATCTCTCCAGCTGGCGCAGACACTTCTTAAACACAAAAGAAGCACCACGGAGCTTACTGTGTATGATCCATTTCCCTCTTTCATCTGGCTTCTTTTTCACGTTCCCTTATTGCTTGAGCTGTTCCCTTTGTCTGTTTCTTATGTTTCTTTCTACTCTTTTATTCTCTGTTAAATTCCAGCACATTTTGTAGATATCCAGGGGCTAATTTACTAAGCAGTTGCTCCACCTGTGTCTCATTCATTAACCATCCACAATGACGTTTAACCAGACACTCTCTGCACAGGTATAACGCTGCATTGTGAGTATTTAAAGGGTTAGTTCACCCAAAAATGAAAATTCTGTCATTAATTACTCACCCTTGTGTTGTCCGAACCCCGTAAGACCTTCGTTCATCTTCGGAACACAATTTAAGATATTTTTGTTGAAATCTGAGGGCTCTCTGACCCTCCCATAGACAGCAAGGTAACTACCACATTCAAGGTCCAGAAAAGTACCAAGATGATCGACAAATAAATATTTTTTCATCACGCCGGATATGGGTCAGCACCGCGTCAACACGCCAGAAAAAAAAGAAAAAAAAAAAAAAAAAAGAAAAAAAACATGCGTCGGCGTCATTAACGGCGTGAACGTGCATCCACAAGTGACGCAGTAATAAAAGACGAAAATATGGAATAAAGTCGTTATTTTTGTTTTCTTTGCGCAAAAAAGTATTCACGTAGCTTCGTAACTTTACAGTTGAACCACGGACTACTTTGTCGATCATCTTGGTACTTTTCTGGATCTTGAACGTGGTAGTTACCTTGCTGTCTATGAGAGGGTCAGAGAGCCCTCAGATTTAATCTAAAATATATTTTATTGTGTTCCGAAGATGAACAAAGCCTTTACATGCTTACTGTTTTGGAACAATACACAAGGTGAGTAATGTAATGACTAAGCTTTGGCGAAGGGGGGGGGGGGGTTTTGGGTGAACTAACCCTTTAAGGCATAGCTTATTGTCTTTCATCAGGGCGCAAACATATTTAAAAGAGATTTTCTATTGATCACTGCAGCAGTAATCAATCAAAGGAAAATCAACTGACAGAGAAGAGCATTGTAACTGACAATGTTTATCCAGATATAATGCTGTATGTATCATATTTAATGCATGGGTCAAAACATTATTCGTCTGGGGTGTGTTTCCCAAAAGCAACTATGGTCACAAGTTTCATCGTTGCCAATTGAGTTCAATGGAACTAACGACCATAGTTAGCTAACAATTCTTTTGGGAAACACACTCAGTACTTCTGCAATCTTGAATAAATTGGATACTTAAAGTGTATTTATTTAAATCTCCATTGTAATGTAGTATGCCTACCACATTTAAAAATAGTTTTTTAAAAATGTATAAATGATCATCAAATAATTTGGTAAAATGAAATCATTTTATGAAATATTTTACCAGGAGTGAAAATTTACATTCATTTTTGTGTGCATAGTCTCTTCTGGCATTAATCTCACTGATTTTCACAATGAAAATGTTTTTTACTACTATAATTTTATTCATATAAAATAAAAATGTATAATACTTTTTATTCATATGATATATTATACACTACCATTCAAAATTTTGGTTGGTAACACTTTTAGTGTTTTTTAAAGAAGTCTGCACTTATTTGATCAGAAATACAGAAAAAAAAACAGCAATATTGTGAAATATATTATTACAAATTAAAATAACTTTTATATAAATGGAATATACTTTTATTTACCATCCCTTTTTGGTAACACTTCACTTGAAGGGGTGTGCATAAGACTGACATTACACCTTCATAATCATGACATGACATCTTCATAATCATGACATGACACATGTTATGAATATGAAGGGTTTTTTTGTTTATGACAACTGTCATTAAGTGTAATTCGCTCAGTTATGTAATTTTTAATGCAAAGATGACATTGTTTGAGATGTCTTTGTTATGGGCTATGGTTAGGGGTAAGGGTAGGTTAGGGTTAGGTCAAGTAATGTCATATTTGCATTAAAAATTAAATAACTGAGCGAATTACACTTAATGACAGTTGTCATAAACATGCATAAAAAACTTTCATATTCATGACATTTGTCATGTCATGATTATGTAAGTGTCATGTCAGTCTTATGCACACCACTTCAAGTAAAGTGTTACCACATTTTTTTATCATAAATAAAATTAATATATTTTAAAATGTAATTTTTGTAATTATGTAATTTTAGCATTTTAAAATATGTTAAAACTGAATTTTCATTACTCCAGTTTTCAGTGTCACATGATCCTTCAGAAGACATTCTAATTTGCTGATGTCCACGATGAAAAATTTGGAAATGAATAGAAATGCTTCAAAAATGCATTAAAAATACATTTTAAATGTTATGATCAGTAAATTATAAAAGCCTGATGTATCAAATATGATAGTCATTAACCTAAAACTCCAGCTTCGACTCAAAATGGGATATTATGGTGTCTCCATTAAATTGCACTGTGATCATGTTTGTATCATTTCCTGCAGTGAACCGTGCTCTAAACCAACACAGAGAGCATTTCCAAGTAAATGACACTATCAGCAGAGACAATTCATTTTTCGCGAGTTCCCCCCGTTGTCATTCTCCGCTGTCTATGTTTTCTCAAGAACTTCTCCTCTCATGCTGCTTCTCTTTGCTCATTAGGCCCATTGTTGTATCGTTCCATGCAAATAATTCACACCGCTACGCTGGACCTGTCATCCAGTTTCTGCTTTCTTCAATATTCTCTTGCATTTTTTCATTCTCCCCCCCCCCCCCCCCCCCCCCCCCACCCTCATCACTGATGGAGGGACAAGGTCCTGGTGTGGATGGACAACGGGGCAGGTCGATCCGCTCCCGCTCCCGCCTCTTTTCCTTTATTACATTCTCCTGTTCTTTTCTCGGTGGGAGAAATTTGATTAGGCGTGCTATTACATTCGGGTGGGCACCTTTCACCCTGCCATTTATGAAAGGTGTTACTGGAGAATAAGAGCTACTGTCAGACAGACAGAGACAAAGAGTGGGAAGAAATAAGATTGCATCACGTATACAAAGACGAAAGGAATGGATGACATGAGGAAAAGGAAGAGAGAAGGGATGTGGTGGTGTGTTTGCCTACAGTCAGCAGCTTTTTCTGCTCTACAGGGTGTAGTGTGCCATGTACGTTTGTTGAATCTGTCTGTTGTGCTGGCAGCTTTTGTTTGTTCGAGGAAGGTCAGAGCAATATTGAGTTATGAACAAGAGTTCGCCGTCTCTTTTACCAGTGTAGATTGCCAGGGGTGTCCCGTAGACATATGAAACCTCACGCAAGCTCACCATAGACAGAGTTTCTCTTTGGTGAGCTGAATCATGTGTAGCATGAAAAGCTGGATTTACAGTACACAGTACACAGGACAGCTCAGAGATGGTTTAAAAGTTCTTACACAAGAAATGTAGGAAACAAGACCGGTGTTGATCGACTAAACTTATGAGACTAAACTCTGAGTGCAAAAGCAATGAAAATATAAATGAGAGGACACCTCATGATCTCTCACCCTGAGCTCTGTGATGGAATTGGAATTGAGTGGAGGAGATTTGTTAAACTCACAATGAAATCAAAATGGACTATTCTTTTTTTTAATGGAATATTGCCATTTTTATTACAAGATATGAATCCCTGCACATTTTTTTATATAATATGCATGTGCTTTGGTAGTCTTTAATCTTTAATTATCATTTGACAACCCATTTTTGTGTTTATCATATTTACGCAACCTGTCCATTGTAGCGTCTGGACCACTCAAACACACAATATATATTTTGTTAGCTAGATTTAACAAATACTCTGTAACACCCAAGGAAGCTGAACAGGCCCCTGGTTCCATAGCAATGCTGACACCAGATACTTTTACGACCTTGTGGAATGTGAGCAGAGACTCTCAGCTGCATTTTCCAGAAGCAAGAGGCACAAATGCACAGTAGAGATTGACTTTTCTACTAATTAATTCATAGGAAAACCTTTCTTTGAATGAACAGTGTATCCTTCATGTCATTGGGTATATTATTGTCATTGTGTATTTTGTCTTTGATATTTTTAGACTATTTTAGGCATGCTTGTGAGGGAACCCATTCCTGATCAGCCCTTTTCACTATATGTAATCTTACCATGTTTAGTATCTATGAATTCGTATTCGGATGATCTAATTGAGAGTGTATATTGTATGTTTACACCTACGCAACATATTAGTGTTCTAAGAGTCTTTAATAATTTTTATACAAGCTTCATATGCAAATTACCATGCTTTCAAACAAAGGGCCATAAAAATGCCCCAGTATCTCAGAACTCCCACTTGAGATTCCGGACTTCCTCATTGGACAAGCCCATCTTGAGAGGCGTGAATCTTTGCAGGCTTTAAAGGCCACACTTCATGTGACCCGCCTCAGTCGGTGGTCCTGCTAGGTTTCGATAAGATGTGAGTTCCAACGCTCCAGAACATCCTAAGTTATGTGCCAGGCTTCGGCCTCTACCTTTCCATTCATCAAGATTCTCTGACTCAAAAATGGTTCTTTTCATCGACCAACTTCAGCTAGGATCACTGGGACTTTCAGATTGCATTAAGCCTTTCTTTCAGACAGACGAGACAGTTTGCAAGTATTCAAACTTAGTCTTATTTAATTGATACATTAGGTATCATTTACACCTTCTTACAAAGGTGTGTTTGAACTAAGAATCTGACGTTTCCCTCAGGTGTAGATCTGCTGAATATGCAAATGGTTCCATAAATTCCATTCCTTATGTCTCTTCTCTGTACTGAGTTAAGCTTTAACCCTTTCCTATACCAACTGTATGTGTGTGTGTTTGTGTATGTGTATGTTAGACCAGTTTATGTGTTTATGTAGTATGTTAAGACTAGTTTAAGTGTTTATGTAGTATGTTGAACTAGTTTAAGTGTTTATGTAGTTAATAAACCTTACTTGTATCACACTTGACGTTGTTCATTGTTTGCTCATAACTGGAGTCACTTAATCATGCAGATTTATGCTACAAGCTTTTGTAGAATTGTACAGTAAGAAAGTTATTTCCCTTAACCAGGAAATTAACGTTCTTAGAATTGACAAGACAGTTGACCCTGAGAGGTCAGCTAAATATCTACAGCGGATCTAAAATATTCATAATTAATTATAACTAGTTATGGTTAATTATTCATATTTCCCATGAGCTGATTCGTTACACCATGTTTTTATTTATTTTTTTGGTCAATTTTGAGTTGACTAAAGGTCTGGGCATTTTGATCTAGTTTTAGCCAATTAAAACTTTCACATTTTTGTCATGGTGCATAATGGTTATACTGATAATCACAATTATTTTGCTCAAAATTCTAAACATGATTGCTGATCATGATTGTTATAATTTGAGAAATGACATCAGAATTATTAGACTTTCACCTATAAGCACACACATGATTTATATGACCTCGCCTAATTTCCTGATTTATTATATTTTTAGAAATACAAACACACTGTCTACATTACAAAAACTCCAAATGTTCTCTCAAAAGCAACAATAGTGAATTTTCTAATATTCTAATAATTATGAATGATATTCATGTTTTTCTAATAAAACATCAACAATAAGGGCTTTTTATTGTGGTGCAGCATTGAGGTTGAACTGAGGTTATTCAGCAACCTCAATTGCAGTCAGTATATTTGAGATCCATGTTTGGATGTATTACTGTTTCTCGCTAAAAAAAGTTTAACGGTAGATTTAGCCACAAACTGTATTACACTTTCATTTGAGGAGAATATCTCAGATTACTAAACTCCAGTTTACATGTTTGTCCATGTTTTCAGTGTTTTTTTCTGCAGTAAAGAGAGAGTGTGTGCAAATGGTTGCCAGGTTGCAAAGATAAAGTAAAACAGGGCATACAAATGTGTCCTTTTAAGAAAAAAGATTTAAAGTTACTGACATCTGGCAACCCCAAGCCTGAAAAACCCATAGTGGTCTGTATTTTTCTCTGTTTTGTTGAAGAAAATATAGAACAAATTTGGATATAGAGAGTTTTTATTTTTTAAACTACATTGTACTCATCTTTTTTATCAGTGATATTGCAAGTTAAAATAATCATAGTGTTCAATGAAGTCAGTATCATCTTGTCTTTGTCTCGCCTCATGGAAAAACAGACTGTCAATGAATATTTTTCGTCATAGTTTCCATTAATGAAATTAACACTAGTTTGCTCACAAATCTTTTGAATTCTCATACAAAACTATTGCTTTCCAATTTGATTTTGTCCTCTCACAAATTACTGAAGTATAGTTTGTCCTCCCATCTCATGTTATTTCATTAGAAAGTCTTTTCGAACACAACGTTTCGCGGGTATGTTTTGCAAACAATACAAGTTTTACAAGAATGCAAAATTTCTTGGGGTAACTTCCAAATTTTGTCAGAGGATGAAAAAGCATTAAATTATAATTTGTCCTATAATTTTTTTCCATCATCATGTGCCTTTAGGGGTCCCATCAAGTTCAGATCTGTGTTAGTTAATGATTATTATTATTATACAGTTAAATAACCGTTATCTCTTTTTAAAAGTGTGCTGCACAGTCATTTTTATAGCATTCTAGCAGGTATTTTTTTTAAGGTAACATTAACACTAATAGTCAGTGAATATGCCACAGACAATGTCAAGTTCAGCACCGATTTAAGGTTAATCAAGTGAAATGACTGACTTAATGTTCTAAAGAATGTTCCATTGTGTTCTGAATGGTTAAAAAGCATGCTGGACTGCTCACCTGTCTGGCTTTGAGTTCTCAGGATGCCATTTTTAGTTAAATCTGTCCAAACAAAATCTTTATCATTCCCATAATGTCTTACATTTTGATTTGTCTGTCATATAACTTGAGAACACTTGGGCTGTATCACAGAAGCCATATGAACTTATCTTATTATGCTTTTTTGTCCTTTTGGGAGCTTGATGGCCCACTGGATGTTTTTGGTGCATAGAAAAGTGCATTTTCCATCACTTTTTACATTTGACCAAAGGAAAAAGTCATGCAGGAACAACATGAGGCTGAGTAAATAATGAGACAAAAAAAAAAAAAAAAAAAGTGGAAATTTTCAGTTCTTTGGTGACATCATATCTCTTTATGGTTTTGTAATTTCTCTCCAATTGACAAAGGACTCGAGACACAGGTCGCTCCGTGTTAAAGCATCTTTATATGTAAGAGAACTACAGGACGTCACCCATGCATTAAATGTCAGGTCAACTATTTTACTCCGTGTCCCCTAGACAAATGAATAAGTTGGGGAGGAGACGTCTTGTGTCGTTAAGGCTCCCAGTTTCAATCGTTAAACAAAACTATTTTCATCAACTCACTCCGGTTCCTCATCCGTCTCCATTACTCTGCGCGGTTATCTAGTGCTTCGGTAATTGTTCAGATAATTCACGGCGGACGGTCAAGAGAACAGCAGATCCTGGCGTGGCGTGTCATGGCACCTGCATTTCAGAGCGCCGAAAGCCGCCACAAGGGTATATACACCACTCACTTGCAATTATCAGTCCGAATGAAAAGAGCACACAGGCTGGCCATATAAACCATACGCAGCCTCGGGACAAAGAGTCGACTTGTCATGATCTTGAACAAAGTAGTCACATTATTCGTGAACAAGACTATGAGATCAGTTTCACAGTTATTTATTAGCATTGAGATAGCTATTAAAATTTGTATTAATGTTTGAATTGTTTTTATTATGTATTTATAGTTTTAATTTTCGTTTTATTAGTAGTTAATATTTTCTGTGGTTCATTTATAGTAAAATAATTATATAATTCTCATATTTTTATTCCAGTTTTTGTTTGGGGGGGTTAGTTATTTAAAAAATAAAAAAACACAAAAAAAATAAGATAACTAAATGAAATGAGAAATATTGGCTTGCCACTAGCTAACAATAAAAATAGTTGAAGTATTTTGAATTTGCAGTTAAAGATTATTTATTTCAGTAATCACTAATTGTTTATGGTTTTAAGTCAATATTATCGGCATGTTGTATTTAGCCCTTACAACTATGTACCTATTGTAATCATTTTCATTTATTTCTTCGGTTAGGCAGCATCTTTTGACTTATTTGAGCATCTTCAACAATTATGACTTTTTCCAAACTGTGATTAATCCATATAAAAATATTTTTGAAAAGTATTGAAAATGTATCAAGGTTCTTGAATATTTATATAATGCAAGGTCTCATCAACCTTCATAGTATATTTTGGTAATATATACGTCGTGGAGATTTTTGATATTGTGCACATTTTTATATTTTGTAAAATATTGGTTGAGCCTTGCTAACATAATTTTAAGATCATATATGAATTTGGCCCTGAGAAGACCTTATTTTAGTATATTAGATATATACATTGTATTATATTGCATATACTTTAATATATTAACACTAATGTAAATATATTAAAGTTAATGCAAATACTTTAATAGATATTAACAATATCATACAATGTAAAATAAGTTTCTTGTATATTACACGAAAACTGGCAACTTATTCTTAGTGCAGTGATAATGCGAGAAATCTGAAAAAGGCTCACAAATGTATGTCGTCCGGCTGCTCCATTCATTGAGTCCTTCTGTATGATCGACCTGAAACACAGATTTGCAGTAATACCTAAGCTCACTTTAATTTACTAGAAATAATGTATTTAAGTATAATGCAGAATATAATTCAAGATATGACTATTTATTGCTTGGTTTGCAGGGCAGTATTACATGCATCAATTAAAGATGAAAACGCAATACATGGTACACTAACTGATGCAGCATAACATAAATATCTAGTTCAAAATACATGTAATTAAAATACATATTTGCAG
This sequence comes from Sinocyclocheilus anophthalmus, assembly GCA_018155175.1. NCBI lineage: Eukaryota > Metazoa > Chordata > Actinopteri > Cypriniformes > Cyprinidae > Sinocyclocheilus > Sinocyclocheilus anophthalmus. Next base: position 149,068 of record JADLZN010007891.1, on the reverse strand, counting down.
AAGTCAGCGTGACCTGGCAATAGACAGACACACAGCAACTGTTGTTGGTACGTTGTGGATACAAATGCTTCCGCGAGGGGTGGGCCTTATGGGGGGATGGTTACCAATCCTTTTAAATACCCGCAAATCCATTAATAAATAAAAACAAGGACTATCAACATTTAGCACGCAAAATATTTCACACTGCAACCTTTGTTGGAACATCTATTTCCTCGGGGGCGGCCAACCAAGGTCACACACCTAGTTTTGGGCATGAAAGCAAATGGTTATCAAAGATCTTTATTTGGGCATCTCCCACATCAGAAGAACAGGTTTTGTTTTGTTTATTCTTGCCTGTTCTGTTGATGCAAGAGTGAAACCACCTTACCAGTCGCACCTGAAGTATTTATATTGACCACACATAAAAGAAAACAAATCAAACAACCCACCCTACACAAACCCTACAAAAAAAAAGCAAAAAAAAGTATCCGATTCCGACCTCATCCAAAAACCAAAAAAAAAAAAAAAAATAAAAAAAAACATAGATTTGTGAAATAAGATGACTGATTGAGATTCGTTTGGTCAATCCGTGCAGATTGTCCTGCCCCTTAAAAATATTAATCAAAACATGTGCGTATTGTAAATAATACTGTTTTATAGGCTTTATAATCGTGTAATTACCTAAAAACAACGCAAGCGGGGCAAACAGGCGTTGAGTTTAGCAGTTTGAGTCTTCGCTCGCATCCCTTGCTGTCACGTGTTGCTTTGGTCCAAATGCTGCTTTCCTCTTTTACTCACCTACGCTACACACACACACATGCACACACACACACACATGAGTCCGGTGAGAGAGAAGGGCATCAATATTTAGAACTCAGTAAGTAAGCTGTCAGGCTATTTTTTTCACTTAAACATCGGATGTAAGTGATTATTTTCTCTTTAATGTCATGATGCCATGTATTTTTCAACGATTATACATCGCTATGTTGCGTCAATAATAACTAATAGGCTGGTTCGATGGAGCAGTGCGGTGGCCTAGCTTTATACAACAAAAACCGCACGCAAATTACTACTGCACGAAAAATCTTAGGCGCCAAACTAACCACGTTCGAGGGGGGTGCGCTGGTAACACATTCAGCACTTTCCAAGTGGCTAAATCTCACGTGTATTGGTCGCTCAACTCGCATCGGACATAATAACACCCCACTGCAACCTGTTATTTAAAGTAGCCCGAATTCCAGGAAAACTGCGGACGCTGTCAACACTGTGACAGATAGTAAGTCGTACAACGTGACACGAGGGTCTGTGACTTATTCTGGCACCGGTCTACACTAATAGACGTAGCTGCATTTCGCTGACTTGTAATACCATTATCTATTCGCTTCAACCCACATACCCTCTCAGACAGTGGCTGCTCCTTTCACCGTGCGGGGCGTGGGCCTCTGAGCATCAAATTAATTAATTATTATGCAACATTTGAATTAGTCTGTGTACTGCTTAATATGTTTGTGGAAACCATGATCCTTTTTCATAAAAAAAAAAAAAAAAAAAAATTCTTGTTAGGGGCTCTATACGAAAAATTCACAGTGAAAGGCCATTTATTATACTCACCATGAAATACAACATCCTTGAGTGTCACATTTTAAATTGTCCTAAGGCAGTGCTCTCTCTCTTGCATCATTTTAATGCATCTTTGTTGAATAAAAGTAGCATTTCTAAAATCAAGCAAACAAACAAAAATCTTACTGACCCCAAACTTTTGAACAGTATTGTATAAATTAAAGGGAGAAATTGGTTGTGACTATGGGCGAACGTGAGCAAAAAGATAAACAAATGGGGCACCTTTATGTGTCAACAAGGTTTCTGACTCCGTCTGTTTTGTCATACTGGACTGTTGACACTTTACACAACAACAACATAGTAGTTCACACTTCAATAGCCAGAATTGGCCATCAGAGTTGTGAGAACACACACACACACTGCCACACTCTTAACAGGCTCTGCACATACACCCTAGTCCATTTCTCTAGGAGAACAGCACCTGAACTGCAGCAGGGCTGATGTAAATTGAATCTGACAAAGCCAGTGTTGAGGGAAGCCATTTCTAGGCCTTATCTGCCTTCTTCTTTCCTCTCCCTAACCTTTCTGCTCTCTCTCTCTTTCTCTTTCTCCGTCTCATCTCTCTCCTCCAGCTCCAACCCACCTGTTGCTTGCCGTAACGGCTTCCCATTTTCAGGGCTGTGCTTGTCTTCAAGGAGATTGCTTTATCCACAGGTCCCAGATAAAGTAAATTGCCTTTGTCTGCTTTTGAATGCATGGCATAAGAAACCCTGGGGGGAAATATGATCAGAAATGAGCACTGAAAGCAACACATGCAGATATGCAAACACACACACGCACACTGACAGACCGCAGACTACTATGCATGCAAGCGTACCTGCGCCATGCTGGGTCCATTTTAATCAGCAGTTCATTTTGATGCCACATTGATAATACAGCTCACAGCAGGCACAAACAAACACACACACACACACACACACACACGAGGTGTTTTAAACATATTTGATTGAAAAAGTGGATCAGTAATAATTAAAATGAGGTGGAAGTTCTTTGTCTAATGCATTGTTTGAATACACAAATTGTGGTTCTCAGAGAAGCCAGAATAAAATGGACTGAACTTTCTGGTTCGTAGTAAATGAACCACGACATACCTGATGCTAATTAGCTTCCAGACTTTTTCGCTATCATCTGTAGTGTGTACAGTATGACATTTGTTTCAAAAGTAAGTGTGATTCTTTGATTAGAGCAACATTTCTGTCCTCTAGGATGATTTTACAAAAAAAAAAAAAGTTTGAACAATGCTAAAATATTGTGCTGTTGAAAAGGTTAGTTGCACAAGCGAAAGCTGAAATTAGTCATATTTATTAACTCCTGTGTTGTTCTAATGCAGTATGCCCTTCTTTTTTCAGGCCACAAAAGGAGAAATGTCCAACTCTAACTCATCCATATGTAGCAGGGCTCCTCAATAGGCAGCCCGTGGGCCACATCTGGCCCATGAGAGAACAAAGTTTGGCGCGCGCTAAGTTTCCAAATGGGAGGAATGTGCATGAAATTCATAACTCAGTACATCAGAAAGCTACATTAACACTTAGGCATCGTGTCTACGACCGGACTCGATTGGCTGCGCAATACAATACAATAAATATTTATAATTAGTAGAGGCTGTCTTTGGATGTGACTGCGACATGACAAATCCCCGACAGTAAACTGCTGACTCGTTCTATTTATAACGTGCTGACACAATGTTCAAATGATTTCCAATGCTTTGTCGTGTCCAGTGTAGATACGATGTGACAGCAAAAACATGGCGAGTGTGAAGTAAAGAGAAGTGGACACGGAAAATAAATGATTCAAATGTAAATGGACTGAACAGTTTGAGTGAGTGAGTGAGTTAGTGGTGAGGGAGTGAGTGCGTGAGTGGAGTGAATCTTTGTATGAATACATATGTTGGTTCACAGTGGTTCACAGTTTTAACGTACAAGTTTGCTTTAATTTATTTTCGAGATCTGAGGTAAAATAGGCTATCTATTGTTGCTTTCACTATGGCTGTAAAGATGACGCAAAATAATATTCAAACTCACATTAGACACTTTTAACATTGAATAAAGCACATACTCATTACTTGAGATTATCACTGTCATATTTTGTATGTTGTTCTTGCTGCGTCGCAGAAAATAAAAACAGTTCCTGAAATAGAATCCCGTGTCGCTTATTGTCATGTGTTGCTGTCGCGGGTGGTTAGGACAAAACTACATGGAAAAGATACTTTTTATCGTGTCACGTCTGGTTGGGACAAACAGTGTCACAGTTTGATCCCGTGCCAGCAAGAAAAAACTGCTAAGCATAAATTTAATGCTGAGCAGATCTAATAATATAGAATCTGCAATTAGGAACTCGTGTAGTAGACTTAGACTCTCTTCTTCACTGGCTTTGTCATTCGCGAGTTATGTCAAGCCAGGGAACAAGTGTGACTTTGCATGCGTCAGCTACCTTCCCTTTCTTGTTTGTCTCATTCTGTCTTGTACTTCGAAACGGGTGCCGATCCATCCGGTGCCGCGTTGATTGGGTGAGGCCCGGGGGGGGTTTATTTGCGGTCCCGGGGGGGGGGGGGTTTTTTATACTTCACCAGGCAAAGTTCTTCGTGCTAATGGCTAAATTTTCATAGTTCTCACCATCTTCCTCTCCTCCTCCACTGTTTACATAAAAACAGCTACCTGGGGAAAAACTTCAGAAATTCATCTTGTGACAACAACCCCCTCACAATTGTGATTATTTAACAAAAAGCATACAATATAGAATAATGTAATAATAATAGGCGAACAATTTTAATAATTACAGGTGGGGGGGCAAAAAGTATTTAGTGCAGCCTCTGCAAAGTTGTGGCAAGTTCTCTGGGCCACTTAAAAAGTGAAGAGGCCTGTAATATTCACCATTCATAGGTATAGCCTCGGTAAGTCTATGAGAGACAAAAGGGAGAAAAAAAAAAATTGCAGAAAATCACATTGTAGGATTTTTAAGAATTAATTGGTAAATTCCTCGGTAAAAATAAGTATTTGGTCACCTACAAACAAGCAAGATTTCTGGCTTTCACAGACCTGTAACTTCTTCTTTAAGAGCTCCTCTGTCCTCCACTCGTTACCTGTATTAATGGCATCTGTTTGAACTTGCTATCAGTATAAATGACACCTGTCCACAACCTCAAACAGTCCAAACTCCAAAGCTCCACCATGTGCGTCTCCAAGGATCCAAAGAGCTGTCAGAGGGAACCACTCAGGTAAAAAATTGTAGACCTGCACCAGGCTGGGTAGACTGAATCTGCAATAGGTAAGCAGGTTGGTGTGAAGAAATCAACTGTGGGATCATTTATTAGAAAATGGAAGACATACAAGAGCACTGATAATCTCCCTCGATCTGGGGCTCCACGCAAGATCTCATCCCGTGGGGTCAAAATGATCACAAGATCTGTGAGCGAAAATCCCAGAACCACACGGGGGACCTTGTGAATGACCTGCAGAGAGCTGGAACCAAAGTAACAAAGGCTACCATCAGTAACACACTGTGCGCCCGCCATGCGGGGAGGGGGGGGCGTGGCGGGGGGGGTTGGGGGGGGGGCTAAGGGGGGGAGGGGGGGCAGGGGGGGGGGGGGGGGTGGAGGGGAGGGGGGGGGGGGGGGGGTCTCTGGGGCGCGGGGTATACACAGGGGGGGGGGGGGGGGGGCCTGTGGGGGGGGGCGGGGGGGGGGGGGGGGGGGGGGGGGAGGGGGAGGACGGGGGGGGGGGGGGGGGGGGGGGGGCGGGGGGGGGGGGGGAAGGAGGGGGGGGGGGGGGGGGGGGGGGGGGGGGGGGGGGGGGGGGGGGGAAGGGATCCAAATCCTGCAGTGCCAGACGTGTCCCCCAGCTTAAGCCAGTACATGTCCAGGCCCGTCTGAAGTTTGCTAAAGAGAATTTGGATGATCCAGAAGAGGATTGGGATAATGTCATATGGTCAGATGAAACCAATTTAGAACTTTTTGGTAAAAACTCAACTTTGTTTGGAGGAGAAAGAATGCTGAGTTACTTCCAAAGAACACCATACCTACTTTGAAGCATGGGGGTGGAAACATCATGTTTTTGGGGCTGTTTTTCTGCAAAGGGACCCGGACGACTGATCCGTGTAAACGAAAGAATGAATGGCGCCATATATCGTGAGATTTTGAGTGAAACGCACGGGCGTCGCATTCTCATGTGCTGCATAAAGGGCGAATTGAGTATGAGAACTTGGGTGTGGAGGCGGGGGTCGAGGGGGGTGTGTTTGCGGATGGGGGTTTAGTTGGCTGGGTCTTTCAGTCATGACAAGACATACGATCCCCAACAAACACCGCGCCGGGCATAACGAAGGAGCTGGCTTCAATAAGGAAGCATTTCAAGTGCGTCTTTAGGAGTGGCTCGAGTAGCCGAGTGCTTGCCATTATCTCAACCCGTAGGCATGAGACAAATCTTGGAGGGAGTTTGAAAATGCCAGTGTTGCCGCAGGCGACGCCCCCAAACATTGAAGCTCCATGCTATCTAGAGGTAGAGTCTGCATGGAGGATATAGGGCGCGAAAATACCCTAGGCAACAGTGGTGTGACAACCTTGGAACACTTACAAGAAAACGTTTGAACCTCTGTCAATTCGCCACCAACCGTACCACTGTATATCACGTCCATAGTATTGACGTAATGAAAACTTTGTTTAACTTGTACGACAATGGTTACTTTATTTCATTTCGGTGCACCAATCTTGTCAAATTTCTTTGGCGAACTTACCCGCCGTCCGGCGCCCGTTTCAAAAGATCAACCCTACCAAAAATCTGGTGGGGGGTTGATCTTTCGTGCGATTTGTTGGTCCTCATTTTGGCTCTTCATCTGGGGAGGGCTGGCAGGTAGCTCCTTACACTCTAGGAGAAATTAATACAGGCCTCTCCTCATCGTGGGAAAAGTGGGAGAACAGATGGGCACATGGGGGGCGGGACGAAATACGGTTTTCGCAGTCCCTCCCACAGTATATATAATAGCGTGCGAATATAATAGTTTCAGTGGCTGCGCTGTGCTTGGTTGATGTTGTCAGAATCGGCCTCTCGGTGAAAACCTAAGTGAGAAACCTATATGAAACGCGTTGAATTAGGCGAGGGCATGGCATCAAGTTTTTTTTTTTGAAAGGTACTGCAAAAAGTACCGCAAAATGCGGTTCCATGTGAGCTATTAACAACGAACTTGTCGTTGCTCCAAGTGGGTTATGCCTTGGTCTACGTAACAAATTTCTGAAATTAAAGATTGTATTATTTTAATGAAAATCCTGACCTTGGCTGTTGGTTTCTGTGCACGACTGTACATTCATGAGACTATTAGCACCGCAGTTAACTCCGACTCATTGAGAGAAAGTTGAGAGAGGTCAAGATTAATACAAATGTGGCATGAAATACAACCTCTAGAAATCTCAAAGAAAGTGTCTTCACTGAGTTGAATATCTCTGGACTGGAAATCCAGTTGTCATGATCGGAAATCGGTGAACACGATAACTTGTTTGTTATCACAACAGATATCTTCACCTTAAAGATGAAAGCACATTTATTATATTTTGAGTCACTTTTTTTTTAAATTATTATTAATCTTTATTTAATCAGGATTTGATTTTATCTTGGGTGAACTATCCCTTAAAGTTTTGGAAATTAGTTTTTCCTAATTTCTAAAAAAAAATAATAATAATTCCGTAGACTTTTAGCTTCCTCTCTATTTTAATAAAAAATATAATTTTTCTTACCTAAATCTTTTCAGTTCATCTGGTATTTATACAACCGTTCAAATTTGTGAAGTTGTTCGAGTTTGTATGTTTTTGAAATAAGTTTCTTATACTCACCAATGTTGCAATTATTTAATAAAAATATAGGCAATTGTGAAATATCACTACTGTTTTCTGTTTTAATATAGTTCAATGTCATTTATATATTTTTTGATATCACCACATATATTAATTTCAGCATCATTAACCCAGTCTTCAGTGTCACATCATCTTTCAGATATCATTCAATATCTTAGGTTCAGGCTGACTTATCTCTCACGAGACAATTTTAGTTATTAGCAGTGTGAATACCAACAGTTGTGTGTGTAGTGATAATCAAAAGGATGTGACCATTATAACTCTTTTAATAATGTTTTTTGTAACATAATGTCTTTACAGTAATATTAAAGAGTAGTGTATGTAATATTTATAAATCAAATATTCATCGAATTGTTATCCTCACACAGTATCTCACAGAACAATACATTTTTGAAAAGCAGTTTTTGTTTATAATTGGCAATGTTGTAAATGAGAAGTGACAGGAAAGCATGTCTCTGCCAGTTTGACAGTATGAAGATTAATTAATTAATTTGAACATTTTATATTAAGATATGACACAGTGATGCCATCCTATTTGGATATATGAGTGGGCTTCTAAAATCAATATAAGGAGTAATACAATTCAGATAAGAATTTGCTAGGAAATTAATTTTCCTGCCATTTCAAATAAATTAAACACAACTGTCACAATGCCAAGTGTAGTTGTGGAATATGTAAGTGTTATTTAGTTTTAAAAAGCAGACATAAATTAGTTATAAAGGATTGGTTCAAACTCTTTATTATACACAGTTGAGTTATCTTGTTTTCTACAGTAAATAAACCAACACGATTCTGATACATAAGTGCTGTATTAATTAGCATCCATATTAGAGGTAATAAACTGTATCATCTATAGCACATACTGGTGTATTTAGTTTAATATAAGTAAGATACTTCAATAAAGGGAACTTTTTCTGTCCCTAAAAATGCTTTTAAAAAACTAATGTGATTGCTCACATTGCATAATGAATTGTGATCAGATGCATTTTATGTTACAGACACATTTCCAAAAGAAATGTTTTGCCCGGCTTTAGAAAAACATAATGCACTTAGGATTTTAACCTCTGCGCATATTTACCAATCATTTTAACTGCATGTGGGCTCTCCTCAAATCTATACTGGTTTCGTTGCCAATAGAAGATGAACCTAAGGTTGCTCTAAAAACGTCTTTACCATGTCCGGACACACAGATGCAAAACACATCAGCAGCACCTTCGAACGCAAATACCTACGCTGTCGTTGATTTACTTTTGCCGTAAATGCTGATGTATTTAGACTCAGTTTGCGCGGCGGGGCTGGCAGATTTTGATTTGAATGGCGCCGCTGGTGGAGGCAGGCTAGCCTCGGCAGATAGAATATGTAAATGTTTGTCATTAAGTTCAATTTCTTTAATTTAGTGCGCAGCAGATTTCATGACAGAATGCACATCCAATATAGACAAATTGCAATGTCTCATATTCTGTGGGCAAAGCTGCCCTGGTAGCACAAAAAAGAATGTGTGCGAACGTCTTCGGTTATTCCTCTGTGTGTGTGTGTGTGTGTGTGTGTGTGTGTGAACGCATATCTGCAAACATCAAAGTCTTTTCTATTCTCATTCTCGGTTTGATCAGTCAAAAACGATACATTTACCCTCCTTTACATGCTAATAGTTGCTACATGTGTTTATTTGATCGAAAACATCGGACATATTTCGACTCTTAGAGCGCGCCCCCCCCCCCCCCAACAAACAAGCCTCTCTGTGTGTGTGTATAATTAAATCAGAAGTAATTTGTAGGGAAACTCATTAGCGTAAAAAGCAGGAGAAAGTAAAAGTGCTTCGCACACACTCACCTTCACAGACCAAAAGCTTTTGAGGAAGAGCAACAAACGAAATAAAAAAATAGGAAGAGTGATACTAAGAATAAGAGCACTATAGTACGTAAACTGAAGCTCTGTGCGTTTACTAATCTTAACTAAACTAAATGATCTAACTAGCCAGCTCCAGTTGTTCCTCAGGTATTAGCAGCAGTGTTTAGGTGTCTGTTGTTCACACTGAGCTTGAACAAACTGGCAGCTTTACAGGCCTCATGTGTGATTACTGCAAGCTTGTAAACAAGACTGAAACAGCTTGTCTAACCGCAGGTCTTGCTGTTCATTGCGCTTTCAGACTTGTTAATACTTTATTTGAATCATCCCTTTTGTCCTCTCAGTAGCCTGTTGCATTGCTTCAGTTACATTCGGGAGCATGAACAGCGTTTATTGCCACTGAGAGTTGTGGTGATGCTGTTTGTTTGTCCATCATGTCTTAATGAACTAAACTGTAGTTAATAATCGTCTACTTTTTATAATATGTCTTTAGACGGTTACCATTCCTTTTTCTAGTTTCCTGTAGTTCTTAAAGTTGGATTCCTGTTCAGACGTGCACCTTAAATCCATGGAAGTTGCTTTGGATAAAAGTATCTGCTAAATGTGCAAATACTGTATAATCGCATTGTGAAAGTAGAAATTGAAATATTTGCTTGCCAATTATTATTTATGCCAATTATGTTTACCATTTCTTTCATATGCTGATTTCTTTTGTATTAAACTCAATTAGATATTGTTTTTCTAGTTGAAGGGTTCACATGAAGGCTTGTCATTCTGATTATCATACAGATTACTGAAGGATAACACATTACACGTACACACATTATTGTGCTGCATTTAAACATATGTCTATGTGAGGCTAATGTATAGAGGCATGTCTCTCCAGACTTACCCATTCTGAAATGTAATATATGGAATAATAAGAGCAGGTGACAGTAACTGACTGACAGTATATTTTCTCACTTGTTGCACTGCTACTTACCTAAATAACTAAATAAATGAAATATTGATTTGAGTTAATATTATTAGGTTGATATGAGATGAATGCAGAGCAATATGAGAAACAGAACTAGGCTGCAAAGAATATGAAACAGAACTAGGAGATTGTTTGTCAGTTATACAAAAATATATGTAGTTTTTTTTTTTTTTTACAACTTTTGTAAAGAGCTATTCAGCTAGTCAGTTATTAGCAAATGTTGTTTTTTTGGCCATTGTATCATATTTCAAGAGTTTTTTTCTCCCGTTGGTAGTCTCTGGATCACATCACTATGCATTCATGTAAAATTAAACTCAACACTGTTGCATTGTCAGTGGTCTCAGTTGCTCATGACGCCACAAATCGACAATTCTTAATGAAAATGAATGACTTCCGGCCCTTTAAGTTTGCTCTCTAACAACATGTCAGCTTACTTTTTAGCCACTGCTATAGACTTCTGCCAACACGGTGACTTAAGCCTTGATTGCAGTTCATTGATTTCAGCCCTGAAAAAAACCCTCATGATTATTCTGTTATTCAGTCGTGCTGTTTTTTTCTCTCTCTCCTACGTATTCTTTATGCTGGCACAATGCTGACTATGGTGTGGGCTAAATTAATACTTTATATGCTGTCTTTAGTGTAAGACCCAATGACGCATGGACAGCCATTAGCCAATCAATCAAAAAAACAAAAAAACACACACCGGGGAATTCACTAAGATAATCATAGTATTTTTGTGTAACTTATATCTTGTTATGGTGAAGATCCACAGTGTCAGTCCTATTCTATGAAGTCTTCGCAAAAAGTCATGCAACATCAGGATTTTATCTATCATAAATAAATAAATATCTCATTTTTAATAAATGTACAATAAATAAATAATAAAATTATAATACATTTTTTAATGTCAGGGGGACCCTTAACTCATAGAGGGTCTGGCACCCGCATCAATTTGAAAATTCTTTAAATTTTTTCTTTTCATTTTTTATTTATTTTTTACTTCAGGCCTGCTTTCTGTGGGCAGTGATATCACAAAGTTAATTGCTCAAGGAAAACTGTGTTGAATTCTGTGAATAACAATGACTTGATTTAAATATTCATTGCTCCAAACCTGCCCAGATTCCGCCATTGAAGTACAAAAACCAGCATTTAATTCACTAACCACACAATATTTAGTGAATAAAGCATTGTTTTTTACTGAAATGTCTCACACACGAGTGCCACAACTGTTTAGTCATCTTTATTACCAGTGCACTCCATAATCATGGGAGGTGTGTGATTTTGGGTTAACAATGCGACAACATGCACACTCCTGCAAGATGTCAAGACACACCAAGGTCATCTCAGTCCTTTCTATAACTATCATTACTGTCTGTAATAAAGGGAACTGTAATCTGTCTTTGTGATGAAGACAACGATGAACAAACCTTCCCAACGAATCTTTGCCAAGGCAATTTCAGTCTGATCGGTTACCTTGCTGGCTACTGAGAATGCAACATCTAATTGGCTATTATTACTGGATAAATTACATGTTCAGCTGCGCTGTTCTTCTTTTCACAGTTTATCCCCTCCTGAAATGGGCCGCCCGCTCAAACAGAGGCCTGAGCCACCCAATCTCCGGTTTATTTGACAGGGCGATAGTTAACCTTCCCCTGTTATTCACATTGTGCTTTTAGTACTTTTCTCTCCATTCTTGTGGCTTTTTTCTCGTCTGTGGTGTAGCCATTGATTTGATGCTCAGGAGGACCCCAGTCAATGAGGCCTTGTGTATGTCCTCTCGCCGGTGTTGCCATGCCAACTGAGGTTGAATTCCGACACGCTCTGTCATTAAGGAAAGATGCACTTTCTCTCTTTCTCTTTGTCTTTATTAACCCAACAGTTTGTCCTACTTCTGCCCCACATCTCACATTTTTTCTACCGTAATCCCTCAGCTATCATATAATTTTCTTCTCTGTCTCGCTCTCTCATGAATTTGGGAGGCAGATGCCGTCGGCTATGTTTGAGAAACAAAGGTGTCTTCCTCAAGGGGGTGCTTGGGACGTTTTTTTGACTTACTGAAGACAAAACAATTATTGTTTAAATCTGCACTAAAAAAAAAAAATGTAGTGTTGCTGCCACTGAAGAAAATTATATGAATAAAACATATGTAAAAAATATTATTTTTTTAAGATGTGAATAAAATAAAGAATATGTAAATACATTTGACAAGAAAATACTGTTTCAGTCTGTGTACTTCAAAATGTAATGTTTAATTCAATGTGTTATTTGCTATTTCTTTGTAATTAATTGTGAAATGTATTAGCCATTTCTGAGTGAAAATTGTTTTCTGAGAAATCTGTGACCCTGGACCACAAAACCAGTCTTAAGTAGCATGGGTGTATTTGTAGCAATAGCCAACAATATATTTTATGGGTGAAATTATTGATTTTTCTTTTATATAAAAATCATGTTCCATGAAGATATTTAGTAAATTTCCTACTGTAAATATATCACAACTTTTTGTAAATATATCAACAATCTTTGATTAGTAATATGCATTGCTAAGGACTTCATTTGGACAAATTTAAAGACGATTTTCTCAATATTTAGATTTTCAAATAGTTGTATCTCGGTCAAATATTGTCCTATCCTAACAAAAAAGCTTTTTGAAAGCTTATCCTTTCAGCTTTCAGAAGATGTATAAATCTCAATTTCAAAAAATAGACCCTTATGACTGGTTTTGTGGTCCAGGGTCACAAATATCATGTCATGATTTTTTCAGGAAGGATAACGAGCCACAATCTTGTCATAGTTCTCTTTATGTTGGTTTTTAAGACTATTTTGCAAGTTATTGAACAGTAAAAACTAATAGAGTTCTCAAGCTTTTTGAAGACAAGCAAACAGTCAGAACAAAGAAACAAATGCCAAGCAATATGTAAAACATTAGAACATAAATGCAATAGAACAGATACAAAGAAAAGTAAACAGTGCTTTAATTTTTTTCAGGTAAGTCTATCTAACTATTTAGGAACCAAGTAAAGTAATGAAATGTAAAATACAACACCTTATGAATGAAATATACTGAGGGGGTTTAGGTGCCCTGAAGACGTTTTGACATGCCCTGACATTTGTGTTTTTTTCAGTTTCTTAAAAACATATTAAATGGCTAAAGTCTGATTACACTCTAATCAGAACAAACTGGGCTACAATAATATGCAATCAGTATGTACAAATTAGTTTTTCTGAGAAAAATAAAATTATTACAAATTAAATTAAATACAAAATTAATCGGTAGAGCAGTGTGATTTTCTCTTTTAGTAACTCATATCAACCATGTTGCACTCATTACTTCCTTATTCATCCATTTTTCTTTAGAGCTCTAGCGTGTTAATAATATTAAAAAGTCTTGCCAACTGGAAGATCCACAGATATATTTACATACGGACATAAATATTCAGTCACAATCGCTATGATTTGTTTGAAAAGTAGATTGTGGAGGTCTTCAAGATTGTTCACGATATGAAATCATCATTGTCCATCCCTGGCGTATAGTTAACAGCTTCAAGCAAAACATTTTTTTAACATTGTTTGGCAACATTTTTTTTGGGGGGCATGCAAAATCCAAAAATTTCAGTATTGACATGATCTGAAATTTAGCTTGAAGGTGCAAAATTTCCATACACAGATTTCACAATGCCTTTAAGTTGGTTGTGTGAATTCGGCAGAAATCTGCTTGGTTTAATAGTGACTTTATATGTGAGCTGTGCTTCATACATCACTACACCATTCACAAAAGACAATGGACCTTTTTGGCCACAAAATTTGACTAATGTGACCACATCGTAACCATCTTCCACTTGACATGTCTGGCGCTCCCTCCTGACTGCCCCTCTTCCTCTACTCTACAATATAATGGCTGAATCAATGCTTTTTTTACAATTTGATGACATAAGCAGGATTGAAATGCATTTAACAGACCATTCCTTGCCAAAGCAGTGTGTGTAGAGATTTGCAAAGGGCATATCGTTCCGTATCACTAACTAAAGGAAGCGTTGTGTTTATATACCCAGTGGAGTAACAGAGCGTAGCGGTTGTGTTCCAGAAGGAAATATCTCATTCATTGTCTCCAAAGCGAAATTAATTTTTAATGATAATGTATAAACCTTATCATCAAGACGGCTTATGGTAGAGAAATGAACATTCAATTCACGGGCAACAGCTCTGGTGGACATTCCTGCAGTCAGCATGCCAATTGCACGGTCCCTCAAAACTTGCGACATATGTGGCATTGTGCTGTGTGATAAAACTGCACATTTTAGAGTGGCCTTTTATTGTGGCCAGCCTAAGGCACACCTGTGCAATAATAATGCTGTCTAATCAGCATCTTGATATGCCACACCTGTGAGGTGGATGGATTATCTCGGCAAAGGAGAAGTGCTCACTAACACAGATTTAGACAGATTTGTGAACAATATTTGAGAGAAATAGGACTTTTGTGTACATAGAAAAAAGTCTTAGATCTTAGAGTTCAGCTCATGAAAAATGGGGGCAAAAACAAAAGTCTTGCGTTTATAATTTTGTTCAGTGTACATATGTTTCTATATATTATGAATGTTTTGTATTACATTTTTTAAATAGTTGTAATCAATTAATTACATGTAATTCTGTATTTTTTTTATTGTAGGCTACCAGTATTTTTAAATGAATTACATGATTTGCTGTGCTTCACGGGACGAGTATATATCCCACACAAAAGAACACACAGTCTAGTACCTTTCCCTTTATTCCAGTTATCAGTCAAATCAAAGTTTGTCAGAAGAGCACATTACAATGTTCCGCACATTTCTCGCAGCTGTTTTGTGAATATTCAAATAGACAATGCCACACTAAGGGCCTTTTATATCCAGATAAGTGGTTTGATTCTGTCTGCTTTACTTATGAAGCTTCTAGCCTGAAGTCAGAAGCCTCTCAGTGAGTGTCTGCTGAATAGGTGATGTGTGTAGATGAAGCTCATGCTTGCATACATGCATAATGATCTGATCATCAGGTTTTCTCTGAACGGTTTTTCGTGAGCTTGAGGTGTGTTTCTGGGAAATGTGATCTCACTGTGATCTGCAAAAGCCCCATGTGAGAATGGCTTTGGTTTGTGCCCTGGGCTCGTTATGGTAGTATAATTAATAGTACTCAACTCACTCTCAGTGTGCGCTGCTAGAAAAGGTTTTATAATAAATGAATCATTTAACAGAATCTGATGAATATTAATACAAGGCTTTTATTTCACTTCTCCAACATATTCAGAGGCTAATTGGAGATTGTACTTTACATGTCCTAGTAGAATACATAAAAAGGTGAGGGTTTCTGTCTGTTTGAAAGGCACAAGCTTGAGTTTGATTTATGTACATTAAGTAATTATTCGTTAGAAATTATATATGTTAATATATATATTAAACTACATTATATTCACTACAGTTGGGATCAGTAACATTTTTAAAAATGTTATTTTTTTAAAGAATTCTCTTATGCTCACCAAGGCTGCATTTATTTGATCAAAAATAAAGTAAAAAGAGTAATATTGTGCAAATATTATTACAATTATTACAGCTGTTTTCTTTTTTAATATATTTAAAAATGTTATTTATTCCTGTGATGCAAAGCTGAACTTTCAGCATCATCATTCCAATCTTCAATGTCACATGATCCTTCAGAAATCATTCTCATATGCTGATTTAGTGCTCAAGAAAAATGTCTAATTATTATCAGTGTTGAAAGTTGTGCTGCTTAATATTTCAGTGAAAACTCTGATTATTTGATGAATAGAGAGTTAAAAAGAACAGCTTTTATGTGACATTGATTTTTTTTTAAATAATATTTTAAATGTTTTTACTGTCTCTTTTGATCAGTTTAATGCATCTTTGCTGAATAAAAGTATTGATTTATTCTGAAAGTCTTTACTGGGGGGGGGGAACCCCAAAGTTTTGAATAGTACATTGTTGAGCCTGTCGCCGATATATCGGTATCGGCGAATATGCCACCGATATGAATTTTTTTTTACAGAACATACAATGCAGATTAAATGCTTCTGAATGGTGTAATTATTTAGTTTGTCCAGCAGAGCGTGCTCCATTGTTTGCTGCTGGCGACCCAGGTCAGTGTAGAGATACGCGGATGAGCATAAACTTCACCCGAGTCCGCTGCTTCAAATTATCCACCCGCCACCCACCCTCACCTATATTTGATCGTCACATTACAATGATTCTATTTCTTAGTTTTGCATGATGATATGATGAATGGATGTCTAATTTTTAACAGCAGATTAAGTGACTTTAGAGACTAGAGCTGATCTGCGCATCATGGCACACGTCTGCGGAGCATTAAAGCCTGTGTTACGGCCACCGGAGCTGATTGCGGCTGGACTGGTGTTTGTACCGGCCGCGCCGCGGCCCAGAACTCATGCTTATCACATCGATCACATCACATCGCACGGCGTGACAAAATACAATAGAATTCTATTGTATTTTGTCACGCCGTTCCTTCTCGTAGAATAAACCCATTGTAATCTGTGATGTTGTCCCCTGGATTCAGTAACTGATGCCATCTGTCTATTTATGACGTGCTGACACAAAAGTTCAAATGATTTTCAATGGCCGCTTTGTCGCGTCCTGTTGCGGCGCAGAAACGGTGTCAGCATACTTTGTCAGGACAGTCAGTAACGTAGCAGACTGAAAAGTTAGTATCTTTCTGCAGTCCAATAGACGGCAGTGCGGTGGAGGCTTGTGTCTGTTGAATGGTGATTTAATGCTACATTTTCACCTAGTTGGAGAGACTCAATGCTTAGTAAATAAACATCAATGCCCTCGTCTTTTACTCTCATAATGAGCTTATCATATTCATTTGCTACATTAGTAGGGCCCTATGATTTCCGCGATGCAGAAAATGTGGATGGAATCGCGGAATCCAGTCATATAAACGGAATTTACTGTATAACGCGGATTTTCATGGAATTTGTCTTATTTTTGATGATTAAATAAAAAACAGGTCAGTACATATATATAGAATATATATATATATATATATATATATCTATATATATCTTATATATCGACTGTGTCTGTGAATATTAAACTGGAAAAAGACTTATTTAAATATGAATGTTATGCATGTTCATTTGATTACGAGAAAATACACAACACAGAGTTTGTGAAAAAAAGTTTTTTATTATTATTTATTACATTTGGAAAAGCTGTGCTTCCTGCATAAACCTGCCCCTGTTGGTTTGACAGTATCTTGCTTGCCCTACGCAGTTACCTTGTTTAATTTCTTAGTTCAAGTTGTGTATATATATAAATATTTACTTATATATATATCATATATATATATATATATATATTAGATCTATATATATCCCATGTTTGTGTTGGTGTGTGTGTTTATCTATATCCTATATACATATAATTTTCTATGTGTTAAGTTATTTAATATAATAGAAGTGAAGTTTAACTCTGTTAAGGTGCACTGTAATTCAGAACTTCATGTTTGAATAATAAAGTTTATTTAAATTGTATAACCTGCCCTCCACTACATCGGCCTATGTTTTCCCATTATTATAGTGTTTGATCACCACATTTGCGTTAACATTGCAAAAAATGGGTTATGTATATGTAATGTGTTATATATATATATATACTGTGTATTAAATATCATATAGATCTATATATATATATATATATTATATATTCAGTTATATGTAGCTATATACTGTCTTCATATACATACATTCCAAAGGTTGGACACACGAGATGGGAAGTGTATCCAACTTTTTACTATACTGTACTAGAATTATAGCTACACATAACGACTATTAGCGGCCGATATATCTGTATCCGTCTTTTTTTAACTCCTAATATCGGTTTTTTTTATACCCCGACCATCGGCCCAAAAAAACCCATATCAGTCGGGCTCTAGTACATTGTACAGTGCATTGAATAAAAGTGATGCAAGTATTACTTATATGCTTATCCTCTGCTTCTGCTTTTCAGTTCATCCGTTGGTAATTTATTTATTTTGGTTACATCCGTAGTCTTAAAATATTTCCAATTCCAAATAAATATAATTATGTGAAGAATGCTGCAAGCCTTGCGGTTGGAGTGCACTCTTAACTTTTTTTTACCAGTCGCTTTGATCGGTGATCCATTTTCTCAGAAAACACAAAAACAGCGCTGCTTGATTTGTAAAGCAATTTCCATGGCAGTAAATAAAGGTTGACTGCTTCTTTCTTCCTTCTCTAAATTCATCCTGCTCCTTCCATCGCTCTCGAGAGAGGCAGGCTCCATAAATCTGTCCATCTAACAATAGTTGAGCCAGCAATGTTTGTGGTGAGGATGTAGTGGCTGAGCATGCTCTATCACACTGACATTTATCACTATTATTTTGTCGTCCTTCTCTCTTTTATTTGACAAGGGCACACGGGGGTCCTGCATCCGGCCTCTTTGTCCATTCTGTCTCTCTCTGTCTCATTCAAACTTTTTTTCTGAATCCTTAGCTCTCAGACCAGGTGAAATTGAAAGTCTCCAATGGGAAAAGGCCACAAAAGAGCTCTCCAGCCTGTTTTCTCTTTTACTTTCTTTCTCTACATCGAGTACTGTTTCTTTCGGCATACCGGCATACACCTCTGCCCCTTCCATAAATGCATTTCTTTCTTTCTTTTTTCATTTATGCACATTTAAATCCAGCCTTTAATGCTTTCTCTAAGTGTAGGTGTTTTGTTAACTAGACATAAAAGGACAGTGTAAAAATGTACAGCTGATTTCTCGTTTCTTTTTATTATTCTCTAATTTATTACTTCCTGATCCTACATAGCTTGCTTTTACATCTCAGTTGTTTCTCATAGGCAATACTGTTATTAAATAAAGAACAACTGGAGAGTTTTTCTTAAAGCTATAGTTCAGCCAGAAATGAACATTCTGAATTCAGTACAGTGACATTACTTGCACGTCTTAGGCACCCAAGAGTGTCAATAAAATAGTACATTAGGATCACTGATTATTTTCCAAGTGCCGTAAAGTTGAAATATTCACCTGTTTTTGTTTTTTTCTTACTTTTTTCCCTCAGGTTTTTCTAATGCATGCAAAAGGGAGCAATAGCAACCACCATCATTTTAGTGTTAAATAAGTATTTAATAAAAAAAATGAATGTGAAGATGAGTAAGATTTTTTCATTGAAACAGATTTGGAGAAATTTAGCATTACATCACTTGCTCAACAATAGATCCTCTGCATTGAATTCACAATAATTTACAAGTAATCTAGTCCATCAATTAATATCTTGCGAAGCAAAATCTGTGTGTATATAATAAACACATTTCTGGCCAAAATACGAGTCCATAATCAATAATACAAATTCCTACAGTGAACATTCCCCCCGCTGTGGTCCTCTCACATCAAAATCCACCGACATATCCGTTTAGAACTGTTTTGGAACGTTTTTGCATGTAAACAGTGCTTGATCTGTGCGTATTTATGTCCTGTTTCAGACAAGATTACTTTTCACTGGAGAACGCAATGGATAGAGGACTCGTTTATGTTAAAAATGTCTTGTATTTGTTTATTACAAGCATGCATATTTGCTGACAGTCTTGAATGCTTTATTAAGTGTTAAAGTCATTCACTGTGTATTGCTTTTGCATAAAACCCAATTTAAAAAATAAATAAATAGTAAATGATCTCTTTAATATCTCATTTGGTTCTCCTACACAGTGATTAGAACTATATCTCTGCCTAGTATTTATCCTGCTAAGAAGAAAAAAATACCTTTTCTCCTTTTCCTTTTCACTTTTTTTCCCTAAAAATAAACATTTAGCAAAAATCCCCAAAAACTGCTATCAAATGTCAGAGATCTCAGTATGAACTACAGTTTTCATTAAATTATCTCAAGCATTGTCATCCAAATATCGCTCTTTGTTATTATAATTGCTCTACACTCTTACTGTATGTAAACAATTGTTTCAATTGTGTTTATTTTAATCTCTAACACAGAATTTTAAGAGCAACATCTGAGACAAAGTTACTTGATTCTCTTCAAGTCTCCTCAGCTATATGAAAAAAGCAGCCTCCAAGCAATAACATTTTCTTGCTTGTCATCTCTTTGAATGCCATTGTGAGTTTTTCCGTTAGGAAGTACCTATGGCTGGTGCTTTATTCTTGAAGAATAGCGTTGCCATTTCCATGCTACACTTCACAGATCAATGACTTCGGTTCACTTTCATTCCTATTTCTCTGCCATTTTCTATATGATGCACTTCTTTGCCCTTTTTTTTCTAATTTTTTCAGTCAGTCTCTCTCCCCCTCTCTCTTTCTCTGCATAGTGGCTGTTTGCCAGCTGAGTGCTCGTTGTGGTGTATCAGATGCTTGTATCCTGTTGCACTCTGTTGCCCTCAACCGCCCACCCCAGGGGCACCACAGCTAGAGGAGCACGAGCAAGGACATGCTCCAGTCACTTTAGACGGAGTTCCCTCCTCACCTGTGAAATGAAATTCCTCTTGATCGCACCAGCGGCACCTTAATAGTCACATGCACACAGCAAACACACACATTTGCCTGTTGAAAAACACATTTAGTACATTAGATGCACAAACTGAATACTAAAGAAGCCACACACACACAGGAGAGATGTTTTTGCAAAACGTGCGCCACACAGACACAATGCTGGAGCTGTCTCCCCTAGTTGTAGGTTTAGGCTACAAAGCCTTTGTAGTGGAATTGATTCTCCGCTTTGATGTATTATTATTGTCACAGCTAACCAAATTGCCACAGAGCACAGAGGTAACAATACAAACTCCATCTTATGTCTGTGCATGGGAGAGAAGCTTACAAATAAATGCTTATAAACATATACACATGTGGAAGTCTGTTTCCACCTCAGAGTAAAAAAGTGATTGTAGGACAGTTTTTTTCAAAGTAATATGTTACATTAATTACATTTACATACACCCAACACAGGAGCAAAATGGGTTAAAACATGTTTTTGGGTGTTAAATAATGGTGCAAATACCAGTAAACTGACTACTGCAAACCTTAGTAAATCACCTTGCACAATTCATTTAAATACTCTCCTCCCACAAATTTTGCATCCAAAAGAGCTCCTACAAATGCATATGCTATATGTAATAAGATCATCTGCAAAAATAAATGTCCACGCCCTTTTATTGCTTATGTTTAATTTAGTAAATTCTGACCAGTGTTGGGGAAAGTGACTTTTAAAAGTAATGCATTACAATATTGTGTAACTCCCTAAAAAGTAACTCATTACGTTACTTAGTTATTTTTTTATGGAAAGTAATGCTGTCACAAATCAAGCCTCTGTGGCTCACCTCCGATCACCACAAGAGGGAACCGTCACCGGAGTACTAACTGTTCCTTAGGACTTAATTTCCCATCACCCCATGCCTGAAATTGATTACCTGCACAGGTGCTTATCATCATCATCATGACTATTTAAGCGGTGCCTACCTTACCCTCATTGCGAAGTCTTGTTTTTGCTACTGCTGACATTTCTGAGCGTTTATACCTTGTTTGATTACCTGTTGCCTACCTGGATTGTCTAGACCCATCTGATCGTTCGCTGCCTGCCTCTTTGACCTTGCATTGTTATTGGATTTACTCTCTTCTCTGTCTGCCACCTGCCTCGACCCTTTGCATGGACTCTGGTTATGATTCTGCCTTGCCTACGTTGCCCTTGTATACTGTTGATTGAACTTTGCCTGTCTGTTTGTTAATAAAGCTGCACATGGATCCCAACGTCAATGAATCATCATTACAGAAGACTTCGCCGCAAGTCGATCCAGCGGCTTTCTATCACTTCACCACGGAAGTAGATGCTCAAGCGTCAGTACTGGCTTCTCATCAACAACAGGTGGTAGGTGTTCGAACAAGCAACAGACAATAAAAATGGGGAGGCCACAAGGAGGTAGGCGAGCAGTTATTATCCCTCCGTCAAGGAAGAAGTTCAGCAGCTGACTACGCACTATCCTCCCGCACGCTCGCTGCTCAGACAGGGTGGTTGCATGATCCCCTCAAGCTCCTCTTCCGCAAGGGACTCAATGCCGACCTACAATCCAAACTGGCCTGCCGTGATGAGGGTAGCTCTCTGGAACAATTCATTGAGCTGGCTATCCGCATTGACAACCTCATCCGCTCTCGACAACCACCTCGCTTCTCTTCGGCTCCCATGGTTATGAGGCATATACCACCTGAGACTGAAGCGATGCAGATCGGCTATACTCATCTCAGCGTGGAGGAGAGAGAGAGACGTGTTCGCCAGAACCTCTGTCTATACTGCGGTCTCTCTGGACATATGAGAGCTTCCTGCCCCACTCGAACGTCTCGTAACTCTTCTGCAGTGAGTCAGACTTCCAGTCTAGTTACTGTATTACAAATACCAGTTACTTTAAGGATTAATGGGGAGCTTATTGACACCACAGCTCTTATAGATTCTGGGGCAGCAGGAAATTTCATTGATTATGGGAATTCGCCAAAGGAAACCATACAAAAAGGGAAGTACGCCACGCGCGCAGGATAAGCTTCCGCATGGGATGTAAGGAGTCAGTCTCGATAGTAAGGGACACAGGAAGAAGTAAAAACGGCCCGACACGGCTGGAAGGCAGTAGATAAACGGGGCCATCCGGTTTAGGATCCGGCACGGGAGATGCGAACAAGTTCAATACAACCAGAAGAGGGAAATTGATGTATCCCTACGCAACGGATCCTCCCACACTGAACGGGGAGACTTATGGCGGACAGGAATTTCTTATATTTTCAGAAATCCAGGGCTGCAGGCCACCGCGATAGATCGGGGACTGGCCGCGGTGGGCATCTGCGCAAGACAATGACACAGACACGCGTGGTATATTCGCTGGTCCACAAGCGAAAGCCAAGCATGCGGACGTACTCGGACCAAGCTAGGTCAAACGAGCACGTGGGGGACAAATGCCGAGACCGCGGAAGAGGGAAACATTGGTTACCATGACTAACGACTGAAGCAAGGGTAGACACCAGCGAGACAGGGCGAATAAGGCGACACAGAAAAACGGCGAGTTCAGCGTCGTCGCCAGACAGCCCAAAGGCAAGAATGCCAGCAGCCATCGGAGAGCAGGCGTACCAGCGCCTTTGAATCGGGCGCGCGTCAGTCTCCCGCGCAATACAGCGCAAATTGTAGACAAGTGTAGACACGGGACAGCACTAAACGCTCGCGCGGGCAATCGAGTTCAAGAAGGACTCTAGCAAAATAAAGTGCATAGTCAAGCAGTTCTAAGTTTTCCAACATAGGTCACAAACCGCGACGAGTCTGAAGCCATGAGGAGAAAAAATATATATAGAGGGAAGGGGCAGAGTACCAGAGGGGTCAATCGACAACGTCCACCTCGACACTGTCTTCAGCGCGAGGAATTCTTCTTCGGCGTTGAGAAAAGAAGGGATGAGGAGGGGTTCTCGATCCTTTGGCAAACTTGACTAACCGTGTGTCGGATTAATCGAGAACTCGACACTAGTCTCGAAATTAGCCAGCGAGATGTACACCCGGCGACGCTGAAGTCGCTGCCGAAGTAGGGGACGTACACCAAGCGAGCCTGAGAGTGGAACAGAAAAACATAATGCAGGAGAAGTGTGGGCCAAAGAGGTTGGCAACGCAAAGACAGGGGCAACAGGCTTCGCAAGACCAAAGTGCTTACAAATCTTCATGCAGTGTCGGCAGGGGCGCTTTCTACAAAGACATATAAATCTGGGAACTGACGGAAATGGTGATGTATTGTTATGCCGTTCGGGCTGTCGAACAGTCCTTCTGTATTTCAGTCATTTATTAATGATGTGTTCCGAGACATGCTAAACTGTTGGGTCATCGTATATATGGATGATATCTTGATCTACTCGGACTCCTACAAGGATCACGTCAAGCATGTTCGTTCTGTTCTCCAGCGTCTCATTACCCATCAACTGTATGCCAAGACTGAAAAGTGTGAATTTCACCAGAGCACTGTATCATTCCTCGGGTATGTGATCAGTTCGGGAGGGGTAGCCATGGATGACAAAAAGGTGCAATCTGTTGTTAAATGGCCTCAGCCTGCCACTTTAAAGGAGTTGCAACGATTTCTGGGATTTGCTAAATTCTATCAACGATTCATTTGCAACTTCAGCACAATTGCAGCACCCATGACATAGATGATCAAGAAGGGGAGACAACGTCTCGTCTGGACACCGGCCGCCAGTTCCGCATTCCAAGAACTTAAGGAGAGATTCACCACCGCTCCTATCCTGCATCATCTCGATCCTGAACAGGAGTTCATTGTGGAGGTGGATGCTTCCAGCACTGGTATCGGCACTATTCTTTCTCAGTGACATGGTACTCCTCCTAAACTGTTCCCTTGTGCATTCTTATCTCGCAAACTCAGCTCCACAGAGCAGAACTATGATGTGGGCAATCGAGAACTCCTCGCTATGAAGGCAGCTTTGGAGGAGTGGCGCCATTGGCTCGAGGGAGCTAAACGCCCATTTACAGTGCTGACTGATCATCGCAATCTGGAGTATTTGAGGTCTGCCAAGAGACTTAATCACAGGCAGGCAAGATGGTCTTTATTCTTTACACGATTCAACTTCACTGTGACATACCGCCCAGGCACACCGAACACGAAAGCGGACGCTCTGTCAAGACTTTGAGTCATCCTTGCAACCACCCTCCTGTGAATCCATCATCCCTTCTACCCCGGTTCTCGCTCCCATACATTGGGATATCATGACGGAGATCACAGAGGCCCAAGCCACCGATCCACCACCACCCGAAAGCCCACCTAATCTCACTTGCGTGCCCTGCGTCAAAGAGTCATTCAATGGGTTCACTCGACTCCCAGTTCTGGTCATCCAGGTATCGCCGCCACTGTACAACTACTCACCAATCGCTTCTGGTGGCCCACTTTGCAGACAGAGACTATAGCATACATCCGGGACTGTTCCACATGTAATGTAACCAAACCCTCTCACCAACTACCTGCAGGCCTCTTACAACCTCTACCCATTCCACAACGCCCCTGGTCACATATAGCCATAGACTTTATCACTGATCTACCCTTGTCCAGGGGTCATACCACTAGCCTGACAGTTATTGACCGATTCTGAAAGACATGTCGCTTGATCCCACTGCCCACTGCTCTTGAAACGGCTGAATCCTTATGCAATTATGTGTTCAGGTTCTATGGTCTTCCTGAGGACATAGTCTCCGATCGGGGGCCACAATTCACCTCCCGAGTCTGGTCGGTCTTCTGTCAAAAACTGAATATCAATGTCAGCCTCACCTCTGGTTATCACCCTCAGTCCAATGGCCAGGTGGAACGTTTGAATCAAGAGCTCACCCGCTTCCTCCGCTCCTACTGCCACCGAAATCAGGCGGACTGGAGTCGTCATCTGTTATGGGCCGAATATGCTCAGAACTCCCTACGCAAGCCAGCCACAGGCCTCACTCCTTTCCAATGTGTTCTGGGTTTCCAACCTCCCTTATTCCCATGGTCCGTGGAGCCCTCAGACTTACCTGCTGTTAACTCATGGCTCCAACGCAGCGAGGAAACCTGGAATGAGGCACATGTCCACCTTCAACGGGCCGTTCGGAGAACAAGCTGATCGTCGTCGGCATGCCAATCCCAACTATCAGCCGGGTCAGTGGGTCTGGCTGTCTACCCGTGATCTTCGCCTGCGGCTCCCTTGCAAGAAGCTCAGTCCCAGGTATGTGGGTCCATTCAAAATCATTAGACAAATCACACCTGTATCTTACCGTTTGGCCCTTCCCTCTAATTATCGTATCTCACCCACCTTTCATGTGTCTCTGCTTAAGCCTGCTGGTGGTTTGAGAGGAGCAGAGTACCAGGAGGAGGCTGGTGACAGAGGAGCCCCTTCCATCATCGTAGACTGCGAGGAGGCATAATCAACGTTCACGAGAATCCTGAATGTCTCGTAGCCGGGGCAGGTGAATCAGTATCTAGGTGATTTGGAGGGGTTATGGTCTCGAGAAGCAAAGGAGCGGTCTGGGGTTACGAAATTCACCAACACACTCCAGTCAATGCACAGTCTAAGAGATGTGTTAGCACTACGGAAATCGAACCGGAAATAAAAAGCCCGGACACGGCCCGATATCGACCCGGGAAGGACCCGTGGCATTGTCATGAACTCCTCGTGAAGGGGTGTCGAAGAGCAGGAGCCGCTCGCGGGGGGCTCTGTCACAAATCAAGCCTCTGTGGCTCCCTCCGATCCCCACCAGAGGGAACCCTCACCGGAGTACTAACTGCTCCTTAGGACTTAATTTCCCATCACCCCATGCCTGAAATTGATTACCTGCACAGGTGCTTATCATCATCATCATGACTATTTAAGCGGTGCCTACCTTACCCTCATTGCGAAGTCTTGATTTTGCTACTGCTGACATTACTGAGCATTCATACCTTGTTTGATTACCTGTTGCCTACCTGAATTGTCTAGACCCGTCTGATCATTCGCTGCCTCCCTCTTTGACCTTGCATTGTTATTGGATTTACTCTCTTCTCTGTCTGCAGCCTGCCTCGACCCTTTGCATGGACTCAGGTTATGATTCTGCCTTGCCTATGTTACCCCTGTATACTGTTGATTTGAACTTTGCCTGACTGCTTGTTAATAAAGCTGCACATGGATCCCAACATCACTGAATCCTCATTACAAATGTGCTCTGTTACTTTTTAAATCTGGGGTGGCTTGCTTGTTTGTTTTTGATTTAAAAAAAGAAATGTCTTTTTTTTTATAAATGTAAAAGAAAGCCCTTCCACAACAAAAGTGAAATGAATACGCCTCGGGCTGAAGGAAATGTAAATTCACGTCTGTACAGTAGAAGGCACAGCTCAAACCAACTGCAAGAAGAATATGATGCAGGAGAAAAAAGTTCCCCACTATTCAGCAATAACGAAAATGAAATGCAAATATGTCATTTTTGCTTAGTATGGCTGAATTGGATCATTGAAGGTCAGTAGCAAAGACATTGGTTAATAAAATGGGATTAAATACATAACTGATATTTGTCTTATTTAACATTTAATTATTGCAGGTTAGTATAATATTCTGAGCTTGCATTTGGTTGTTTTTATTCATTTTGAGGAATACTGAATCTGTTTTTGTGCAGGTCAAGATGAGTAAATACATGTTCATATTTTGTCTAGAACTATAGTAAGCATCATGCTGACACAGCGCACACAACGCCTTTGCACTTACTCCTGATTTCTCTCAATATGGCAACACAAGAGCTGTCAGTCAAGACATGGCAAACAAAGTAACTGGCATTACTTATTTGAAAAAGTAACTTTACAATGATTATGTGACTTGCATTACTTGTAATACATTACCCCCAACACTGATTCTGACAATGGTTTTTAACGGCAAAAGAGGGTTTGCGCTGGTGCAAGCTTTTAGTAAATCTGGCTCATAATATGATCAGTGACACAACTCACTGCTTAACTACCATACTGTAGATGCATTGTTGGAGAAACTACTGTAACTCGATAGTCATGACTGTTTCCTGAATACGTAGGAATTATGTTGCAGTCATCTTTGAAACACCGCCTTGGTTGGAACTGTTGTTAAAGGGTTAGTTCACCCAAAAATAAAAATGTTGTCATTAATTACTCACCCTCATGTTGTTCCAAACCCGTAAGACTGAACTATGTCGGAAAAGACAGATGTTGCGACCATAGTTGGCTAAAAGATGTTTCATATTTGCTATAAAAGCTATTTTTACATCAGCTTTTCTCATGAAACTTTCCCAAAAATGTTTGTTTGGAATACATGAAATGCACGTCAACAAAAATGTGAATGAATTGTAATGTTTAAGGTTCATATAAACAGAAAGTTTAGGGTTCATACACTCTCAGAAAAAAAGGTGCAAAAGCTGTCAGTGGGGTGGACCCTTTTAAAAATTACTAAAATATACAGTACCATTTAGGTACTAATATATACCTTTAAGGTACTATTATACACTCATTAAAGGGTCAAAAAGACAGCTTATTCTAAGAGTGTATAAAGAGAACTTTCAGAATCTGAATCTGTCTGGATTCATTCTGATTGACAAACATTTGTAAGTAAACAACTATTGTAAAATATCAAGGCATTTTATCACAAAAAAAGTCACAGTGTGAGATATTGTTACATACAAAGTCACATATCTTGAAAAGAATTTCACAAAAGTAACAATTACGGGAAACAAACTCACAGCTGTGATGTGTAAAGTCAAATTGCAAGAAACAAAGTTGCAATTATGAGGAACAAACTCACAATTGTTTATTTTTGTTTGTTTTACTCTAAGATGGAAGCAAGCACTCTTATCTTCATACTCTCAGTTCCTACTAGCATTTTACTCAAATTTGAAGGTTTTGACCTACTTTGTTATTATAATCCTTTCTGGTGTTGACTTTTTGGTTCTTCTGTGTCCATCGTTGCTCATTTTTTCCACTTACTTTTTGTTATGCAGTATGAGTTGACACACACACATACACACACACACTCATATTTATGTGAGGAGAAAATTTAGTAGTTTCTTTCTGGCTGTGGGGTGTTTGAATATGTATGATGGCCGTCGGGTTTTCTTCTAGTCAAGCCTGGTACCGCGCAACGGCACACTACCTCTGAACACACTGTCTGTCACAGGTATTTATCACTGCACCCATGTGTCTTTGTGTGTGTGTGTGTGTGTGTGTGCGTCCGAGAAAGCAGGAGAGTTGTTGCGGACTGCCAAATAAACAACCTGGCGGAACATTTCTCAACAGGTCTGCGTGTTTGTGCATCTCTGATAGGAAGCCAGGCGGTCCATCAAAAGCGTGCGAGTGAGTGTTTTACTGGGACAAGAATAGTGGCATATCATTTTAGAACTATGCCTATTGAGAAATGTTTTCCTTTGTAGTTATTCTGCTATATGTGGGGTACTTGCATTGCTTGTATGCTTTTTTAAATGGTCCAAAATATGAATGTGTGTGTGAATGTCAGTGAAAGCAGGCTGGCTGACCTTAAGAAAAGCATACTTTCAGATGTCAAACTACTCCCTTTCTTGTCCTTTTCCTTTTTCAGGGCTCTTTTAGAGACCAAACTGTAATTTTCTTCTGTCACATTTGGCCTATCCAGGATTTTACCACACACATAAACACAATCGCTTTCTGTACATTCAAATATTGCCTGAGGACATTTGGCGAATTTCAAACATGGAAAAAAAATGTTCAATATGGTGGCCTATAACCTTTCAAGGTGCATGTCCTGCATCTTTTTTTTTTCTTTTCTCATGTCCACTTCTTATCTCCATATCTTACTTACTCTTTTATATGACTTTGTTTTAATGAGTCTTTTTAACAATTCATCAAAATAACTAATGGATCTGACTATACTGCTTGTTCTGTTGGTTTGTGTGCAGCCTGTGAGGTCAACTCAATACTTTTTTTTGCCATTATTCTGCAATACATTGCCTTTTTATCTCACCACATTCAATTCAGACTCACATTCACAACTAGGGTGAAATATTATTCCTTTTTCCTGTGGTACTGGTGAGTGCCACTGCTGCAAAGTAGTAGAATGTGGGTTCTCTTCTGTAAATGTGGGTGGTTGTGTTAATCTATTCATCTATCTGATGTCAAAAATTTGCATAGCTTTGGAATGAGCCAAGTCTGCAAATTAGTTTCAATAGATTGGTTTATCAGTGTGTTGGTAGTTTTGAGTCTTGGGTCTTATCTGACTGGTCTGATGTGAATAACCACTGTTATTTCTGTTTTACATTTACTGCTGGTGCTAATTGTCAAATTCACAAAAAAACCTAATTGAATTTGATAAACCTTTTTTTGTTGTTGTTGTTGTCACTGTAATCTTAAAGTAGTTATTTCCAAATATAATCCTAAGTAGTTAATAAGATTCTGTGCTCTATTACTGCCAATTGAGGTGTCTGGAGATGATGTTTGCTGTATACTCAATACTGCTAATTAGATTGCAAAAATGCAGCATATTTCGGATTTATACCCATGTGTAATCATTTTAAACCTGGGAGTTTTCTGTAACATATGCATATGTGCTATTACATAAAAAAAGATGTAATGTCTTTGTCAGAGTGGACATAAAAACTTAAAAAGCTTTTATGTAAGAGATTTTGTTGGAAAAAGTATATGAGATGATAACTCACACACACAAAAACACAAGACACTTCTTGCTGAAACATTTACTCCGATAACTGGATAATGCAACCACTTTCAATTATGTCCATCTCCAGAGACCTGGCACTGAAATAAATGACCTCAGTGGGGAAATTGTTTATTTGCTCTGTCACTTGACTCTCCCTGGCATTTAAATGTGGTCCCAGCAGACACTTACCGGGAGCTCATCTGACCTGCTGTTTCTAGAGCCTCTCCTCTGGGATGAGGATCTGTAAACTGCTAGGAGCTTCACAATACAAGGAAAAGTCATTGTTATCATTTCAGAGAGGCTTTGCTAACTTGACTACTAGTGACAGGGAATACTATAACTAGGGGTGGGCAATAAACCAGAAGAGATTTTGGACTATCACATTTCCATGCTCATCATTTGATAGTGGCTTAAAAATAGAAACAAAGAAATGTAAAAAGACATCTCTTCATGTAATATTGAAACTTTACTTGAACTTGGAAAGCAGTAAGAAGAAGAGTAAGGACTGATTTCATGAAGCAGTTGGAACTTTTGCATGCTGTTTCACCACAAAACCTGGCATCTAATTTCCATCGAATATTATGCACTATACATTTTTATTATTTTCTGGCCAAGCACTACTCCTTTCTATGCAAATAAGGCTCATTAAACACAAACAAATTACATTTCTCTCTTACCGCCACAACAATTTTGTTTTAAAAGATTATTTTCTAGATGTGGCAGCAGTAAATTTTAGGCATGCAGGCAGATATTTATTTTAAACAACCTTGTGAGAACCTCAGTTTCTGCGCATTACCTGATTGCATAATTCTTGTAGTGAATCATCTGCTGAAACAACAGAGGCAGCGTGTGCTAATAAATGATGCTATCAGGTACAAATAGCTATATGCACAGTGTTCAGGAACATGGTTTAATAGGACGTGTTTTATGAATGTTCCGTCTTCCTTTTGGGTACATATTCATGAAGAAGACTTATTGGCTTTTACTGAGCATTGTTCTAAACTCT
This sequence comes from Sinocyclocheilus anophthalmus, assembly GCA_018155175.1. Classification (NCBI taxonomy): domain Eukaryota; kingdom Metazoa; phylum Chordata; class Actinopteri; order Cypriniformes; family Cyprinidae; genus Sinocyclocheilus; species Sinocyclocheilus anophthalmus. The sequence continues at coordinate 117,623 of JADLZN010007891.1, read as the reverse complement.
GTTCTACTAGTGACTGCTCACTAGAAAATAAGGTTTAGGATCTTTTCCTTGTGTTGTGTCTCTGTCCATGGTGCTGAAACACTCACAGCCTCAACTAATATCAAACTCAAGCTGCGCTTTTGACAGAAAGAAATGGATAAACATATTGTTTATTATGACAAGTTCACCTGTGTGCATTAGTGTTAAGGTTAACTGCATCTTAAGCTGTGTCAGCATAATTTGTGGCATGCTGTCGATTACCACAGGAAATTATTGATATAAACAAAACAAAAATGTGTTTACAGTAACGCACAGTAATGGCACTCCATAAGGTTTAAAAGCAGAAAGAAACCTTATTTTTTATTAATATTTTATTTGGTTTTATTTTGTTGTTTATTTATTTTATTCAAAGTTTTGTGGTCTTAAGTTTAAGGATTTTGTGTGTGTGGTGTGTGTGTGTGTGTGTGTGTTTGAAAGAAGTCACTTTTGCCTACCAATGCTGCATTTATTTGATCAAAAATACAATAAAAACAGTAATATTAAAAAAATACTATTTAAAATAACTGTTTTCTAAATGTACTCTAAAATGTAATTATTCCAGTGATGCAAAGATGAATTTTCAACATCATTAATCCAGTCTTTAGGAGCACATGATTCTTCAGAAATTATTCTAATATGCTAATTTGCAGCTCAAGAAACTTATTATTATAAATGTCAAATATAGTTTTTTTCAAAACTATGATTTTTTTACAGGATTATTTGATGAACAGAAACTTCAAAACAGCATTTAAGTGGAATATAATTTCTTTGTAACATTATAAATGTATTTAGTATCACTTTTGATCAGTTTAAATGTATTTTATGTATTACTTTCCCCCATAGATTCCCATTATAATTGATCTCTTTGCCCAACCGATGAAAGGCTAGTTCACTCTTACAGAGTAATTTGTTAGAAATAATGGTATTTTTATTCGGGTGTGGTGGTGTGGTGTTGGTTGGTGTTAATAGAGAGAGTTCATTGAATTGTCGAATGGAAATGTTGATCAAAATATAATCCAACTTTCTATCTTGCTCCTTACACTACTTTTTTGTTGTGTTTTTTTGTTTTCCTTCCTTTCATTCTTCTCCTTCTATTATTTCTGACTTTTGACCAGATCTTCTCTCGTCTATAATAAGTTTGACACAAAATATTGTATGACTACAAATAGTCAAGCAATATTTTCTGTCACACTTGCATTTCCAATAGCTTTTTTTCTCACACCAATTATTTTAATAAATTTTTTTCTCCCCAAGAAAAGCAAAACTGCCAGAGTTGTGGGACAGTTTTAAATGTGCTCAGTGCCTATGTCTCTTTTTATTCTCTCTCTTCTCCTCTGGCTCACTATCGCTCCTTTGCTGTCTCTCCCGAAAGGGTGCTGTCACCCTCTATTCTGTCGTCCTTTTCCTGCTGTTGTACCTGCCGGAGCAGCTTTCCTATCTCTGCAAATCCCCAAGGACACTTTCTGTCTTCCTCTCTCTAATTTTCTCTTGCTCCCTCTCGCACATGAACTGTATTCCTGCACATAGACTTCAAAGAGAGAGGGGCACTGCAAAATTTGCTGAAGGATACTCACTGTTTATGATGATTCAGATGCTGTTTTTTGCAATATGTAAAATCAAGCCAAGCTTATGGTAACATTAAATGTGTAGTGTTACTGCAAGGCGCACTGCACATTGATGAGGGTTCAAGATCAGTGTAGGGTACCCAACCCCCCCCCCCCCCCCCCCCCCCCCCCCCCCCTATATTCTAGTAGCCCCTAACCTAACTGCCGCAGAAAACTTTCTGCAAGTCAATGACCAAAAGCCCAATACTAGCTTGTGCATGGAAGGATACAAACTCACCAGGAGTGAAAAAAGTGACAAAGGTTTGAACCCCCTTCCCCCTTTTTCAATACCATAGGGAAAAAAATCAATAATTTTCAAAAAAGAAGAAGAAGAATCCATACATTCATAATCCTGTGAAACTTTTTTGGTTGTTGATGTTAATAATGTGTTTTAATGTCGGTAATAGCCACCAACAATGCATCTAATGTTCTCTCTGACTTTCCATGTTCCCTTACAAAAATTAGCCATGGTTTTATTATGAATAAAACCAAAAATCATGGTTCTTGTAGCCATGCATGGTTAACCACAAATTAACCATGGTTTTTACTTCAAATAATAATTTACATAGAAGCATTAAGATAATATTTGTGTGGTTATAAAATCAGACCTAAGCTAACAACAGCCTTTAAAATGACTTAAAATGCATTATATAAAACAATGAAGCAATAATGATTGGTTAATTAATAATTATATGGTTTCATTCAAATAACACTGTTAAAATACATAATGTAATACAAAATAAACAATTTATGTACGTTACATATTATTACAAATGCCTGCAAGAGCGCCAAAGGCCTGGTAATTGCTGCTGTTACAATACAGGATGATCAAGTCCTTTATATTGACCGAACATTTAGGCTAATTAAAATATCCACTTAATCTTACATTTTTGGCCACCTTTTTTCAATAGAAATACTACAGCCTCTATAATTTATAAAACAAAAACATGTGGGCATCACAACCCTTACAAAAAACAACCATGGTTTTATCGTTGTAAAACTGCTTAGTTCTCTTTTGAGTGATTTCTGAATGCTTGAGACTATAAAATCAATCAGACAACTGTATTAATGGGGGGCACAACAATACGATTCTGCTTAGGGCACCCATTTGGCCAGCAGCGGCCCTGGGCTAAATACTTTTTTAAACTCTTTAGAAAATCTAAAAACCGTTAAATAAAAATGTTTCATTGCATTATTTTTAACAACTAAGCTTTTGATTATTTATAACGTTTTATAAGGTGAATTTCTAGGTGAAGGATTAAGATGATTGAACTGCTCCCCCCCCCCACACACACACACACAATCAATTAAAATCCTCAGCTGCACAGCATTGACCTCATTATAATCAAAAGTAACTAATAGTCATTTGCAAGCCAAAAAAGGTTCAGTCAAGTGTTCATTTACACTAAGTGCATGAGCATGGTTCTGTGCTCTACTCTGGGCCTCCGATTCTGACTTTGCAATTGTGTTGGTCCTCAGAGCAACTCGGCATCTGTTTTGACAGGCTGTTGTGAAACTTTGAGGACGTGTGTGCCATGGGACGAGTGAAACGAGCAGTGTCAGTGTTCCTGAAATGAAAAGCGTTTTCTCCGTTTTCATTTGCCATTCAGTGCACCTCTGTTTTGTTAGGAAAATTGGGTTGTTGATTCACAACTGGGATGTTTCTTTTCAAACTCAGTGTCTGACTCTCTTGCTGTTCGTGGAGAGGATGATAATTTGTGTGAAAAATGCTCTCAAGAGATAGAGTTGTCGTAATGAAATGGGGTGCTGTTTTAATTTTCACTCTTTCTGTAAAAATGTAATCAGGAAACTTCTATGCACTCTGAGAGTGTAGATGTTTCTGCTATTCATGTGTCCCTGTTTCTTCTTGCTATAAAAATAATATGTCTAGAGCCTGCCCTCACTCGTTTTGTCAAAAATGGGCTTTGTGTAGAAACATGTAAATTAATTGGCTTTATTACAGTGAAAAATATTATTTAACATGCTGCATGCTTGTTTTTGTGAACCTTTTAGTAACGTTTACATTAAAAAGTAAATCTGTTTGTTCAGATGTAACATTTGAAAAGTCTGATTCATTGTAGTGATGTATTGTTTTGAATTAGTAGGTTCAGATGTTTCTGTCCCTCATATCATGTAGCATTGGAAAGTCTGATTCATCTGAGAGCTAAAGTCCCATTCATTTTATTGAATCAGTTCAGGCCCTGTACATTCCCTGTGCTATGTTTTGTAAAAACATAGTTATGTAAAAAAGAATTTTTTATTGTTGTTTAGGAAATATTTACCTCTTCAGTTTTGATACTTTCAGCCTAATTGGGATTGTTAATTCATTCAAAACCCCTCACTGTTTGTTTTGTTTCAGAGAGACGAATTATAGTCTGTGTCCAAAAGCTTAAGCAGCTGACTTGTTGCCTCACTTTCCTATTAGGCTTTATAGGCAACGTTTGCGCATGAAGGTACCTCCCGAAACTGATTTAGGACAGAGTTCTGAGGCAGCATATTAGTTTAAGGATCCACAACAAAATAGAGAGAGCAACTAACAACTAAGTAAATGTGTAATTAGCCTACTTCAATACTAATTGTGCACTAGTAATGACATTACAAGTGGAAAAGGTTGGCCCAAAGTGCACATGTACAAACAAACTGACCAAAAAATTGCAACTTTCATTAGTTTATTGGATAGTTATTAGATCTTTTGTTTTCTTATGAATATTGTCCCTATTTATGTCCAATATTTGTAGCTTGAAGTGAATCTTAACTTTTTCAGAGCAGTAGCTCAACTCAGACTACTTTAAATTAATAGTAGTTTGTAACTTGGTAAACTACATTTTCAAAGAAGCTTCTGGTATCTGGATCTATCCTGGCCATTTGCTTGAAAAGTTCAGGAGTTACTGATGTAAAGCCGAGAAAAACATTAGAAATGGTGTTGTTGTTCTTCAACTCTGCATGCAATTTGAGGCAAGGTGATAACCACCTCAGGCAGAAAATGAAGTTTATGTGTCTTTTGTTTCTCTGTCTGTCTCTCTCTCTCTCTTGTTCATTCTTCTGTTCCTGTCATTTGCAGTCTCTGTATGTGTCTACCTCCATCTGTTCCCTGTCTCTCCATATCACTTCCTTTCTTATACCTCCTGCCTTACTTTTCCCCTCTGTTGGGTTTCTCCTCGCAATCCTTCTTTTAATGTGTTGCGGTGCGGTAATCGCTGAGAGCTGTGTCATTGCACTCAGCAGCTCTTTTATGATGCTTCTCACTTGCTCCTTGTTCCTCGATCGACTCGTGACGGTAAACTCTAAGTGACTTGACGTGGCTTCAAACCTGCTTCCTCTGGAGACTTGTTACATCACACGATCTGTTATTTTCAACTCTCTCTATGTGGTCGCATGTGTCAGTTGCATAATATTTTAATATAAAAATGGATCATTCTCAGCGTGAATAGTTCTTGACATTGTGACCGCTCTCTCAAAATCACGGTACGGATTATTTGAAAACTGTCAGTTTCAAAGCACCTTTCTGTCTCTCTCTCTCTTTCTTCAGCGTGGAGCCGGGCTGGCAGAGGGTGGTTCAGGTGGATCTGGAGGTGGACGGTGTCGGAAGTACGGTAGGCAGCAGGTCCATTTCCTGGGCTGTGGAATATCCGGGCATCAGGGCCAGCAATGAGGAAACTGAGACGCAGATCCACCTGGCACAGAAAGACCTAGTTGGCATCGTGCCGCTGGCTATGGTGAGAACATCGTCATTTCGGCGCTCTCTCAGGGAGGCGCTGGGTCTCTTCGGGGAGTTCTGGGACTGACAGATAAAAGAGGCAGGCGGTCACGCTTTTTAGTTGACTTAGATATAATGTAAAAGAAACCGCCTGGGTTGTCAAGACCATTTTTTCGGTTTAGCATAATCTCATGTTTTAAAAAGCAATGGTCCAGTAAAAATATTGAAGACACGAGTGACCAGAATCAAATATTTTAAATTACAACTACAATTATTTTGATATTCTTAAACAGTTTGCATTCTACACTCTTAGAAAAAAAAATGGCACAATAGCTGTCACTGGGGCGTATCCTTTCAGAAGGTACTAATAGATGCCTAATATTAACTCTCCCCACCAGAGTATTACTTTAAGTCACCAGCCACAATTTTTTAAATTAATTTATTTCTTAGTTACTTAATTACTTACTATATTACTATATGAATATTGTGTACAAAGTGAACAGCTGAATAATTAAGACATGAAAATGTATGAATACATACACATACACATTGGGTGTATAACATGCACCCAAACACCTACATATATATTGTTAAGCGTGTATACACACGTATACATACACATACTGTACATACAAACCCCTTATACATTGTACTGTGTATGCTCGCAAATTCATAAATGCATACATACAAATGCATACATTCCCACGTATGCCTATATTCAGACACTTGACAGTGGAAAATATTTTAACTAATTAGAACATAGAATATATGAATAAAAGAAAAGTTACTAGTGACATTAACACCACTTATCTCTTAGGATACTACTTGTTTCCTTTAATATTAACATAAGCAAGAACTAAATGAAGGTGGTAATACACTAATCTGATTGCCGGATATCATAGTTTCTTGTCGAAAAATTAACAAACAATATATACAATTATTTGAAACACTTAGAGTACACCCCTAAGCTTGACCACTAAACTATTTTTACAAATATCTTTTGTCTTACTAATATCTTATATATAAGCTCTTCTAGGGGTAACACATAACTTAAGCCAAATTTCAAATATAGGCACAGACTTCCATTTCTGTAAAACTGCCTTCTTTGCTAAGATCATACATAAAGAAACAGTTTGTGACACATATTTACATCCTATGCCCGAAGTATCTCCAAAAATGCCCAGTTTTGGCCGAGGTGGCAAATTGATTTTATATGCTTCTGAGATAAATCTGAATATACTCTTGCCAGAGTTGCCTGATTTTTATGACATGACCAGAAAGCATGAGACAACATATCTTCAGAGATGTTACATTTGTTAGAGGATACATTTGGCTAAAATGTTTGTAGTTCGGTTCCTTTTCCCAATCTTGCCTAATATGATTAGTGTTTATGTTCACCTTATCTAGTAATAAAGCATAAAAGAAAGAAACAGTGCCTAGTTCTATTGAAATGTGATTACATATAATTCCAAGTGTTTGATGAATAGATATGTTTTCAAAACCAGTGAAATATTTCCTAGTAAAAAAAAAAAAAACTGTAGATAAAATATCATATTTTAATTTAAGTTGACTAAATGAGCCAAATTTATTATCAATATATAAGTCTCTATGGAATTTAAACCCTTTTGCTTCCATTGGGAGAAAATCTTGTCTTGTAAGCCAGGGGTAAAGGTGTGTTTTTTACAAATTGGGCTGTCCAGATATACAGTAGCCTCTATGTAGAAGATCCAAAAATGATTGAATATTTTAAGAAAGTTATTTATTACTATATTTTCATTATAAAAACTTGAATCAATATTTATTGGACTATTCAACAAAGCTTCTAAAGATGTCTTCCTATAGAAAGTTATTTCTAACCAAACCCATTCTAGTATCTCTGTATTCTCTGGAGTTTGTCTCCACCAGGAAAGGAACTGTAAATTATCGGCCCAGTTGTAACATCTGAAGGAGAGAAGACTAAATCCTCCCTCTGCTTTGGACTTGCATTATGTTTTTTAGATATTCTGACAGCTTTATATTTCCATATAAATGAAATAATTATAGACTGTAATTTTAAAAATATTGACTGGTATGAGAACTGGAATGGGAAGAAAATGACATTTTGATTGCATTGAACTTAAATATAGAGATAGGTAAAGTCCTCCAAAATGTTATATTATCTTTTAGCTGATTCACTTTTATGTCAATTTGCCTTAAGTATCTTTCATGACCCCCAGGATATTTTGTTGTATGAACATGTAAATATATCAAAAGAAAGAACAGAGCTACATTCATTCTTTTTTATCAACACACAACAAAAACAAAAAGCTGAGAAAATTGCACTGGTATCCAAGACTTCATCTGGATCGGATTCAGAATGATGAGCAAAACATGAATTATCCAATTCATGACTCCAATTGAATCCGTGTATCATTCGATCATTTGTTTTTTGATTTAATATTGAAAGTAGAAAAATGAGAAAACGGCTCCTTTTTCGTTTTTTTGTTTTTTTCCAAAAAAACGAAAAATGAGAATGCAGCTTAAATTTTCGTTTTTCGTTCAGGGGTAGAAAAATGAATAAACAGCTTGAATAAATCGATTTCTACATGTGGACGGGAATTAAACGCCCCTTTCTGCTGATTGGTCAGCTGAAGTTCAAACCGTGCCATCATCAGTTCTTCTGCAGTATCACGCAGCAGAATAATAGTCCTCTGCTGCCGCAGTTGTTTGGATCCAGTCTTTTTCATCAAATTAACAGGCTAATGAATAGCTCGACACAACTCATACCTGGGCAGAGTCTAGACAGGGCTTTCTTCGGTGTAGAGTATAATCTATTCTTTGCTCACTGGCAGGCAGGGTATGGATATAACAGCTGTCAAAGCCTCCCCTGCTCACCAGTATGCTGTGTTGTTTAATTAATAAATTAATTCATTCATTTGTATTAAAATAAATACTTGAAACACTAATACCAAAAAAGGAAGAATAATAAATTGGCTGGGTAGTATATGAGGCCTAATATGTTCACGACAGAAGGGGGGAAATCAACGCAAGAACTGCCATCGACGGACAACTCTGAGAACAACGATATTAAAGCCTACCGTTAGAGTTGTATAATGTATCCCTTGTTTTATTAAAATGATTATAAGTGATATCTCAAAAGATTGCACTTGTGCGCGACGGACGTACTGCGCACTCGCACGTGAAGATGCAAAACGCAAGATTTCATAAAATATATTGCTGCCATTTCGGTTTGTTTCTCACACAAACCCTCAGTATACCTTCAGATGCTTGAATATGAGGCCCTACCCACATATGCATAGGATTTTAACGACAGTATATGCTCCGCTAAAAACAAAAAACAAAAACCTAAGTCACCATTCTCTAGCCATTAATTGGCAAGTGCTGCAGGACCTTTTTGTGGCGTAAAAATGTCCTTGTGGCATATAGTCCAGTCTGCTGAACTATTATATTTTCTGAGAAATCTGCTTTGCAGTTTGATTGCGCAGCACTACCCGCCGTAGAACCAAGTGCGTATCCTTTGCTATCATATAATCAATTTTATAAAACACAAGACTACATTAAAACCTAACAGTAGGCTATTAATATCTGTTGTTCTCCGGTGTGTCTCAAATGACATTCTTGCGTGAACATATAGGCCCTATATATACCAAGGCCATATATTCCTGTCCGTGTTTGGCTTAGGTTTTAAAATATTTATTTTTGGAGCCAAATTCATTCATTAAACAAACAGACTTATACTGGTGAGCAGGGTAGGCTATGACAGCTGTCATATCACACCCTGCCATCCCCAGCTGATGCAAAGAATAAAATTTATATCTACACAGAAGAAAGCCTCTGCCCCTGTGTTGTGTCGAGCTATTCATTAGCCTGTTTGTTTGATGAAAAAAGATTAAATGTAGTTGCAATAAATGCGTTAAGGATCCATACAACTGCAGCAGCAGAGGACTATTATTCTGCTGCGTGATACTGCAGAAGAACTGATGATGGCACGGTTTGATCTTCGGCTGACCAATCAGCAGAAAGGGGCGTTTAATTCCCACCCACGTGTAGAAATCTAATATTCAAGCTGTTTATTAATATTTCTACCCCTGAACGAAAAATGAAAATTTAAGCTGAATTCTCGTTTTTAGTTTTTTGGGAAAAAAAAAAAAAAAAAAACCGAAAGGACCGTTTTTCAAATTTTTCTACTTTTCATATTAAATCAAAAAACGAATTATCGAATGATACACGGATTCAATTGCACCAACACCTCCAAATCTTGTTTACTTCTTCATGGGCACCAAATTTTTTCTTGGTAACATTAGCTATTTTTATTTATATGCTGTTGAATGTTTGGTGATCATATAAGCTTACAACTTATTTCATTGCCGCCTGGTTTACACAGATCTTTTTAGCTTGTTTTGGATTAGGAATGTGCTGTACCATTCCAGAAGATCCATAACTGCGCCACCTAACGACTTACAGATTGCTGTAATAAATGTCAATGTCGGGGAAGTGTTGTGTCGTAAATGATGGAAAATGTCATCAGTGGAGGAGAAAAAGTTAATGTATTAATATGTACACTTTAGGTACTAAAATGCACCCTTAATGGGGTAAATAAATTTCAAAGTTGTGCCTTTTGAAAGGGTACCACCCCTGTTTTTTCCTGCGAGTGTAAATTTGAACTAATATTCGTTAATTTTATCTTTGACAAGAGTTTTTTTGTCAAATAAAATTAGGTGTGAATACTTGTCATGTGGCAAATGAATTCGATTTTTGGTCTAGTGAATGGTGCTTGATTAATCTTCAGGGGAAAAAAAATACTATAACTGCATGTTTTTAGGTGATCTAATCTTTTATGTTGGTCGATTAAAAGTTTTAAATCTAAATGAACCATGATTAAGTATTCATTTACAGGAATTATCCAATCTAAGGATCTCTCTTATTAAATCACATCTATTTTTAAGTTCACATTTAATAACTCACCAATACCTAACAACTGTTGTAATTCAAGAAAGTGTAACATTAATTTCTTATAATCATTTTTAATCAGAACAATCAGTGCAGACAGAAACCATTTTAAGGACAGCTTGCAGGAAGGAAATGTGCTTATTGATGTAATACTTTATTATTTTTCTCTGATTAAGAGCACCATTCAGCCTTGACTGTGCTGAAGAATATTCAGAGGTTGCTTTGCTATTTCTTCAGTAATGTGCTATTGAGGAGTTCCAGAATAATTACATTTCATTATTTTCATTGTAATTGTTCTTGAATCAAATTTGCTTGAAATGGTCCATTTTTAAAGAATGATATTTGAGTCATTTAAATGATTTTGTAGATAATTTTTTTGTGTGTGCATATGAATACACTATCAATCATGACCTCCTTTCTTGCTAATTCTTGTGTAATAATTATTAATCATAAGGAAAAATCAATGCGAATATGCAGTCTCCAACTGGGATCTACACAAACATCAATGGGTCTATTAATGAGAATGACAATAATAAATATATAGCAATTAGATATGTCACTTAAACTCTTAACTGTTCATGGTTAAGTGTGCTGTAATATGTTAAAATGTTTATGTTTGTCTAAATAAATCAGATCAATGTCCATCTCTCTTGACACACATTTCTTACATTTCTGAAATCAATAATGCTTTTTGTCCATTTGTCCATTCAATAATGGAATCAATTTGCTGCAATCACTTGATTCTTTATTAATTATTTCCGATATGTTCTCTGTCTCCAATAGTTTTCCATAAGGTTGCGTAATAATTTAACCTAATCTAAGTAATAGACAAAATTATATCTCATTTATAGGTAATCCAACATATGATACCTCAACATATTTGCATTTTCGATGAGGTATTAGTGAAATACAACACCTGTGATGGTTTATTAATTAATCACCCTCCTGTGCCCTCTCATCTGAGACCCTGTTTGGCCATCTGAGGGACTTCAAAAGTCTTCAACAGCTGGGATTCAATGCTGCAGTGCTTGCTGTCACACTTCACTGTCCCCTCGCTAATCATTTGGCAGTTCCTGTGCCACTTGCTGCTTGTTGGTTCACCCCGTAATTGTCTGGCACGTGGTTGTGGTATTTGAGGTCTAACGGGAGAGTTTTGGCGTGTATGAGGCTCTTGCTCCAGACTCTTTAGGGCAGAGTGAGTGGTTTGGCTATCGCTTAGCTCCAGACGAGGTCTCAAGTGGAGGAGCTCAGGGAGTCATGCATGACTAGGCAGAAGGACTTCTCTCAATTTTTGTGTTTTGGATGCTGAAGAGGCATCCGCTCTGTGTTTGATAGTTTTTCATGTGCTAAATCGCTGGAGTTGAGCTGAGGTCTTGACGGTAACGTTTTATATGTAAATAGGCTACTAGGACTGTTCAATTAAAGATGTTATTCAGATTATTTTAAGATATAATTACATAATATGCTTATTATTTAATCACATTTTTGCATATATCAGTATTTGCTGATAAAAGCCCACAAATATTGCAGGAGACAAAATATTTCTCACTAGAGGAAAATTATGCATTGTAGAGTTCATGTACTAGTTAAGTCTATAACTTGTGATTCCCTTTCATGGAAATTTCGAACTGCGTCCTCTAGGGGTCGCTATGGGGAACGTCTCGTCGTGACCCGTGTCTGAAGCATACATTCAATAAACACCAACAACATGTTGGCCGGCGACAGCCTATGACGTCACTACCGGTGCGACTATAGTATAAATAGGCGCCGGGAGAACACGTCATCCTCTTCTTCGTCGTCATTGACTGTTTTGTTTGAAGCGTGCATTCCGGTGGTAAGAGCGATCTTTCTTCCTTGTATTCTGCAAGCACGGAGCAACTTTTTGAGGAGAGTGGTGTGCAGCTGTCTTTTTTATTTGACACCTGAATTACACAAGCTGATCTTATTCAACTTTTGTTTGGCGAAAGCATGTACTCTATGTCCTTAGGGTGCAATCTACTTAACTGTGAGTGTTTTTGCAATGAAAAGAGCTCCGCTCATCGTTTGTCTGCTCTTTTTCGAGGAAATATTGGCATCCGTCGCTCCCTGCGGTTCGGACCCCCACGGTGCTAAGGCACGGAGGGAAAATGAGAGCATGGGGATCTAGACGTATCTGGCTGCTGCGTTTAAGGGAGGGCTTTCCCATCTGCTCGCTCGGTCATCCGTGGACGAGGGTGGAGCCGCTGGAATGAATTTATTTCCCGTCAGCATCGTCTGATTCGCAGGGGCCAGGTGCTCTGCGGTCTCGGCCCAAGAGAGCCGGAGATGTCTGAGGATGCCGAATCTTGCTGGTCCCAATCCTCCTGCCCTTGCGTATGATGGCTACTGGGAGTTTAATGGATCGCGGCGGCACGGCGATGCTGGAACTCGCCGTGGAAGGCTGCCAAGCAGAGTTAACTCCGCGAATTTGTGTCTCGACACGTTATCTGTCTGACCATAGCCCTGCCAGCTCAGGGAGCCTTCCTTTTTCTTCCTGATCTCCATACGAGGTCGAAAGGAATGAGGATGCCGTTTTCCCCCTCAGTCCTCAGCTTTCCACGATACATAATGGCCAACATCGAGGGTAGTGCGCGAAAGCGCTATGAGAAGATGCCCCCTGTAGAAGACACGCTGGTTAGCTATCTTTCTATGGGTGAGACATCCTCTCTTAAAACTCCCTACTTGCCATCTAAGCCCCTTCAAGATACATCACGCTTAAATGGCAGGGCATACGCATGAACAGGTCAGGCTGTCGCTTCGTTGCACAAGATGGCGGTGCGTTTTTTTTTTTCAGGTCTATCAGGCTGATCTACTGAAAGACCTATAAAAATTAGGGCCTTTCTCCCAATGAGGTACTGAGTTGCGCCGCACCGACAGGATCTTGCTCTCCGTGCGACTAAGCAGGCCGCTTCTGCTATGTGAAGGTCTTTTATCCAAGAACTGTTGCCCACGTGCGCTAAGCAGGGGCTGAGCTGGTCATTACCTGGATGTAGACCTCCTGGGAAACTATTGCTGTGCGCTGGAGATGTGTTAGCTAGGCCGCATGGGTGCTCACCCGGTGGCGCTGGGGGTTGGTCCGAATGTCCCAGTATAGTGATGGGGACACTATATTTTCAACAAGCACCGTCCTTCGGATGAGACGTTAAACCGAGGTCCTAACTCTCTGTGGTCATTAAAAATCCCAGGATGTCTTTTGAAAAGTGTAGAGGTGTGACCTTGGCATCCTGGCTAAATTTGCCCATTGGCCTCTGATCATTATGGCCTCCTAACAATCCCCATATCTGCTGATGGGCTTCATCACTCTGTCTCCTCTCCACCAATAAACTGGTGTGTGTTGGGCGTTCTGGCGCACTATGGCTGCCGTCGCATCATCCAGGTGGATGCTGCACACTGGTGGGGGCTGAGGAGATACCCCCTGACAATGTAAAGCGGTTTGAGTGCCTAGAAAAGCACTATATAAATGTAATGAAATATTATTATTATTATTATTATTAGCGGCATGGTGGTACGAGAGAGGACATCTGTGGGTGCACCTGTCAGATATCGGGAAGAAAAAACAAAGACTGAAAGGGGGGAGAGGGGCTTCTTCGCGATGCTCCTGTTTCGCCTTCCCGAGCTTTTCAGTACCCCTCCATCACTTCCGGTGGTTTTAAGGCATTTCAGGGAGGCGAAGGCGCGCTCACCGGCCTTCAAAACCTTCATTCCACGAAGGTCCCGGTCTGAGCCCGAACAACCCAGGGTCCTAGCCCGTCTCGGTTTGAGGATCAGAAGGCTAGTGTCGCGGCTCGCGCTCCTCCCCCACCTCATGTAGGCTATGATGAAATCGCGGGCAAATGTAGGTAGGCAGGCCCTGAGGGATGTGATCCAGACAAGGCGTCAGCGCTTTCGTCCGGATCGGAGTGATACTTGAGTATCTACTTATTTCCTTCGGGGGTTTTACATCTGCCCTGATCTTCCCCTTCCTAATTCCCCTGTAACCAACATATCTCCACCTGACCGAGGTTAGGTGGAATCTTCCTGCATAACAGTCTCCTTCTGGAACTATGATGTTTTTGGTTGGTTCTGTGTCTTAAATATTAGTAACCATCTTATTGATGGTCCGGACTAGAGGCTTCTTCCGCTTTGCGCTTTAACGGGGTCCTGCGCGGGAGCCATGTGGGTGAGTACGATCCTTGTTTAAAGTAGATTGAATGCGCTGGTGGTTGTGTGATTCCGTCTGCTAGCCTTCTTTGCAGTGTTTTCCCGAGACCTGTGTGTTTCTGTCCTTTTCTAGGGTAGTTCCCTCGTGTAGCGCCCCGCTCTCTGCTGGACGATCAGAACCGGTTCCTCGCCGTTGCAGATGACCTCACTCTTCGAGGCTTTGATGTCCAGTTTGTATGATAGCCTGGTTTCGGCTTCATGCTTCCTTGGATCATGCGGTCCAGATCACAGGCTTCTGCGGGAGCCTTCTTGATCATCAGGCCCCGACACGGCACTGCAATTCTCCTTGTGGTTGTCCGGCTTGGCTTATGCTTCATCTGCCCTGTCTGGTACGCCATATCCAGGTTCGCCCCGAGGGGCTTCCTGTGGACCAGGATATCCCCTCTTGCTGAGACGTCGAGCGGGAGGTATGAGTGGCGTTTTGCGAGAACCCTTCTTGTAAAGTGCTATCGCAGGCAGTGCTCCCCTCGCCTCAGAGGGTTGTCTTTGAAGCTTGCCACTCCCATTTGGCTCAGTACTTCTGGGCATCTGTGAGCAAATGCTTGGGAAGCTCTTAAATCCATGCTATTGTAAGTGCACACGCTAAGCTTTGTGCACTTTTCTACAAATCCACACAAGTGGTAAGTGTGCACGTAATGCTTTGCGCACTTCTAACATCCTGTATGGTAAGGGTTACGCGTTATTAGCCTCGTTCCCTTTCTCTGAGTTGGCTTAGACCCCGATACTCGCCTTGGGCTCCACTCAACTAGTGTGTCTCTGTTGACACACTTTTAAGCAGTGCGCCCAAGCTCCCTCACTGATTGGGGGTTATTTGTGACCTGTTCTTCTTCTAGTAACGTTCGAGTTCCTCCCCCTCTGAGAGTTGCAATTCCCGCCCATGGCTGTTCTCTTGAGTGGGGTTTACCGTGCTCCCCTCTACTAAGTGGGTTGCTAAGCACCACAAACCCTTGTTCTGAATTCGGAGTTCTCTCTCACATGAGAGTTGAGTTTAACTGGTTTTCCGCGAGCACCTGGAACCAGCAACATCAGCGCGAACTTGCCCTTACCCTGCTGCCTCCCGATGCTCTGAGGGTTTGTTGGCTAAGCTCGCGTACCTTACCCTTCTGGATTTCTAACGAACAGCGGTAGGTCGGCCCCCGCGTCCTGGGAGGAAGCTGGTGTTATCCACCTTCAGCGAGCAACTTACTGCTAGCCATGTCACATTATACCAGGCTTGACTTGGACCTGCTCAACAGATTGTTCTTGTGGGAATGGACAGCCTTTTCCAGGCTCTATGGGCTGGCTCTTTCAGAGTGCCATAAGAGCGTTGTGCCCTTTCTTGAGCTGGTTTAAGCCCTGTTCACTTTGGGCACCACTCCACTTAGGTATCCTTGGATACCTACTTTAACAGGGTGTGGCCTCTAGAGGTCTGTTGAGACAGTTCCTTCAGCACGCTCATTCAGAGCAAGCAGTACCCCTGGGTGACAGACCAAGAGCCTCGGTAACGATTCTAGGCACTGGTGTTCTATCCCTTAAAGAATCTCTCCTGATTCAAGCCTTGAGCTCTAACCCCTGGGCCCAGGAGTTCTGCCCGAACAGGTAATTTTGGGGTATTCACCTAGCCTTTGGCGCATAGGGAGTATGTCACTGACAGCCATCTTAACCGCCCCGGCAACTCCCAGGCCTAGGTAAGTTGGTAACTTATTGCTCGCCGTGATTTTTTTGCCGGGCATGCACTCCCCTCAGCATTGTGGCATGGGTATACCGTTCCCCATAGCGACCCCGAGAGGACGCAGTTCGAAGTTCCACGAAAAGGAACGTCTCCTGTTACTTATGTAACCATGGTTCCCTGAATAAGGGAACGAGACACTGCGTCCTCTAAGTTTCCTGCCATGCTTCGGACGCAAGCTTCAGATGAAGACGCGGATTACGTGTTCTCCGGGCGCCTATTTATACTGTAGTCGCACCAGTAATGATGTCATAGGCTGTCGCCGGCCTACATGTTGTTGGTGTTTTTTTCAATGTATGCTTCAGACACGGGTTACGATGAGGCGTTCCCCATAGCGACCCCTAGAGGACGCAGTGTCTCGTTCCCTACTCAGGGAACCGTGGTTACATAAGTAACCCACTGAATTTTGTGTTCATCTTGTCATAATAGCCCTTATAGTTTTATGTATTTATTGTACTAAATTTTGTTAAAGAAATCAATACATTTATTCAGCACGAATGCATTAAATTGATTAAAAGTGACTTTTCCGAGATCATTATGACAGAGAAAATTGGTCCTAAAGGTTGGAAAGTTACATATCATGGATTATGTATGGTTTAAATAACCTTGTATTAATGCATTACTTTTTAAGCGATTCACTGTACTAAATTAGCAAGTAAATTAGTTAACAGTCCTAATTGGGCCTGGGTTTACAATATCAATTCATCAATTTTAATCAGTCTTCATTTTGATGAACCAATATTATTTTTAAATCTCAAGATCATTGTTTTATCTGTGCTGTTTTCTGTTGATGTGTGAACAAAGCTTCACTAAAGATTACTTGCAGGCCACCTGCTATCCAATAATTGCAGTAAGCTTTGTGTTAGTCTCAACAGTAAGTCTCAACTACTCAAAATAATAAATGTTGTTTTGATGCTCTTTAAAGTGGTGTCAGTACCACACATATACCTAATATACGAATCATCAAATTCAAAGCAAAGCTGAACTTCTGAGTTAAAAAGGTGTTGTAGCTGGATGACTTCCAGCCGTTACCTCTGTCTCCCAGGCAAACATCTAATTAAACTCCACTCCACATCCTTTCATGGGTTTTCAATCCTTTGATAAATGCTTTTCTATTGCTGTTCATTTCATGAATCAGAACATTAAAGAGGAAATCAGACAGCTGCATCGCTGCAGACAGGGCTCACCTGAACACTACTTTAGCTATCAACTGTCAACACTAAACATTATTTCCACAGATCTTCATTTGATAATCCAGATTTGACTTTACTCACCTTTCTTAAAAGGGTGTCTGTTTGGGTAGTGAATTCGCTGTCTAAAAATCCTCCCAGGTTCCTGGCTGGTCTAGCTGGAATTAGTGTTGTCAAATCCATCTGAGTAGTGATGTTGGGGTCAGTCGATACAGCCTGGCTGATGATGAAGAGTTCGGTCTTTGCAAGATCATCTGGAGATTGTGTTCTCAGGAAATGTTTTCTGCAGACATGGTGGGGAGCCTGGAAAATCTGTGTGCCTTTTTAAGTGGGCTCAGTGAGCTGGTGGGTGGCAAGACCAAAGCCATATAAACCAATGATATTAGTATGAAACAGTATATATATTGTATTCAAAGGATTTTTTTAAATGTATATATTCATTATTATTGATGCATAATCTGTAGGGAATTCTTGGTAAAGCTAGGTAACAATACATTTTCCTCAAATTTTTAAGGAAGGATCATATGTTGTTCCAGTAACATGTCCCACCTACAAAATCACTTCCCAAGTTAAGCTTTCCTCTGACGTAGGCCAGTGTCTTGACATTGAAGGACCTGTACTTTCTGGGTGATTGCGTAATAAGAATAAACCTGTTCCTTACTCCAGTGAATCATTTAATCATTAAAGTTCTGGATACAAATCATAAAAAACCTGGCCACCGGAAGCAGTAATTCATTTCAAACAGCCCCGGGCGAAACCCAGAGAGGTGAACGTGGGATCCAATAGCCATTGTACTGAGAGAGTCACCTCAGTTAAAATGCTAATCCACTCACGGGCCAGTGTGGGAGTTTCCCCTGAGCCAAGCGCTCTGGCGGTCGGATGTCAGATGAAGCGCTGTGATGTACTGCTACCGACCTTTCCTCAGACGCGCTTCCTGGAGGAGGTTACGAGCCCCCCTGTAGGAGCTGATCTTTGGATGAATTAAACGGAGCGTGAAGAGCCCGGCGCAGCGAGGCAGTGCAATACCGCCACGGCCCGAGTGAGTCCCACACCGAGGGTCACTGTAATCTCGATTAATCACCTACAACAGATGGCCTCCACCGAGAGAGAGACAGCTCAAGGCTGTGTTGACAAGAGTGTTGCCTCAGCTTTGCTTTACATCAAGCTTTCATCAGTAATTAGTTTTAATTAGGCTAACATGCCACATTTTCTTTGAGCCGTGATATGGAGCTAATAGGGTTATGAGGTGTGGAAATAATCCTTTTAAACGCAGTAATCTATGAGTGACCTCTGCGCAGGTCGCAGGTTTTGAACGTAAATAATCAGAAATGATTCATAGCTCCGGTGCCGTCCGTCTATATTTATGGATTATTAGCTTTCTTGGCCCGTATCTGTCTTTTCTCGCTCTCTTTCTTATAAGTTGGTGCATATTTTTCAATTAATGGTGTCCTTCCTGTTAATCAATTTGAACAAAAGGACGTTTAATGGCTTCTCTAAAGCTCAGTAGCTCAACTGCGCTGCAACAGACCTCTGGGACAGACCAAGAAAGAGAGAGAGAGAGAGAGCGCATCAAGGGACAGATGAAGAGAGCTGAAGTTTTATGAGAAAATTTTCCACTTTGAAAAACATACAGTGAGAGCGGTGGAAAGGCTCTCAGGTGTACCTCAGCTGCCTGACAGAGACTGAATTTGTCATCTATTTCAATACCGCATGGCAGAAATGACTGCAGAGGAGAGGAGTGGAACAAGGGATGAAAAAGAGAAAAAAAATCAGCCGAGCCTTATGAGTGAAGGAAGGTGAAGATGAAAGATATTCCCACCCCTGTGTGTGTCACCCGTCCAGTGTGTGTGTAATATGATGTGTTATGTGGGTCATGTGAAGATAGATCTGCTGCTCAGTAATTGAGGCAGATCAGATTTGTCAGCACAGCAGGAAGCTGTTCTTTGAGCTGAATTGTGCGCACACACACACACACACACTCATGCAGTGATTTTAGCATTGATTAGCCCAGTGCCTTCATTATTACAACTGCATCACAGACAAATAAAGTGGAAGAGGACAATATTACACACTCCAATGATAAAGAAACACAATATGGAAATTAATCCAACAAGATCTGTCTTTCTAATAACTCGCCCACATTGGTAACTGATTTAAGACTACATGGGAAGCACACAAACACCCCCTTCCAACCCTAAAAATCTGCATAAAAAAACAGTAGTATGGAGAGTTTGGGGTCTGTAAGATTTTATTTTTGTTTGTTTGTTTTAAAAGGTGTCTCTTAACTTCACAAGACTATTTGATTTAAAATAGTAAAAAAAATTAAAATAAACAAAACTTATCTATTTTAATATATTTTAAAACATAATATATTCATGTGATGCAAAGCTGAATTTTCAGCTTCATTACTCCTTCAGTGTTACATGATCCATCATAAATCATTCTAATATGCTGATAATTGTCAGTGTTAAAAACAGTGTATTTCAGGATTTTTTGATTAATAGAAATTTCTAAATTTATTTGAGATAGATATTTTTGTAACATTATAAATGTCTTTACTGACACTTTTTATCATTTTAATGTGTCCATTGCTGAATAAAATATTTCTGTAACATTATAAATGTCTTTACTGACACTTTTTATCATTTTAGTGTGCCCATTGCTGAATAAAAGTATTACTTTTTCTTAAAAATCTTATTGACCCCAAACTTTTGAACGGTAGTTTAAGAGGGTATGTATTTAAAAAAATAATGCATGAATGATTTTTATATATCAAAAAACTGCTATGAAATAATAAGTTGGTGTAACCACACTTTGTCTTTAAAAATACTTTGTAAAGTAGTTTTTAAGGTTGTTGCAAGTATCTTGGAGAACTTACCAGTTATGAATTTAGTATCAATTCTTTCTGTCTCTTCATGCAATCTTAGATTGACTGGATGATGGTAAGATCAGGTCTCTGTGAGGATCAATCTGCCTTTTGTAGGACTCCTTGTTCATAAAAACAGTCTCACTGGATTATTATAATGTTTGCAAAAAGAATGTTGTGAAACCTAAAATTGATATTTCCTATTGATGCACCAAAAGAAAAATATAACCTTCTTAAAACAAACATTTTAATGTGTTTAGACTTACACAGTACAATATGTAGTAATCCAGTACTGGTGCAATATTTGATTCAATAAGTATAAAATATAACCCAGGATCAATCTTTGTTCAATCGAATTGATCAGCTTTAATCTACATGCATCTGTGCATAGGATATCATACAGTCTAGAGTCTCACTGAAGTCATGTTTTATTGAGAATCTATAGCAGAAACATGTACCATGATTAATGTTAAATGGACTCTAAGTTAACTGTGAACCCTGCTCCACAGCCGATTTCATTGGTTAACTAGATCACGCAGTCACAAGTCAAGAAAAATGTAGTCTTCATTGATTTTGTTCAGAATTCAGAAAATTAATGGATTTAAGCATGCATAACAAATGTAACAAATATAAGAGCATCATGAGTGACATTTGCATTGGACAGTGGACTTTCAAGTTTTTGTCCTGTCTTGAAGTCTGTTTAGCAATAGTTTGCAGACAAAACTACTAATGCCATTGTACACATTTGGCATACTTTGAGCTGCAGGAATAAAGCTGAACTCACAAAAATACTCTCTAGTATGTCAACTAAAAAGCTGTGGCTGTTCACCACTCTGTTTTTATGGTTAAATGGGCTTTCACAGAGCAGTAAGTTCCTGCCCCTGATGTGATGGTCCACTCTCATGAAAGTCATTTTTCTCTTGGCTCAACATCCAGTATTGCCAGCTGCACATTAATAACCAGTAAAGATAACATGTGCTTCCAGCTTAGTGCAATCACACAAACAGCCCCTTCTACCCCTACTGCATATTCAGACAGCAGAATGTAAAAAAACAGAATGTGTTTGTTGCTTTTTTAGAGCAGATGTGCTTGGAAGCACATAAATGCAGAGTTTGCAGAGGATGTTCTCTGGAAAGCATAGCATGTGATTTGGCGTTTAAATGCACCAGGTTTGTGGTGTGGATTGCATTGTGTGGAGGTCTTCAGGGTTTGAGTTCACTGTTGTGGTGCAAAGGTGAAATATTGTGCATTGTGCTAGCTATTTTTGAAACACTGAAACACTTGTTTTGTTCAACCTGTATTCTTAGTTTGTGTGGTGCTCACATACAGCCAGAACTGGAATAGTGAAATACACAGACCCCTGAAACTAACCAAAAGTTTTTCAGAGGTTCTTCTATTCTCCTTTCCTTTCCTTTCCATTCCTTTCCTTTCCTATCCACCATGTTCCTTTTCCTTTCCTATCCTATCCTATCCTATCCTTTCTTTTTCACATCCTCTTCCTTTCCTTTCCTTCTCTTTTTTCTCTTTCCTGCTCTCCTCTTCCCGTAGGCTTTGATTTAGACTATGCAAGTGTATCATATTACATTTCTTAGCATGCTGTGACACACATTCTTTCCACAATGACATCTCTGAAATATGAATCCCTAGTGCCTAATCCATTAGTCTCTCTCTCCTCTTCTCTTTCTTCCCTCTCGATCACTTGCTCTCTATTTGAATTAGCATGATAAAGTGCAGTAGTTAATTGGAGCAGCCACGGAGTTCATATGTGCCATAACGCAGGTAATGTTAATGAACAGGGCTCTCGAGCGCTGATGAATAATGTCCTATTCACACACATTTCTTATACTCAGTTCATCTAAATCCTGGTGAGCAATTCACAAACATCTTAAATGAGATTTTTCATTTTTAAATAAGAGCGAACATTGTCACATACTCATCGGTGTTTGTCTGTGTGCGCAAGTTGGTCAAAAACACTCTTGTGCATCAGGTGCTCCGTTATTTTCTACGATGAGCACTTCAGAAGTCTTAAGCAAATTGACGCAAGGATGCACGTTGATTCAAAACTCCTTCAAGCTTAATAGAGCTGCAGTTTAGCCGTTTCATCCTTTGATCACAACACAATCCATGTTGTCCAAAAGCATATCCTGTTTCCTGCATACAAAAGCACACCAATAATCCAAACAGGAAATGATTTTCCACTCCGTCAAAGAGCGAGAGACAGCGAGAGAGAAAAAGGCCTCAGTGAATCTGCTGCCATAGCATCTAAATCTGCCCTCTATTTAGTTTTCATTTGTTGGTTTGATTATTTATTTATGCATTTATTTGTGTTCACACCGTGCTTTCGCCAGCATCTCGAGTGACAGACTGAAGAAAAAGGAGCTGACAGCCGAGCCTGAGGCAACAAGAGACGATGTTACCGCACGTATGTGTAAATGTGTGTGTGTGCGCACGGACCAGTTGTGGCAGAATATGTGAAAGGATGAAAAGAGAATGACAGCAATTATTCCAGCCCACACAGCTCACTGGTCCCCTCCTAATGCGATCCCGCCGCAGAGCTCCTGTTCCGCTGTTGCACCTCTCTGAATGCCAGACCAAGACACACGCAGAATATTAACATTGCTGATACTGAGTGAGATTTTAGATGCAATTTCAGATCTGTTTAGTGACTGGAACATCAGAACACAACTGAGAAGGCATATTCATTTTAGCGACACTTTTTCAGTGAACTCGTTCAAAAACTGATTCAGTTGAGGTATCACTGTGTAGTGTTTATACAGTCAATACAATCATGTCGTTGCATTGAACTTTTTAAAGATGTTTAAATAGTGGACAAGTGCAATGATTCTGCAAGGAATGAACGTATATAACCAAATTCAGTCTGTGTTCTCCAAGCCCGCATTTATTTGAGCAAAAATACAGCACAAACTATAATATTGTGATGTGTTTTTGCGATTTAAAAAAACTGTTTTGTATTTGAATGTATTGTAAATTGTAATTTATCCGTGTGATGTAAAGCTACATTTCCAGCATCATTACTCCAGTCTTCAGTGTCACATGGTTCTTCAGAAATCATTCTAATATGCTGATTTTCTTCTCAAGAAACATTTCTTCTTATTATCCGCTTAATATTTTTAATATAAACTAATACAACATTTCCATGATTATTTGATGAAAGTTCAAAAGAACAGCATTTATTTAAAATATTTTTAAACATAATAAATGTCTTTTTTAATGCACCCTAATGCAGATGACAGTATTAATTTATTTTAAAAAGTACTATATCGTTTATGTTTTAAACAAATATCAACAGTAAAGCGATTGACATTTTAGTGAGATTAAAACAAAATATTTTGCTAACACTTTATTTTAGAGTGTCCTAAAATAATAAAACATGCAAATAAAAACATGCATAAAACATGCAACACGTTACATATACTTAACTATTATAATAACAATAAATTATGCATAATTACATGCACGTAACCCTAAACCAAACCCTAATCCTAACCCTAACCATAAGAAAGTGACATGTAGTTATTAATATTAATTAATTATATGAATTAATATTCTAATATACTTTCCCGTTACAGACACCTTAAAATAAAGTGTAACCATATGTTCTTTATAATTTTTCTTGAGAATATTATTCTCATCCCTTCTTTTTTAGACTATAAAAATGTAATTATAAAATAGAATAAAAAGTAATTTTGTGACCTACTCAATAATTGGGATAAAATCTGATTAAAACAGTGAAAAGCATAAAATTCCTTCAATAAATTGGGCTTAAATCATAAAATTGATGTTGGTCAATGTGTTTCTACTTTAAACAGCGTTACTTATGGTATTGATATGTGTTGGCAATTAATATTTTTTATGATTTAAGCCAGAATTATTAAAGATTTTTTTAATCGCTTGACTGTTTTTAATTCATGAGTTATTGTAGTCATGTTTCCAGTGAGCACCAGAGGTCATACATAAGTGTAATTTTTTTTAGATTAAGATTTATACATCATCTGAAAACTGAATAAATAAGCTTTCCATTGATTTCCAAGATTTTCCACAACTATTTGAAAATCTGGAATCTGAGGGTGAAAAAAAATCCAAATATTGAAAAAAATCGCCTTTAAAATTGTCCAAATTAAGTTCTTAGCAATGCATATTACTAATCAAAATTAAGTTTTGATATATTTACAGTTGGAAATGTACAAAATATCTTCATGGATCATGATCTTTTCTTAATATCCTAATGATTTTTTTGCATAAAAGAAAAATCGATAATTTTGACCCATACAATGTATTGTTGGCTATTGCTCCAAATATACCCGTGCTACTTATGACTGGTTTTGTGGTTCAGGGTCACATATATTTGTATACTCCTGTTGCACACATTTTCTAAATTCTATTTGCAATTCATAAAAGAAATATCGAAAAATTTCCCATTTGTAGGCCAGCAGATCTACTGATAGAATATATGATTTTTGTTGCTGCCCACTGTGTCCTCTGTTATTGAGTGTTTACTACCAAATCTTGTACATCCAGTGTGAGTGTGTGCGGTTCAGGTTCTTGCAGGATGAGCTTGGTTGAGCTGCAACAGTATAGATTGAAACAGAGCTGAGAGCTGAAAGGGAAGAGGAGCAGTGGCATGGATCAGAGGGCAGAGGCAGGGAGGTTAGGTCCCATCGGAGGCAGCCCTGCCGTAGGTGACAGGCCCAGCTTAGAGCTGTCTGTTTAAACTCACAGAGCCTGCTCAGAAGCTGTCTTCCTCCTGGCACATACTTTTTCAACACTGTGTTAACTTGTGAAAGGCATCGGTTTCTCATCCAACTTGTTATCCATCCGTTTAATCCATAATTTAATCAGTTAATCCATAATTCATTCAGTAAAGGATGAGATCACTGCTTATTTAATGTGAAGCATTAATTGCTGGTTCTAAACTACAATGGGCCATTTGTATCCAAAAAGCTTGAAAGGAAGAAAATTTAATCTTTTGTGTAGCAGGATGAAGAGCAGAATGGAAAAATGGAAGAGGAGAGGGTTTAAAGGGGAAAGTAGAAAGAAATGTCTTTGTTGCATTTAATATAAAAAAACATGGGGAAAACAAATCAGGGCGGCAGGAAAATTATGCTGAAATGTTTGGAAAGGCCGTGCCCTGAATGCACAAGCCAACGCTGAGATCATGACCTGAGATTGATCCTGTGGAGATGGTCAAGATACAAGAGAGGAGAGCTGTTCTTGATCTCACCTCTGACTGTCTTACACATAACATACTTCCCTCAAAGTTTTTTGTATTCAATATGATCATCTTCTCAGTGTATCAACCCAAAACCTTCATGAATCCTGAAGAAAAAAACATGGCATACAAGCCTTAAGCGGTCAAGATGGTCAACCAGTTTGTAATGCTGCTGTTTTTATTTTTTCAGAAAAAAACATTGACCATATTTCAACCATGTTTGGAAGGATGTAAATAAAACAGCTCATACAATTACACATAATGCTATTATTACTTCAGGAAATTCATTCAGTGTCTATAATTCATTAGTTAGAGAGGAGCAGGATAGGAGCATTTCCATAAATGTGTGTATTATATTTTATATTTATTATATTTTTACCTGTTGGTAATGTATTATTTAATGCATAAACCTGTCATGAAAAAATACATAAATACAAAAGTATTTATGACAGCTGTATTACTGTTTAATGTTTATATTTTAACTATATGTTGGAGTATAATTATATCATTAGAAAGTTTGTATAAAAACTACCTTACATGCACAACACTCATACACTCTTTTATTTGAGTGTTTATTATTATATCTAAAAATAGATAGCAATTGAATTTAATAATTCTGTCTTCTGTTATTAATTTCAACCTTTAAAGGGGTGGTTGACTGTTTTTTGTTTTTTTTCTAGGCTTGATTGAGTTTATGGGGTGCAGTCTAACATGTTAATGCTTCATTTTAAAAAAAATGCATTATTTTTCACATCATTTACCTTTATTCTACACTGCTCTGTCACTCCTACGCGCTGATGATTTACTGGTTTTAAGAAGCCACTCCCTCAGAAATACGCAATGGGCTCTGATTGGTTATCTGGCCCAGTGTCTTGTGGATGGCCCCTAAACTGCCTATAGTGTTGGCGTATTTTCCGGTCGGGGGTTGCTGGGTTTGTGAACGTAAATAACAGGGCGAAAGTCACGCGTTGTAGTCATCAAGAACTTTTGTAGGAATTAAATTCCATTTCCACTTTTTTAACGACGATATTCTGTTTGGCATTGAACTTTCAGCGTTGTAACTTGGCAGATGTTGTTTATGTTCAAACAGCAACATTTCACACTATCTAATGTTAAAAAAGTGAAATCGCAATCAACCACCCCTTTAATGTTTACAAATTCAGTTGAGAGGTATTTTTGTCCTGACATATAATTTATTTACTTAAAATGTTTCAAAATAAATCAATCTCAGATTTAACGATTCAATGTTGGAATCAAATAGAATTAAGAGCTTGTGATTTAGAATCAAATCGAATAGTTAAAGCGTTTCAATACCCATCCATAAGCTGTGGCCAAGTTGCTGGTAGTCCAACTACTCTAATCAACCACTTAAACAAGATTGGACTAGTTAATGATCACAAAACAACCAGCTAAAAACCACATAAAATCTTATAACACTCTTTTTAAAAGAGCTTTTTCCACCTTTTCCAAAATTAGGAGTTTAAATCTCACAGTGTGACTTTACATCATGAATACATCTTTGTTTCAAATAATTGCAACTTTTTATCTTACATTGTGACTTTACAATCTCACAAATTGTTACAATATCAAACAGTTCAACTTAATATCTCAAAGCTGCGACTTTAAATCTTACGATGTGACTTCATTTATTAGTTTAAACTTTATCTCATAATTACCTTTTGGATTTTCCATGAGAGTTTTTTCCTGGAGGAAGTGATCTTAAGTGTCTCTTTGAAACCATGATATATATGAAATGTTCAATTAACCTAATTGTAGATGTTGCATTACATGGAAACAAGGCCCTGATATGTGATTTATACAAACAATCATATTCGTGTAACATGCTAATTCAAACCTAGCGCGGTGGGAATTATGTATTAGCATGCGATTTATAATCATTAGTAACTCTCTCGACACCCCCCTTCACCAACAGAGAAAACAGAAGTCTGGCATTCACACACACAACACCCCTAGTGAAAAATAAATGTACATTTACATTAGACATTAGCAGACGCTTTTATCCAAGCGACTTACAAATGAGGACGATGGAATCAATCAAAATCAACAAAAGAGTAATGATATTTAAGTGCTATGACAAGTCTCAGTTAGTTTAATGCAGTACACGTAGCAAGTTTTTTTTTCATATAATAAATAAAAAGAAAACAGATGGAATAGAAAAAAAGAATCGAGCAAGCTAGTGTTAGAGGCCTTTTTTGCTTTGTTAATAGAGAAGTCAGAAAGAAAAGAAGAAAAAAAGCAGTTAGTAAATAAATAGAGTGCAACTCTAAAAGTTATACGAGCAAGTTATACGAGCCTGTCTAAATGCTGAGGGAAAAACACCAGTGTGAAGGGATGTGTTAATGATGTGAGTGAGTGCAGGTACAACTGCAGGAGAAATGGCTTGAAGAAGATGAGATGAAATAGGATCAAGCGGACAAGTACACTCTTAAAAATAAAGGTGCTTCACGATGCCATAGAAGAACCTTTTTGTCTAAATGGTTACATAAAAAAAACCTTTAACATCTGAAGAAACTTTCTGTTTCACAAAAGGTTCTTTAGATAAATAAAAAGTTGAGAAAGAGATGGTTCTTTAAAGAACTTTTGACTGATTGGTTCTTTGTGGAACCAAAAATGGTTTTCTATGGCATCGCTGTGAAGAACCTATTAAGCACCTTTATTTTTAAGAGATAGTAGGATGATTAGAAAGGATGAGTTTGGAGACTTCTGCCTCAGAGTTGTTAATTTTGTTATAATAGTATGTCCTTTTAGCAGTGGAGAAATGAGCAGAGAAGGAAGAGAGGAGTGACTGATACACATTAAGGTCAGTAGTATTTTTCATTTGCGCCACACCCTTTCAGCAGCCCTAAACCTAGAACGATGCTCACAGAGAACATCAGACAGCCAAGGGGCAGAAGGGGTGGTACGGCCTGGCCTGGAAGACAAGGGGCAGACAGTGTCTAAACAAGATGTAAGAGTGGAGGAGAAAGTATCAGTAGCACTGTTAGCATCAAGAGATGATAACTGTTTAGGGGGAGGAAGCAAAGATGAAACCCCAATGACATGTCCATGCTCACTCAGCCCAACAACTAGTGTCGATAAGGGATGAATGAAGCAACTTATCTTATGATCCTGTAGCTGTATGAAGGCCATATAATGTATGTCTGTGGAGATTGTTTGTATTGTATGGTGTCATATCATTTAAGTAAACAAGCCCACTGTATGAGTTCTCACCTAAGACTATGGCACAGAGACAATATCACATTCGGTGTATTGATATTTGTTTGTTCCTTCACCCCTTAAATGTGTCTTAAGTACTTTAATAATGTGATTTTAACATCGGCCTAAATATAGACGACAGTATGTTCCGTGAAAAGGGCTTGATAAGTCAGTTTCTCCTCACCTAACAGCTGTGAAATTCACCAACAATCAGTTTCGCTGTACTTTTGCTAAACATCTGAACTCGGTAGAGTGCACACTACTGGGAATCTGTGTTGCAGATTTAGCACATTTTTCAGAAGAAACCTTTAGAGTCTAGAAACTCATTGCAGCTAAAGACACAAGTATCACCATGTATTTCAAATCGGAGAATGATGAAATTATTTTAAGATGATGCTGTGTAATTTTTTTTATTTTTTTAGGATGAGACTTTCTTTTTGGGCAAACCAATTTGAGGTGTGAATTGAAACAAAGTAAATTCAAGTAATTCAAAAATTCAAGTTGAAAAGTAATACTTCAGTAATTTATTTTAGTTGAATCCTATGTTGACCTGTTATGATTAAATGTATTACATGTAATACAATACACTGTATTTGAGTTCTAGTTGTATACTAAATTTTAATCTAGTATTAAAATAGTATAGATAAAAAGAAATGGTTTGAGTTGCAAATAATTATAATAATAATTTATAATGATGCAGTACTTTTCAATAATTTAACCACACTTCAAATAGTGCTTTTCACAATTTTGCATGGTTGCAAATCAGCTTTTCATACATATGTGACCCTGGACCAAATAAACAGTCTTAGCATGGGTATATTCGCAATAGCCAAAAATACATTGTATGGGTCAAAATTATCGATTTTTATTTTATGCCAAAAATCATTAGGATATTAAGTAAAGATCATGTTCCATGAAGATATTTTGTAAATTTCCTACCGTAAATATATCAAAGCTTAATTTTGATTAGTAATATGCATTAAGGACAACTTTAAAGGCGATTATCTCAATGTTTAGATTTTTTTGCACCCTCAGATTCCAGATTTTCAAATAGTTGTATCTCGGCCAAATATCTTTGGACCAAATAATCATCCATAAGAAAACAATACTCACTGGAAAGTATTTATCAGATGTCAGAGGTATAATTTCACTTAAAAAAAAAAAGTACCCTTATGACTGGTTTTGTGGTCCTTGGTCACATATAGAAAGTAGTTACAAAAGTAAAGATATGTAAACAACATATAGTCATGGATTTGAAATGGTGAAAGAAATTCACGAACTTGATCAGAAGGTTTATTACTTTAGTATATTCCCAATACACTCCAATGCACCTGTACCAACCCACTTTTTTCCATCAATGGTTCTTTAATGTGCCGTATTGACAACGACAATGTTGCACTTGGAAATGTGGACTGCAGCCCTTTGGGCTGTAAAAATATTATGAATTATTAAACAAATTATTACAATTATCCTGACCAGCCCTCAAAACTACACAAAAAGTTAAATGTCAAATAAATTCAGAGACGTTAACTGAAAAATAACAATGTATTAAAATAATTTCAATTCATACATCACATATAAATCCGCAGAGTACTGCGAGACCGTGATTGCCTTTTACATTAACATTTGTGCAGTGCATTGAAATTATGAAGCATGCAGAGACAATGGGCAGAGATGTTACGGCTGGTATTATTCCTTCCGCATGACCTGAAAAATTTATTTATTTAGTCATTTAGATGCTTTTATCCAAAGCGACTTATTAATGAGGACAATAAAAGCAGTCAAAATAATATAAAGAGCAACAATATATAAGTGCAAAGGACCAGTCTCGGTTAGCCTTGAAAAGGTGTATGTATGTGTATTTATATTTCTATATATATTCGATTTACACACACACAACATATATACACAAACAAACACACAAAAAGTAAACAAGTAGATAGAATAGAAAAATAGAAAGCTAGTGTTTGTTTTTTTGTTGTTTTTTTAAAATAAAGAATAATAAAAAAAAGATAAATATAGATAAAATAGAATTAAAATAGAATAGAAAGTGCCAGAGTTAGAGGGTCAAATAAAGGTGGAACAGATGGGTTTTTAGTGTATGTGTGTATAGTTTTGGTTTTTTATGGTGAAACATAAGCAGTACGTTCAAATGACTTTCCAACAAATCAACGGAACTGTCTGGTTTTCGTGCCTAGAATAAAACGGGCGGTTTGATCCGGCAGTAGCGAGGTTTTCCAATTCATTCATTGGAAGTTAGCTTAAACGCTAGGCGTGGTATATGGGATTGAAGGGCAGGAGAACGTCGTGACAGTGGCTGAGAGACATACAAAGATTTGGCCATTCCTCAACTTATGCAAAGTCGAGTGAAAACACGAGGGGACAAACCAATCATGCCGGCAAGGTTTCCTTCAGCCAAAGTACAAATGTTCTGTGTCAAGTTCCAATGATTGTCTCTGGATAATGGTGAGGGTATGCGCGGGGGGGATAGTCAAAAGACCATTTCTTAAGCCTGTGACATACAAGGTTAATTTATTTTGCTTAGGAAGCACACAATAAGGTGCCATTAGACCACTTCAACGTTTACTTGGACTGCAGGCAAACATTTTAAGTCACTAAAGTAAGGGGGATAGGATTCAGGTATGTTCACATTTAGACGATGTAATGAAGTGCAATCTGTTAATGTACCAAAAATTACATTTGAAGTATGCGGAATGAAAATTGGCATTTCAAAAATTAAATCAAAGAGTGGATATTTAAAGTGCACTTAAGTATACTTGGAATACTGTAGTTCCACTTTAGCACAAACAAGTATATTTAATACGATTTTAGTTTAACTTCAGCACTGCTTTTGCACAACTAAAATGCAAAATTAGTTGTTCCAATTTAGCAGGGCGACGTTAAGGATACCCAGGTTATCGGTGCCACAACATTTTAGTTATACTAAAGTACATACAAATAAATTGTACTTAAGTATACAATTTTTTCACTAGGGACACACACGCACACAGCTCCTGTCTGTTCCGTTGGCTCCCTTAGTCTGAGCTTGACTACTCGGCTCTTGGTAACTGCAAAAAGTCGTCTTGTTTAAATTCACCAGGGTTGCCAGGCCCTCCCATCTGACCCATTGATCTGGGTGGATTGCAGGTGTGGTATTCATGAGAGCGGTTGGGGATTTGTCCTATAAAGTTAAAATATAGCCCTGCTACTGACTGCCATGTTTTATTCAGAAGCTCGTCTCCCTCAACTTCACCGACCGGGTACCAAAACTATTCAAAGTCTTATTTTCATCTTATTGTCTCTATTTCTGTCTCTCACTTTCTCCCTTTGTACTGTTACACAAAGCAGCAATGGCACAAAATGTACCACACTTTAAAGGGATAGTTCACGCGAAAATGTAATTCTGTCATTATTTACTCAGCCTCATGTTGTTTCAAACCTGTATGACTTTCTGTCTTTCTGAATTTCTTGAAGGAATAGTTCACCCAAAAATGCAAATTTGCTGAAAATGTACTCCCAATCAGGCAATCCAGGATGTATGAGTTTGTTTTTTCATCTTGAACAGATTTGGAGAAATGTAGTATTATATCCCTTGCTCATCATTGGATCCTCTGCAGTGAATGGGTATGATGGGAGTGAGCCAATTACCATAAAAGTATAAAATCTACATGATTTGGTCACAAATTGGACTGTTGTGGTTCCTTACTACAAGTTAAAATTGTGAATAGGACGATTATCTTTTGCCACTTATAATAATATGTTTATGTTGTTCTTGATTTTTTGTCTTTAATTCCCATTCAGTGTAATTGCTTGGGGGGAAAAAAGCAACCAGAACATTCTTCAAACTTTCTACTTTTATTTTGCAGAGAAGAAATAAAGTCAAACAGGTTTGAAATGACATGAGTTTGAGTAAACAATGACCACATTTTCATTGCAGGGTAAACTATCACCTTAAATTCAATAAAAATGACCTTGACTAGTGTGACACATGTTGGTGAAAATACATAAGCAAAAAAAAAACTATTCAATCTTTTAAAACCTGAAGCACTTTTGTAAACTCATAGTGCGTTTTTAAATGGTTTCTGCTCAGTTTAGTGCACAGGACTGATGATGAAACGTACTGTTGATATTTCACCAATTAAATCACTCAGTTGGGGTAGCCTTGTTGCTCATCTGAGGACAACATTAATTTATAGAGTGAGCTGAAAAACACTGCAGTTACCAAATGAAATCTAATCAGGGCTTGGCTTTTTGTGCATCCACTCTTTTCTTCACACACAGAATTAAAGCTCAAATTATATGCAGCTTGTCTCATAGCAGTCAAATCCAATTAACGTGTGTGCTTTGCTGAGTTAATGTTGGCGGTAAGGATTGCAAGAGTTTTATACAGGTAATAAGCTGCTGCCTGGCTTATAGGGTGCAACACGGACACGCCACATAAGCTGTCAAATAAACATGTATACAAGCTTCTAATGACTGTGAACAGTTGACATAAAGCTGAAGTATTCTTACACTAAATGATGTTGCTGGTCATTAAAAGCTTGTTTAAAACTATAGAGCGTATACATAGGCATGTTTGCATATTTTTGATGAAAAATGTTAACTTATAGTTGTGGGGTGTTTATATATAAATATAAGTGTGTATATATTCAATTCAATTCAAGTTAATATATTTTATAATTATAATTAAATATATTTTTAATTATATATATATGGTAAATGAGCCAAATTTTAATCGTAAAACCTAAAAATCCAAAATTAAAATGATTGAATTGTTCTACACGTTGATCATCTAAAGAAAGAGTGAAATTAACAATTACAATAATAACATTTAGTATTGATTTCTATCTTTTATTTTTAAATATGAATTATATCTGCCATTTAGTTGTGGCGTCATACTTACCAAACTGCAGAGTTGTCTCTCTAATAAACTCTTTTTTTTTTTCCTTTCCAAAAGTTAGTGTACTGGTTTATCAAGGAGACAACAGTGTCAGTGATGTGTTGAAACAACAAAGAAAAATCAAGGAAAATATCACTTGTGAATATTCTTACAGCATTATTTCCAGTCATGCTCCTGTGTTGTATGTGAACACATTTCTGGACATTGTTAGTAGAAAAATTGAGCAAGCTTGTGAAAGTATGAAATGTGTTTTAACAGAGTTTAACAGTGTCAAATTGAAAGAAACACCTAATTATCTTAAAGGTTGTCTGCCAAATGTGGCACAGAAGCACTTCTGAAGTGGTGTTTGGTTATCTTTAAACAGTTGAATGCTGCTCAGAGGTGGCATAAATGCATTTGCACAGCAAATGCATAAAAAAACACCACTCCCAAATGCAGAAATCTGACTTCAGAAGTAATGATGATGTTGATGACTTTAAAGTTGCTTTTTTTCCCAGGTTTACAGTGCATATGATACCTAATTGAGCTTGATATGCAAATTCAGAAGGGAAAAAAACTAAACAAATAGGTAGATATAGTTTCAGTCTTCTTTGTTCATTAGATGCCTAACAAAGCCATGTAAGGTCTAATAAAGGCAAAATTGCTTGGAGAGTAATTGCTTGTACAGTAATCTGTGTAATTGCAAATAGTGAAAAGACGTGCTGGACGTGACACTGAATTCATTGTAATTTTGTTCCTGAGATGAGGAGAACATGAAATTGAAGTCCAGTATGAGACATGTCTTCATTAAAGAACAAACTCTGGCTCAGTGACTTCATGTTGTAATACTTGCACATGGTTACACAAGCACATGCACTAACATGTGCATGTACATACACACATTCAGTAGTTCTGATCTCTCTCTCACACACACACGCACACTGCTGGAGTCTATCAGTTGAGCTGTGATTGATTTCCTGAGACCACAGTGCTCCTCTGAACCCCTATAATAAGATAGTGTGGTAGTTTGTGCATCTCTTTGTGCATGTGTTTGTGTGTCAGGAAGGGATTATCAGAACTCTTTTTGAGTTTTTATTTTGCTACAAATCTTGTTTCAATTTTCAAGTTTGAGTTTAATATAAAAAATATAGTTATTTTGTAGTTACATTCTATAGAATTTTTTATTTTTGTGGGTATAGTAGTGTCTTGTATAATTGCTATGAATGTAATGCATTAAAACATATAATAATATAAATGTCATATGTATTCTTTTTTAATATAATGGTATGTGATAATTGTCACGGTGCTTCTGTGTGGAGACGAGGAACGCGGAGATGAATGAGAGTCACGAAGAACGGTCTTTTCTTATCCCAAACATGGGGTAACACAGGGCAGGCAGAAACACACACGGAGCACATAGTATAGACTCCACGGCCAAAGCATTACAAGGAGAGAAACAGCAACACTTTAAATACTGAACTAAACGAGGGTATTGAACGGGACACACCTGAACAAAATGACGAATCAAAACGAGAGGGGAGGAAGAACAGAGAAAAGAAAGGAAACGGGTAACGGGGCGAAAAAAACCTGGGGGAGAAAAACAACAAAACAGGAACACAAGTCTGACAATAATGTCATATTTCATCTTCTAATTTAAATCAATAAATAATAAATTACATTTTGCATAAAGAAAAGGAAGCATATTTTAGCACAATTATTTATTATTTTGAATTGTGACTATATTATACAAATAATATTTATTAAGATATTATTTTTGACTGTACTTTTCCTTTTACAGAAAATTAGTTATTATGTGAAGCACATTTGAGATGATGAGAATTTAAAAATCACTAAAAATAAAAAAATAAAAGCACCGGCGGACTGGTATAGAATCTTAAATGAGACATCGTATGCCCTTTTTAAAAACCCCCCCTATGTAATGTAAGTCTCAGGTGTCCCTAGAATGTGTCTTTGAAGTTTCAGCTCAAAATACCCCACGTATCATTTATTATATCATTTTGAAAATTCTTATTTTGAGTGGAAGCAGAAACACACAGTTTTTTGTCCCCGTCTCTTTAAATGCAAATGAGCTGCTGCTCCCCACCCCCTTTTCCAGAATAGAGCTACTTCATTACAGCTCAGACCTGCTAAAAACATCTGTTTTGGTTCTGATTATCATGTTTATCCCGCCGAAATCATGCGTTTTAAACCATATGCGTTTAATTTCTGATTATCTGGTCTTGAGAGTCCACATCCGAAGCACACGGACAGAAAGCGGCTGTTCACAGCATGTGAGTACTAAAAACTAAGTTTAAAAACACATGAGTACAAAAAACAGTCGGTCGGTAAACCAGCTTGGAAAGAAATCGCATCATGTTTTTTTAGATCTGTTGTGGCCAGGCAGCACTAACATTAAATAACGAACTAAATCCACTGCTTCTGTGCTACTCTGAGGCTGGGACTCTACATAGTGTTCTGTGCTCGTCTGTGCAGCCAAAGACCGAACAGTTAGCATGTTTTGCTCAAACTTTCGCTTCTGGTACCACTTAGCAGCTAGTACCCCTTGGCGCTTGCTGAAAAACCATAATGCGGCAGATTAAGGTGGCGGTAATATTATAATGAGATCCCTTTGCCACGTCACCAAGGGAGCGAAATCAGACGCTCGTTTGGCAGATGCTCGTTTTCTCAGGCGCTTGCAGAAAAAGGCTTCCCAAAACAAAATTACTGGGTTAATGTTTTTCACCTGATTATAGCACTTAAAACCTGGAAAAGTCAGATTTTCATGATATGTCACCTTTAAGGTAAATGTGCTTAATAAGCATGAAAGCATTGTCATAATTGGTCCTAAAATTAGACTTAATTAGACTTGATTAGGATTGTGCAAAACTTTATTTAGCTTTTTGTATGTTTTAGGATGAAATGTTACCTGGCTTAAATTAGCATAAATTTGAATGCTAAACCATGAGGTACAGGAAATTTGACTGGTAACACTTTAGGAATCAATTCTCAATCAATAGGAATCAATAGGAACGTATAGGATTCAATTCTCACTATTAACTAGTTGCTTATTAGCATGCCTATTATTAACATAGTGGCTGTTATTGTACTTAAAACCACATATTCTGCATGACCATGTTCTACATCCCTAATACCTAAGCTTAACAACTACCTTACTAACTATTAATAAGCAGCAAATTAGGAGTTTGAGGCAGACGTAATAGTTAATGGTTTGTTAATAGCAAGAATTGGACTTTAAAATAAAGTGTGACCATTTGACTTGGTGAAAGTGTTAGTAGAGAAAAAATGACTAAGATCATATTTAATTGTGAGAAACAAAGATGTCTTCATTATGTCTCATGAATGGATTCATTTACCAGCTCCGGCTCTTTCTAGTTCTTTATCACATTGTGATATCAGCACTTTTTCCCCTCTTTTTCACTAAACCAGCAAGACCCAATTAAAGACAAATTCAATGAGTGAGAGAAGAATGTCACCAATGCTCAGCTTGTTCACTGGTTTTCAGGATCTCCCTCCCGTTGGGAGTAAAGTGGACCAGAAGAGGGGACATGTCACTGAATCTCTCTCAACCTGCTTGTTAGCACAGTGTTTCAGCTTGAAGGGCATTTACGGCTGATTTTTTTTCTTTACTTTTTGGGTACACTTAATGACTATCCAGGCCTCTTTTTTTAGTGCTATCAAATGAAGCAGTCTGTAAGGTTCTCAGCATGCCATCTCCACCATGCTGTTCTTTCATAGACTATAAGGGGACCTATAACTTTTTGGAATTATTTTTGCATTTATTTATTGTTTGGAAATAAATAAATATGTAAGTTTTGAAGTAGAGACTTTGACAATGATGCATCTTCATTGGACTTGACAAACCAACGTAAATGAATAGGAATAGTTTAAAAAATGACAATTATACAGCAAATCCATGTCTCATACACATACAGACTCTCCAGCATTCATCTCAAATGAACAAACTGAACATGAGTGCTTTGGACATGTGAATTATACAGGATTGTTTATGTGAAGCTCCAGGCTAACATCGGAGAAATAATAAGAATGTTTTTCTGTCCATGTTCCTGAGCACATACAACATTGACTGTGAATTGAAATCAGTTACGAAGAGGGAAGCTATAAAAAGAACTGCATGCAACAATGCTCTGAGAACACTGCAGAGCATGCCACAAAATATTGTCCCCAATAATTCAATTATTCCGACGAACAAAGACACAGGAGACTGAGATGGAGCTAATTCTGTGCTGCAGTACGAGAAAATCCCTCTGCTTTGTGGTGAATTTAGATCTTCACGTTAGATCGCTTTTTAATACACCACATTTCTGTAATTATGGTATATTTCATGCCCTCGTATTTCATTATGGAGTAGGATTTATATGCCATAACGGAGCAAAAATAGCCATAAAGTGGCCAGGAATGAAGGAAGTATGGACAGATATAGGTAGCAAAGAGAGATGAAACGGAAGATAGAACATCTGTTTTTCATGCCGGTCAGATTACAGGGGCTGACACCATAAATCTTACTTATTGTCGGATGGAGAAAAGGAGGACAGGGAGACGCTGACAATGCTCTCCAGAATTTCAACACATTCAGTTGGCAGGGAAACCAGTCTAACAGACTCAGAGGAAGTAAACACGGTGACATTCAGGCAGTGGGTCAATTTGAGAATTTCAGCTCTGACTCAAATCTCTGGACTTTTACGTTATTTCTGGACATCACAGACCTCAGACCTACTAGTTTAGTTCAGTTTCAAACATATACAGCTTCACTTCTTAGAAAAATTATAGCAACTTGCTGTTTATGTATAAAAATATTATAAATGACCTAAATGAGTGAAATCGCCATCATCTACTTTCATAAAGTAATCCAGTATATCGGAGTTGGACAAAAACATTCATTCATTCATTCATTTAAAGATTGTACATTTGAATTGTCCAAAAACCACATTATGAATTTGAATATACGGATGATGACAAGCAAGAGGATTGTACACAGTGACAAATATTGTGAAATGTTTATGGTATTAAATAGTTGTATTAGCTAATTTAATACAGTGAATTGAACAAACATTAAAAAAAATAAAAAATAACTAAACAACAAAAATATTAGTTTTATGCTAATGATACAGTACCATTCAAAAGATTGAGGTCATTATGTTTTTTGTTGTTGTTGTTGTTGTTTTTAATACTTCACCAAGGATGCATTAAAATAGTCAAAAGTGACAGTAAAGGTATAACATTGCAAAAATTATATATTTCAAATAAATGCTGTTCTTTTACTTTTTAACTTTCTGTTCAAAGAATCCTGAGAAAAAGTGATGTGATACTTGCACAAAAACACTGAGCAGTTTTCAACACTGATAATAGTAAGAAATGTTTCTTAAGCATCAAATCAGCACATCAGAACTGGATTAATACTGGATTAATGATGCTGAAAATTCAGCTTTGCATTACAGAAATGAATTACATTTTAAAATATATTAAAATTGCAATACATTTAATCAAATTGTAATAATATTTCACAATACTGATCAAAAACTGCAGCCTCAGAAAGCATAAGAGATTTCTTTCAAAAATGTTACCGACCCCAAACTTTTGAACAGTGATGTAGCTAGACAGATATTCTCTCATATATTTCACAGACACGTATGAGGGGAGACCACAAGTCCCAAAAAGGGGCAAGTTGGGACATGTTTTATTGAAAACTCACAAAGTTTCTTAGCTGTCAATCCATTGTGATTCATAAATGAACCTTACATAGGGAAGGATTTATAATATGTTGACAATACAACACTAGGTTAGCCACTAAAACGTGTGCCATAAAGAAACGTAAATGTATACGGGGACTGATATTTTCTGTCTGTGACTTATAAACAAAAATCGCATCTCCTGTCTCTGATTAGGTTTTCCAGCTACAGTACAGTGAACATCCACTTCACTAGAGCAGATGAATCAGGCATAGACATCAGCTGCTTTGACTGGCAAATTTGGCAAGCGAATGATAATACTCCAGCACTTTGACTACTATTCAAATACATCTCAAAAGCAGAGATTACTGCGCGCATCAGTTATTTGATGGCTTTTACCTTAACAGTTGGGACTGAATGAATACCTTTGGTAGGTTGGAGGTTGAAAGACACATCTCTGTGCCAAAGATGTAATTTTCTTCCTTTTCTCATCCCTTCACATTTGTGCATGGCCCAATTTAAGCTGTCTGAAAGGAGCTCCAAATTTCGAATTCAAAGTCTAAGCCATTTTTCAGAGATTTCATTAATCTCCGTCGTATTATTTGGTAGGTCTTAGATTTTTTGTACCGTCAAAGTTTTCAGTTTATGGCTTATTAGTCTGCTGGGTTTGTTTCGCTCAGAGACTTTACTGGGACCTTGAAAATGGATTTCAGCATATTTACGTGTTTGGTACTTCGCCGGTGCCCCTCAAGTAATTGAGTAAGCAGATTTGTGGTAATGAGATACTATTGAGGATATCTTTACAAGATATTGGCAGCAAGATCCGGCCTGTTCAAAAGCATTTTAGTCAATTAATTGTAAGGTCTGCGCAAAGCAGCTTGCCCAATATGGTTGAAATTGGCCCTGCTGCTTGTTACTTGCAAGTCTCCAGAGGGTGTTGGGGAATTTTATTGGGCTTTCATCTTGTGGGCTGCATTGCAAGAATCTCTATGACCTTTCTACTACATTTCCACTGCGTTTCAGTGGCAGATTATATTCACAGATGTGCGTACACACAGAATATAGCAGAAAGATTTAGGTTTGATGGCTTGGTGGCTTGAATCCTGACAGGCACTCATGAATGATCAAACAGTGGTATGGCTATTGGGACCACAGTCCTGCTGGGTACCTTGTCTCAAGATTTCTCCAGAGCTTTATAATGCAGTGGCTTTGACTCTCACCTTTCTCTGCATGTCTTCTGATGCTGCTCGCTAGGAAAGATCCTCAGTTTCCACCGTTATTCTGTTTTATATTACCGTTTAAAGTTTAATAGTGCTGCAGAGTTTAATCATGAATTAGTCTGAATGAAGACAGAATTGGGCTTTCCAGAGACAGAATCGGGTTAAAGATTGCCTGTGTTGTGCAGATTAAAACAAAGAGGAGAAAGAAAAGAGTCTGTGATAGAATGAAGACACTTTCCAGCTCACTTCTCTTGTAGATGGTACAGCCATCAATTAAACTATAGACCCTAAGGTGGTAGATACCTAATCAGCCAAATTGCAAGTTTGGCGTAAAAGAACGATTTAACTTCAAATGTTAAAGTAGCACTATGTAACTTTTTCTGTGTTCAAAATTTGCAAAATGTATATAATGAGCGAGTGCATCATGAATTCATCTTCCAAACCGCTTTTCTGTCTTATTCCGAATCACTACGGTACACTTACAGTATAATAAGTACTTCTATTTAGACTATTGTAGCCTGGTCTGGTCGTCACCGCTGCAGAGGAACACATACCTGCGTGAATCGCCATAGACATAAACTTAGAGAAGTAGCTACGGTTGGAATGTTCTTCTGCTGGATGTGTGCAGTTCTGTTTATTAACCGCTAGAGTGCCAAAAGTTACTTAGTGCTGCTTTAAGATTAAAATCTAGTTTAAATGCATTTTTTCAAAATATTTATATTTTAAATAATTGAACACAACAAGAGTTAATCATTTTCATCTGTATCCCTCTATTACAAGACATAGTATACATAGTAAAATAAACAATAAGCAGTGTTTAATTGCAGTACATTTATAAATTTTACTTTAATTTATTTTGTTGTATTTGTTTAATTTTTATGGACGTTTATAAGCAAAATTGCCACAGGATCCTTCAGAAGTCATTTTAATATGCTGATTTGGTGCCTAAGAAGCATTTTTTATTATTATCAATGCTGAAAGCAGTTGTGCTGCTTAATATTTTTTTGTGTAAACTGTGATACATTTTTTTTCAGGATTCTTTAATGAATAGGAAAAAATGTACTTGAAATATATAGAGATAATAATAATAACAATACTTATAAATATGACAAATATGTAATATAATGTTTTACTGTTACTTTTGATCAATGTAATGCTTTGATCAATGTAATTCCTTTCTGAATGAAAGTATTAAAAAATTAAATAATAAAAAATTCTCATTGACGCCAAACTTATGAGCACTAACATTCCACCATTATAAATATAATAATTTGTTTTATTATATATATTTTATCCTAATTTAGATTTACCGTTAATTTATAAACAGTAAGTACAATTTAGCTGCATAAGTTTAAATGAAAACATTTAAGACAGTAGAGATACTAAATAATTTTGAGTGAGGACACAACAAATCAATTTTGATTTTTTGTTTTGAATCAAATCACTAAAAAATACAGTTTAAACTGAAATGTGTAAATGAATCGACTTACTGATTGTTGTGCTGTTTTTTTCTACTGATGTTTAAATTAAAACTAAAAATTAACTTTTGAACTATCTGTAAGAATGTCCTCATAAGTCACAAGGAGGGAGGGAAACTAGTCTGCAAACAAAATAAAAAGTATGCCAAAATCATTACAAAATACTTTAAAAAGTGTAGTCGAGTAGTCTCAGGTCATTGACATAGACCTTTCAGGTGTCCAAGCAGCAGGCCAGAAAAGACTTTTTGTCTAGTCAAGGTCCATAAAATGAACAAAAGCAGTCATAAGAAACAGAATCTAGCATCTAACTGTCATGTCCTTGAGAGTGAGCTTGTTTCATAAATTCCTCCATTAGCTCCTGGGCTTGCCCTGCAGCAGGCTTTCTATCTCGCCCATTAAAACCCATCGGGGGACAGGCCTGTAAACAATCCGGCCCCACAACTTTGATAATGGCCATGTCTGTGTCTGTATCCAACTGCGGTGGCTGTCTCAGCCCTCTCCCCTCTCTACTGTCGTCCCACTGTGGCTTATTACCAGCATGCAGTGATCTCGTTCTTGCTAGCAGCTAATGTCCTGCTGCTCACATTTATCCTGCTGTGAGTCCCCAAAACACGCAGACGAGCGATCCGCACGCACACAGGCACGTACACATGCTCTGGCTCTCTCCCAAGGTCTGCAGCCATTTAGCCCATCGAGTGCAATGATCTTTGCAGGAGGGCAGACGGAGGCTTGGGGGCATTCGGGGCAGAGAGCATAAAGGGAGAGAGGGGCTGTGGATGAAGCGTTTAGTGATGGATGAGTCAGGGATTTCCCTCAAAGTGCTCATATTGTGGGCTTAAGTGAATTAAACACCCAAGAGGCTGTTTCAAGGGGTTGAACTCCATTAAGGTGTGTGTGGGTGTACAGTTTACAGTATTTACTGTACATTTCTTTTCGTGACAAGGCATGGTTCATTTAGGTTGTGAAATGTAATGTAGAGTGATTTACCAAAAGCCTGCTTTTACACTATTAAAAATGTTTGTAGTCAGTAAGATTTTTAAAATGTTTTTCAAAGAAGCCTGTTATTCTCAATACCTCATTTATTTGATCAAAAATAGAGTAAGAACTGTAAGAATTGTAAAATATTATTACAATTTACAATAACTTTTTTCTATTTGATTATATATTAAAACATAATGTATTCCTGATTTTTGTTGGGAAAAAAAAAAAAACAAGATTATTTTCACTCATTTTACTCAAGTCTTCAGTGTCACATGATCCTTCAGAAATCATTCTAATATGCTGGCTTTGTGCTAATTTATTATTATTATCAGTGTTGAAAAAGATTGCCTGCTTACATATTTTCTGGAACCGATTTTTTTTTTTTTTTTTTTTTTTCCAGATTCTTTGCTGAAAAAAAACTGAAGTGTTGAATAGTAATTTTGGGCCTTTTGTAAAGTCCTTGTTATTACAATTGATGGCCTCCTTTCTGAATACTTTTTTTTTTTGCATAATAAAAGCAAAAGTAAAATTAGAAAATATATTTTAAAACATTTTGAGATTAATCATTGAGATGTGTGTTGAAGATTTCACTTGATGGTTACTTCACTTAGCGTTTTTGGAGTCATTAAATTGAAACTCTTGTTGAAAATGGTATAAAAGTTTTGTTGTTGTTGATTTTTAAACATATGAAACAAACATGGATGCATTTCTTGACACAATTTTCACACTACATGTATGAAAATTGACATGAAATGTTATTTGGATACTATATAATTTTAATTT
Organism: Sinocyclocheilus anophthalmus; assembly: GCA_018155175.1. Taxonomy (NCBI): domain Eukaryota; kingdom Metazoa; phylum Chordata; class Actinopteri; order Cypriniformes; family Cyprinidae; genus Sinocyclocheilus; species Sinocyclocheilus anophthalmus. Next base: position 73,877 of record JADLZN010007891.1, on the reverse strand, counting down.
AATTTGTTCTAATATATTTTGCAGAAAGAAAACACTGTAGAGTAATGCAAGACATGCAATTGTTTCTGAACAATTTCAATGGGCTTGAAAAAGTGTACACATTTAGCTATACTTATAAGGGCCAACTTATAAAAAATGTCCTCAAAAATGTAGTAAAACAAACAAAATAAAGGACATTTGAAGTGGCCCTCGCTGTTTGAACTGCTCTTAAATCAGCCAAATCATGTTTTGCTTTAAATCTAATAATGTTTGTCTGAGGGTTACATTTGAGAGTATCTTAGTATGAACACCATTGCATCTGTGAGAGGTCCTCACTGACAGAACTTAAAAGGTCTCTGTGTGTATATCTAAACTTACTTAACCTTACTTTGAGGAGATATTTGTTGAAAAATGTCACCCAAAGTTAGCTAAATATGACAAAACCTCCTTTTGGGAACAGAAAAGTGGTTCATAAACTAAATAATTATTTATTTTAAAATGCAAAAAGTTTTCTTTTCGCTAAGGGATACTGCATGAGTTTTCCATTTGGTGTTTATTTACCCCGAGTCAAATTCTGTCTCAAGTAAAATGCCTTCACAGTTTTCACTCCTCTCTTTCACTGTCCTTAAATTATTCAGCACACAAAAACATCTCAAACATTTATAAGCCCATTCTTAGAGGGACGCATGAGAAGTGTGACCTCGCTGTTTGGCGTAAAGGACTGGCTCAAACCGAGTTGAGATAATGGATCAAAGCATAAGATCCGCACACCCAGCCATCCTTCAGTGGGTACGCACAGACCTGATCCAGGGAATCCTACAAAAGCCCCGACACAAAAAAAAGAAAAAGAGGTCTTCTAGACTGGCACATTAAAAGACATCAATGACAGGGAATCAAGCCTGGAAAGAGCAGATTGGCTTAAAAAAAATAAATGAAAAAAAAAAACCCGGAGCTGTCAGGACGAATTCATTTTTCCTTATTCTTTTCTTCCCTTTCCGCATAAAAGTACGAAAAGAGAGAACTATCAGAAACAGGATAGAGATCCAGGAAGTGCTGCTCGCTATGAATAGCGAGAAATAATTAAGCAGCGCTAGTGGGAGAGTAGTAAGGGATGCGAAAGTAAACCGAGGGTGTCATACCGCATCATGGAGATTAGAGGTGATGTCATCTCTCGCTCTTTATAAAAGAGCGAAATAAAGAGGAAAGAAATGAGGATGGGAAGATGGCGCTTACAGTGAATGAATACCATCTGATTGCAGTAAACAGCGCCTGGCCGCTGTTTGGGACCAAGGAGCGGCAAGCAGACTTGGGTAATGAGAAAGACGCTGAGATTGGCCTAAATGAGGGGTGTTAAATGACTACATTATGCCATTGCGCAGGAGCCGTCGCCTGTCTTCTGCAGGGGGATCGTGGCACCAATGAGGGGCTGATGTAGTTTCCAGTTGTCTGCCCGGAGTTCGGTAATGGTCGCAATTATTGCGTGGTTGACACTGACAAACAGTGTGTCTGCGGGGGAAAGGTTCAGGACTCTGCGGCACTGGTGTTTCTATTCTATGATGAAGTGCAAAACCCGTACTCCTGTCTCCAGGATTGACCGTCGATGAAGCTTGCTCGGCACATCGAGCAGCCCCTCTAGCCCCCACCGATGGCGTCCGTATCACTCTGTCCTCTTGCCGTTGCCTACGTCGCCTTCTGCCTCACACTCGCTTGTGCTGTATCCGCAGGCGCAATTTGTCGCCGCAGCCGCCTGCTCTCTACACTTCCTGTCACAGCGTTATCCTGAGAGGAATTGGCTGTCACTACGTGCCGAACGTAGGGGGACAAGATCCACGAGGGAGATGGTTGGCAAAGTTCCAAACTTATGTACCATGAACTGCTAGGATGACGACGGTCGAGATTCACACGCGTTAGGACTATAGGAGCGATGGGGTGAACTGGACAAATGTAGGGACCTGGGACAACTACCAAGGGAAGTTGAGAAGCTGTAAGAGAGCACAGGAGATTTAGCGTGATCCAGAGGCAAGGCAGCGCGGGCTCGCGTAAAAAAACAAAAAAAAGAAGTATGATGGTAGGGAGTCTCAGCGAAAGAAGGAGATGAATTGCATTAGAAGAATATAACAAACGACTCTTGCGTTCCGAACAATAAGTGAGTTAGAGGACTCATGTAGAATTTCTGAAGAAGGGACATGATTGAAAGAATGGACTAAGACCATAATGCAAAACAGATGAGGGATCGAATGAAACGAAACAATAAAGGTTTTTTCAACCAAGGAATGATGGGATATGATAGAAGGGAAAGATAAGGGGGGAACTAAAGAATGACTGAGATAGAGAGGATGAAGAACTGAGTGATGCTGGATAAGACGAAAATGAACAAGGGTGTAAGTAAGAATGAGTGAAACCACGAAAAATGAAGGTTATGGATCTAAAAAAGCGGTGAATTAAGGATTAAAGAAACGACTGAAGATACTGACATAAGGGTGATTGGAGGAAAATGGGAGCCTGTGTACGTTAATAAAACAATAATAAATATATGGAAAAAAGATTAGCAAAAAGAAATAGGAGGAGAGGAGGCTGAAAATGATGATGCAAGGAAAGGTACAGCGAAAAACAGATTTAAAAGAGCATGACTTAATGATGATCAGGATGGAGAGCGAGAGTAGGAATGAGCAACTAGAAAAGAAAGAGACGGACGGGAGAGTTGGATTTAACTGATAACTAGGGTGATCGATGTATAGGTAGGCTAAGCGGGTGGATGGAGATACAAAGGAGTGAGAATAGAGTGAAGAGAGACGGAATTAATAGAACAAGACGGAGGAATGAATATAAAGGCTAACAGGAGCAAAGAAAGTGAGGGGAAATTATGGACCTTGAAAGGATAAGACCAGAACCGAACGTGCTGACGCATGACACAAAGATCGAAAAAAATTTAAAGGTAGATTCAAAATAGTGAGAAGCATGCACCTCGAATTCATGAATATATCGTAATGAGCAATGAATGTACTATATAGGAAAAGAAAAGACAGAAAGATGACGATAACGAATGACGTCTCTGCTCCATCGGGAATGCGTTAGGTTCGCTGCCCTCCTGACTCCGTTTTTATGATCGATATCGACAAGATGGATAAGAAAGAAAAAGAAAGAAAGAAAAATGAATGAATGACATGCTGCGTGATTATGAGTTGGATGGAAAGAAAGAAAGGAGAGTACTTGCTGACATGAATGCAGAATTAGAAGGAGGACAATGAGGGAAAGGTTCAGGATGTGGGTAAAAATTATGGACGGGTTACAGACAAACAAGAAAACAGATAAAAGAATAATAATATGGAAGGAGGGACTAAAATCAGTAAAGAAGAAGAGGAATAGGAAGTGACTGAACATGAACCGGAGGAAATGAAACAAATGATAACATGTGCGTGGATGGTCCTACCCGAAGAAAAAAGCAGAGTAAGTGAAACTATACAGGCAAGAAATTGATGGAACTGAAGGAACAAATGAGAGAAAACACGCCCCGCAAGATGAAGAAGGAATGATTGAGGAGGGGAATGGAAGGGGGGGGGGGGGAGGTGGCGGGGAGATGGGGGGAGTGGGGGGGGGGGAAGAAGGTAAAGGGAGGTTGGGAGAGAGGGGGGAACGGACACGGGGGGAGGGGCGGGGGGCGATAAAGGAAGGGGGGGGGGGCGAGGGGGGGGGAGGAGGAGACAGGAGGGAGGGGGGGGAGGGAAAACGGGAAGGTGAACAGGGGAAAGGGGGGGAAGGGGAAAAAGGGGGGGGGGGGGAGGAGGGGGGAGGGGGGGGGGGGGGTGTGGTAGGGATGGGGGATGCACCAGAACCGGAGACGGTTGGTTGGGGGGGGGAGGGGGGAGGGGGTTTGGGGGGGAGTGCGAAGGGAAAGGAGAGTACGGGGCGGGTGGTGCGGGGGAGGGGAGGGGTGTAGGAAAGTGGGGGGGAAGCCAGGAAGCACACAGGAGGAGGGGGGGGGGAATAAGAATGGTGAAAAGAATGTAGGGATCAGAGGGGGGGGAAGTGGGGGGGGGGGGGAGGCTCCGGTGAAAGGAGGAGGTAGGAAGGGCTGGGAAGGGGAGATAATGGGGGGAAAGAACGGGGGGGGGGGGGGGGGGCCAGGGGGGGGGGGGGGGGGGGGGGAGGTGGGGGGAAGTGGAAAGAAGTTGGGGGGGGGCGGGAAAGGAGCTGAGGTGAGAAAAGCCAACAGACAAATCAAGAGGAATGATGGATCCTTAATGAGCGTAAGGATTAATTTAAAGAATGGAATAGAAAATGGAACAGGGATAAACAATGGTCAAGTATGAAAGAATAAGGAGTAGGAAAGATTAGGAGTCTCTTACACAATCTTGCGTTAATGAATCACAAGGACCCCCCTGAACTAATGAAGAATAAGAACAGAGCGAATGATCGGAGGAGGTTAAATGAAGGCGAATGAAAGGATTATGGACTGAACCCGTCTAATGGACTGATGAAAATGAATCAGTAAGAAGAACGTTTCCAGGACTATTTTGTGGATGTTGTGTAACAGAAACAAGAAGATCTGTCCTGAATCACGCGCGTTACTGTGCGTGAATGGGAAGACGCGTGCGGCACGGTAGCCAGTGAAGGTGGGACGGGTTGGAGGGACAGACGGGCCGTGGGTTATTGGTTCAGAGCGTTCGTGTCAGGACGATTGGCAGTGCCAGTCCACTGGTGAAGGAACGTGGTTAAGGCGAGTCAAGGCTGAGTGAATATTCCTGCCTCCTTATCAACGGGACGTCGTACTTTCACACTCAAATCAACAGAATACACAAACCATAAGCATGTTGATGTCATGTTGTTGACTTTTAATCAATATGATAGATTAATCACAGCAGACGATCACAACGAAAGTCATTCAAACGAAATGAGTTTTTCCAATGATTAAGGGAGTGATAAACTAATCATCTTTTCCCATTGGGGTCAGGCGCTACCTTATTAGAATTGGTATAAAAATTGATTTAAAGAATCAATCTGAACTTGAATACGGATGCTGTTGGAAAGTGTTTGAAAGAAAGAAAGTGCATCTCAATAGACAGTACACGTCATACTGTCTCCACCTGTCTGCACTATCACTTCACACGGTCGTGTGAATATGAGACCATTTCTTATTTCTATACAGGCATGTTGCAAAACAAGCTGGCAAAGAACCCAGATCATGAGTGTCGTCCTTGTGAAAAAGAAAGTATGACGTTTAGGCTATAGGTAAAAGGAGGTAGTCTTCACTTACACAGGAACCATATACGATATTAAGTGAGAAGAGATGAATGTAAGTTTTTGGAACTCAATGTACGTGCTCACCAATGGAATCATCTGCAGTGAAAGGGTGCCGTCCAGGACCAGATGAGAGTCTAAAAGCTGATAAAAAATAATCACAATAGGTTAACCACAATGAATCAATACACAACGCCAGGCCATCACGAATTTTTAACTTCTTGTATATCAAAAGTTGCAGTGCATGTGTAAGAGGCAAATAGTCAAAAGACAATCATCATTACGGGCATGTTAAATTACCATCCAGTGTCCTCACACTGACTTTTCAGACTACAAGAGCATTTCCACTGAACAAAAAAAACAATATCTATTGCGATAGGCGGACTTTCGCATACGTTAGCAGTGGAACCGCACAAAAAGTCAGGTCGGCGAGCTTCTTCACTATACAATATAATAATTGATGGACTGGAGTTGTGTGGATTAGTGTGGTTATTGTGGATGATGTTTTTTACAGCCATTGTGTGTGAGAAATCTATTCTGACGGGCACCTTTTCAATACTAGTGACTAAATACAATTAAGCCGACTTCTTAGTCACCTAGGGTTTTCACGCACGTTGGTTTGGCTACTAATTTCTATAATTCGTGTCTTGTTTGGGGTGCGGCTTGAGAAAATGCCTCAGCTGGCTCCTCAGTCAACGTATGAGCTCATATTCAATCATAGCGTATCTCCTTAGAGATGTTTGATTTATCGGCATGTGGCCGAAAATCTGCACTGAAGCTTGTTTGTTTCGCAAAACAATACTGGAGTGTCATCTAGACGATGATTGTGTTTTTTTTCTTAGAGCATGTGTAAGTTTGGTGCGTAGACAGGGGCCCTATCACGTTGAGGATGTTAGGACCAGAACCGAATTGCTCGACATTTTAAAATGACCCAAAAGACTTATACGCAATCAGCTTCCACTGCGGGAGTGATTTAATGCCGACGACATTCGTAAGAATGTTTTTAATTGCTAGATTTCAGTTGTTTAGTGATTTTGTTTCATTGCATGGTAAACACAGCTGTGCTTCAGCTAAAACTCTCTCTGAAAAGCATTAAAGGCTTTGGTCATATGCAAATGATCAAAACGTTGTATTTGTTTACATAGACTGCAGTAATCCAATGTTCGGCCTAACATTTCATTCATATTTATGAGTAAAAGTTTTAGCTTATCCCAGCTCATAATGTAGCTGAAGAGGTGAAAATTACTTCAGATATGCCGTGGAAATGGAATATGTGCAGTTATTACCTTAAGGAGCTATTACTACCTGATTTGATCCTTAAAATTACTTCCGTTGGTTTAATCTAATGTAGTCAGGCTGATTCACTCATTAAATAACCAGGTTATAAAGCGTTATAAAAAGTGTGCCTCCAGTTTAAAACTGAACTTTGAACTGTTAACTTTACCAAAGACGGGGGAGTGTTTGTAAAACCCGTCATTATTTAGTGACGCTTGAGGTACAGAAATTACATACTGCAGCTTCAGAATATCTCCTTTATGTGGCCTGACAATGCAGGGCACTACATTATTTATTACCCACTCTGTAAAAATGCTACAGTAAAAAAAAACTGTTAATTGGTTAACTGTAAGTTACCCTACCATATACAGTATGTTGAAAAAATTGTAAATGGTTTAACATTGTATTATATGTAAACTGTAAAATGCTGTCACATTTTTGTTTTTTAAAGGACATTATAAAGATGATATATTATATATAAATAATTATATTATAATTACATTATTACAAATATTTTCTCTTATTTTTTTATCAGTAATTAATATTAAGGTGTTTTGTGACATTTAATGTTATTTGGTTAATGCAAATTTCTTGTCTTTATCAAGTGTTTTTTTACTATAAATGTAAGATGTTTGTAAAATGTGGTTTTCTTTTACTTTTGTCTAAATATTTTGCTATTGCAGAGATTTTTCATCTGATGTCTTCAAAACATTCAATAATTCCAATAGAAATGTGCATCATTTTTCATCTTGACCCACGCACAATCACTTTTCTTTCAGCCCAGAGTCCTAATTTTAACCAATGAGTTCAGTAGTTCACTTACTTTTACAAAAACATGCTATGGAAACATGCTATGGCATATAATAACGTGTAATGACTTTATCATTTATTTATTCATTATTAATTTGTAATTATAGGGAATTAAGGATTATTACCACATTAGTTTTGCTTCTAGGACTTCGGATATGAAGTGTCCCCCCAAGTCCCAACTGATCATGTACCATAGGGTAAATTTGTTAGTTTTTACTTCAAATCAAGGTCGTCCAGCGCCGGTGATTCTTAGTAATTTTTTTACAAATTTGATATGTGTCTTCCTGGCCACGGTCAACACAATTATGATTATTTGTAATCTCTTAACAGAGGAAATTATTATAAGTAAGCTACGAGCTAAGTAGCAAGAAAGGATCTTTTTGGCATAGTTTTAACCTTAAAATTATATGAGCCAAGAACTTCTTCTTTATAAATGAAACATGAATTTATTAGCTATTATAGATTACATTAAAACTAAACTAAAACACATAGAACACAGCTATTACAAACAACAGATTCAAGGGAAAGGAGTCAACGGCAGTTGCAATTAATGTTTGACATAAGTCCTAACTCGTTTTACGAGGTGGTTTTAAATCAGCTAGGACCGAGAACACCAAGCAGAGACTCGGTCTTAATTTACGCTGTAAATTAGGCTATTTACGACAGCAGTTCGGTATTTGAAGATTTGGTTCGTGACTTGCGTTTTGGTTATTTGACAGCGAACCTGAGGCAGTTACTTCGCCTGTCGCCGGGCTTCTGGATGGTCTCGTTGCGGGAGACATCCTTCGCTGACGCACGCTGTTTGTTTGACGACGGAATGGAAGTGTTGAATAGCGACGTTATCTTTTGCGGGACAAGCGACTGGATGGGAGAGTTGTGAGTCGGTTGCCGTTGACGGAAGAAGTCAGGTTCAGCAGTCCTGCCTAAAAGCCTGAAGTGGTGCACGACTATTGAAGATCTGCTGAAGATCACGCGAGAGTCTTACTGAAGTGTAGCTTGAGTTCGTTAGGAATGGTCTTGCTATGACACGCCTGGTGGTAGGGCGTGGGGCGCTTGGTGGCGATCACAAGGGTGAAACCAAAGTTTCTTTTGAGTGGAGTGCGCGCCGAGGTAAAAGACTGCGCCCCGGAGGGCTGTGTGTCAATTTTAAGCAGGCTGACTTGTGTCCAGCCCACAGTCGTGTCCAATAAGACGTGGCATGTGCATTGATGTTGTGGAGAGTATTTCTGGCAAGTTTTTGAGAAACTTCTTATAAAAACTAATCAGTCACCGTGGGAAATGATAATGAATTATCAATATTCACTTACCACACGTTCTGTGAATAAAGACAAGGCTCTCATGTCAAACTCCAAACAACAGGTATTTGAATACACAGTAATCGTAAGTTAACGTAAAAAAAGAAAAGTCCCCATAAAAAGCAACGCTTTAGTGATCACTGGTTTCGTTAAATAAGACACATAAAATAGATTATATATATAGATACGGCCTAACACAAACAGTGGATACATTTTCACTACTTATACGTTTTAAACAATCTGTCTTTTAAAATAGATACAATGTTCTGTTTCTTTGTCTGTGACAAAAGGAAGTAAGGGTTTTGGTCATGCAGGAAAAAAGGTGGTTAACCATGGGATAGTCATGTGGCGTCACGCTGTATATCCTGTGCTTGCCTGAGGGCATTATTTAATTCTTTTCCTGTTCCGGACATAATGGTTCCATCCATTGGTGGGTCCCAAGACATGGGGTTTCTATAGGTTGTGAATGAACTCTTTCAGTTCTTGATACCAAGAAAGCTTTGTCGTCTTCTGATCGAATTATTTTCGATCTCATGAGTAGATGAGTTTACCATACTGACAGGAAATCAACCAAGAATATGGGATTCATGTGCTGGGTGATTTAGCAAACTTTGTGAATGCTGATATCAGGGTCTGTTCATATTAAGAAAATCCCTACAACGTATTGCAATTACTCAATCAAACCTCAGCTGACCGTGTGAAAATATCTCCATAAAACATGTGCAGAATGACAAATCATTTTAACTGATGGGGATTAATGTTAAGTACACAAGTGTGACATTGTAGCTGAATAATGGGTGGCTGGGCGTACACACTAATGCATAATGAATTTGCTTGGATCACAATCACTGTAGTGGGTTAGAAAGATAACCATTTTGATATGAATTTTCCATTTGCTTGGAGACTGATGCTCTGCGTTCTTTGGAACTAAATAGTGTTTCAGATTGAGAAATATTTTGTTTCGATTTGTTTCCTATGTCATGACCACCGATTTGGATATTAGATTATTATGTATAATTTTGGATCATTTTCTCCCAATTAATTTAATACAGAAACCCATCAGCCAGCCCGTAGCCTCAACAATAGACAGTTAAAGAATGCATAATATACTAAATTTACACAATCTCTTTAGCTTAATGTCAAATGTTTAGTGCCAAAATTCTGAATAGCTATATTGTGCTGCATTATGTCATGTTCTTACATGCTAAATAGAAAACATTTAGCATTTTTATCTTTACTAGGGATTTAGCAGTGCTACATTGGTGAAAGCACACTGGTTATGCATTCATGTGCTGTTGCTAGTTGTTTAATTGTTATTTTTTTCCACAAAGCTATTCTGAAATGCTGACTAAAATAGGAGATCTTTATTTAAAAAACCAAAAACAAAAGTGAAGCAGTTGTTTGCTGACATGAGGTCACACGTTCTGCATGTTTCCAGACTAGCTGTTGGCTTTGTTTGATCTGTTTTACTGATGTAACCTGCTTGAGTTACTAGCCACACAGCTCAATATGTCTGAAGAGCAGACTGTAAATGCATCTCTTCTGATTTTGTCACAAATAGTGAGAATGTTGGCAAGTAAGGTCATTCCGACAACAACTTCAAATCAAAGCGCCTGAAGTTCTTTCGATCTTGTCACAAACAGCTGGATCAATTTCCAACTTCTGAGAACTTCAAGAGCATATGCAAGTGTTTGATAGTTGACCTTGATTAAAGTATGTAATTTTCACTCATCATATTTCAGTTCCGTTTCAATTCAGTTCAGTTTCAGTTCAGTTCAGTTCGGAATTCCTGGAAGCTATGCGTACTTGACATTTGTACTTGTACAAAGAAGAGCACTTCCTACACATTCGAAACACAATGTGTATACAATATTTTGAGGGGTTTTTTTTTCTCCTGCTATTTTTCTTCCTAATCGCCTTCTAATCTCCTCATTTTCCCCCCTTTTTTCCCTTAATGTAATTGATTTAATATTGTTTATTTTAAAAAAAACTTAAATTTAATCAATTTACTGTGACACTTCATAAAAAGTAAACTGGCCAATAAAGCTACTTTATTTACCTGCCAAATCTAATTATTAATCACATTTGGTGCTTGGTAAAAGTTAACTTTGGATGCTCTTTACTTGGATGTAGGAAATTCAGAACAATTCTGTATTTTGGGGTTTGGTAAGATTTTTTTAGATTTTTGAAAGAAGTCTCTTATGCCCCAAACCTTTGAACAGGTTTTGTATATTATTAGCATAATATTAATATTTTTCTAACACTTTTTCTTTGTGAACTGTTTTTCTGCTTGTTTAATTCACTTTGTTAGATGAGCTAGTGCTACACTTTCAATTCATAAAGTTTTTGTCACATCATTTGTATGTAATTGCATGCAAACCACTTAAATGTGTGAAATGGAAGTTTACTTACTCTAATTGTGCTGGGACCATGTGAATAGTTGTTGGCATTAACTAAACCTGGGCATGGGATTTCAAGTTCCCAGCATGCTTTGCATGAAGAGTAAATCTTAAAATGAAGCATTATTTTAGGTGTTTTTGAGCAATATGAGAAAGAGGAGAGACGTTTTTGCACTTAGTGTTTAATGTTCTGTTAGCTTGGATTTTGGAAGTTTCTGTTATGTAGGGGTCTGGGGAGTTAATGTGGTGAAGAATGGAGCTATTGTGTTCAAGGAAGTGTGGATGAATGTTGCTTTTTAATGAGAAATTACTTTTTGTTCTTGTGCTGTAAGTTAAAAACAGCTGCATTTAGTATGCTAAAGTTTGCTGTTGCTAACTGCCTCAGATTCATTTGAGTTACTTTGAGTGTTATTAAGGTTTACTGAAATCATTTAGGTTTACACTACATAAAGTATTCAATTTAATATGAGAATTTAAGTATTTAATTCTCCTGTAAGTTCACTTAGACAAGATTTCTTATACCAAAACGGTCATTATTTTGGTAATTTTACATGACCATTTGCACAGGTCTGTCTGACCTTAAGAATGGAACTATAACAGTAATATACAACTTTTATATGCAAATGATCTCAATTATGATTGGCTAACCTCTTTACATGTCAAAACTACTGTACCAGCGCTAATGTTGTCATAAATCAGGATGGACTCATTTGCTGAATAGCGTTTATCTTTAAATGGTGATATGGGCGGATATATATCAGGAGCATTTAGTCCATATATAAGATGTGAGTGCTCTGTATACCCAAGCATTTGAGAAAAAGAGTTTGAGGACTGGATAAATATTAACAATGCTATAAATTATGTCATTTGAGGTGTAACATAAGGCTTAAGATAATGAAATATGTATGTAGCTGTCTGTAAATTATATATTGAATTAGAAACTAATATGAAATAACGGTTAATCTGTACCAGTTATGGAGAGATTCAGGTGAGCAGATCCGCAAGGACTTTTGCCCCTGCGCTCAGTCTTTAATGTTGCACATTCTCATTGGTTTGTTGATGTCATGCACAAAGAACGTTTTATTTGTCATCTCTGAAATAAATTTGACAGTATTCCCAGTTAAAGAAATATATATGTATATATATTAAGACATAAATGTATTAAATATATATAGTTGCTTAGTATCAATAAATAGTCTGATGTACTGGGGACAGCCTTTGAGTGACCCACCGTAGAGCATTTCTATTGAACTTTATAAGGTAGAAAAATATGACTAATAGCTGCTTTATCATAAGAGTAGAAAAGCCTCTTAAGTCAAGAGAGCACTCAGGCATCACCACTTAATATAGACACACTACTCTTTAGATTTTGAGCAATGATATATATAATGTATGTATACAGTAGATGGCATCAACATTTGATAATGCTCTCTGGGAATACACTAGTAAAAACTTGTGAAGGTCGTGTGCAGTATCAGTAGTGTTAGATTGGGCACATAAATTAATAGTGCCCAATCAAGGTGGCGTCTTTGAATACATTCAACCCTGTAAGTATGCGAAGGATCTGCAATAAAATCGGAAATTTATTGACCAAACCGTTGTGTAAAAACAGTATGTGTGTATTCAAGTGGGGTTGTGTATGTGTGTGTATTAGGAATCAATGATTCTTGGGCCATATACCATGATGCTGTAAAGAGTGGAGCACAGAGGAGTGTTATCTGGGAATCTTTCAATACAGCCAGTGAGTTGTTTGATGTAAAGCACTATTGGGAGCCAGTCAGGTAAAACTGATGACCGCATAAAAAGGTGAGTTTAGATTACAGGTTCTCCCGAAAGGAGTGATGCAGACAGCTGATGTGGAGCTACATTAGTAGTCCAGCTGTGTCCAGTGTAGCAGATAAAGTGTTAAATATAAATAGGAGGAAGTAAAAGTTGAAAGTACTTTTCTTGGATGTATTTCACCTTTGATTATAAATAACTCCCTCCTTCGCTGAGGACCCACACAGTTGTAGTTTAAGACCCAGTTAATTGTGCTGTCAGACCTGCTCAGTCAAACACATGTACGAGCCGCATCTTCATGGTCCGGCCCTCTCGTTCCTCTGATGGCTGCTTGATTGGATGTGTCTGACAGGTAGTTAATTTTCCAGACAAAATAGTCTTGGCTGTAACATTGTGGTGTGAGATTCCCCAGTCTATGGCAGTGATTAATGATGATGCCCTGTGTGTTGTGTGTTTGTGTGCCTGTGTGTGTCTGTAACAATAGATTTAAGTTGTACAGCATTGGAATGGAGTGATGTAGGAATAGTTTAAATGTGCTCTATTAATCAAAGTACAGTAAACTTTCTAGAATTTACCTGCAGTTAACTTTTTATTAAAATACAAGTTGTAATAAAACCTGGTAGGGGCTCCTATTTTGTGTTTTTGTCATTCAACACTCTTAAAAATAAAGGTTCTTTGTTGACATTGATAGCTCCATGAAGAACCTCCACCATCCATAAAACCTCTCCATTGCATAAAAGGTACTTTTAGTGGAAAAAGGTCCTTTAGATTATTAAAATGATTCTTTATTGACCTGTTCACTTAAGGGATCGTTTCTTTTATGGCATTGCTGTGAAAACCCCTCTTTTGAAACCTTTATTTTTAAGAGTGAAGGCTGAATTTATTGGATCAAAAATACTGTTACTATACTATTATAATTTAAAATAACTGTTTTCTAAGCCATTATTAATTATTTTTAAAGAACTCTGTGATGCGTGTTTTTCAGGTTTTTCAGTGTATATATTATGTTGTGTATATATATTATAATATTATATATAATATATATAATATATTATATATATTATATATATTCTGATATATATATATATGTTTACTTTGTACTGTGCATGATATAAGTTGCCTATATATTTATTGTTTATCTATTTTAAGGAAATAAATCCAAATAATATGCATCAGCTTGTTTTATTGATATTCCTGCAGCTCTCTAGTGGATTTCTTATTAACCTTTCCACCATTGATTGCATGTTTCAGTCAAGAGTATTTTTATACTTATTAAAGTTTATGAAATTGAATGTCCACCATACAAATATTACTAATGACATTTGTCCCCTTTGGATTTGGTTTATGAACAAGTTATTAGTTAATAAGTTGTTTCTCCATCATTTACTGACAAATGAGACCCTCATTATGTTATTGAGTTATTACAGTGGTTCCAATGTATCTGGACTTGTAAACGTGGATTTCATTCACAAAAGCTGCACTTAAAAGACATTTTTAATTTTTGTCTTCTAGTGTGATTTTTTTTTCAGTGTGGCTGAAGTGTCCAAATAGTTGTTGGGGTCACTGTGTTGAATATAACAGTGTTAAATCTATTAATTCATCATGTCAACAGTTTAACTTTGGCAGCCCTAGAAAACTGTCTAAGCATCTTCACGCTCAGACTTTGTTGAAGTAACAGAGATAATGCTTTGGAACCAGAGCAAGAGGAAACTCTGACAGCAGACAATTCTATCAATCAGACAAGCATGAAACAAACTCTCACGGCTCTAACAACCCTTAAGTGTAGAAAGCAACACACCATGATGCTCTGATGCTGGATTAGATGTCTCACTCAGCTCTGGGAGTGTGTGTAATGTTCAGCCACAGCCAGGAATATGACTTTTGAATTTTTTAGTACTTACTGTATAATGACATTATTCAGTAGTCTCTTCTGCTAGTGAACTGCTACTTTCCATGAATAGAGCGCAAAACAGGCAAAAAAAGTGGTAGTTTTTAACAAATGAGGAGTAAAATGAGGTACTTAACTTTCAGAAGGTATTGAATGCACAGGAGGTAAAACTAAATATTATCATTTAAATTACATGTTTAACTCTGTTACCAAAATGTATAGAGTTTAAATCAATTCTTTGTCTGATTCTGTTGCATTAAACTAATTAAAATCTCTCTACAACTGACGAACGCCATCGAAACGGCTAAAAAAAATTATTTATTTAAGGCTCCAAATATATTTCAGCTTGAGTGTCACAATTTCATGTAAAATGTTATCCATTTTTTCTAACATGGGAATATTGTGGGATTTGTGCCTCTAATGCTCTAAAAAGTCAGTGTACTGTAAACATGGAAAGTGCCAACTAGCATTTTAACATAGATTGCCGAGATCTGGATCTTCTAATTACTCTTCAGGGAGCAGGAAATGATTGTGCAGTTCTCAAACCCTGACAGATTGAGACTTAATATTCCTTATGAGAGAAAAAAATGGGAACATAATTGTTTTTGACAAATAAAAAAGAGCTCAGGAGCTATATTAATATGAAAGGGTTATGCACAAAATTTGGGTTTGCAGCCATGTGTCAGTGTGTGTATGAGTATGTGTGTGCTTGCATGCTTTTATCTTTCTGCTGCTGGCCACACTTTGATGGTGTGTGTTGCTTCTGTAGTTTCCATCCCTGTCAGATCCTGGTTAAAGGAATCAAAGTCCGACTGAGCCAGTCATAGTGATTTGAGGCCCGCATCAGAAGGGAACACTGAGCCAAGTAATTTCGCCAACGTTTATGAAACGGATGGTTTTGGAATGCGGCCTCATAACTCCTCGACAAGAGGATGAGGCCGCCCTTCTGTCTTCTCTGTGAGTGTGTGTCTTATGATGGGCTGTTGTATTTACTCATCATTATTAACCAAACTGCTGCCCATTTTTCCAGCAGCCATCTGGAAAAGAAAGGTGACTTGTGGGCCCTGGCTCAGCTGTTTGCTGCCAACCCATGCACACTGACACTAACACTGTCATGACGGGGCAGACAGATATACAGTATTTATTTAATTATTTTAATTTATTTATTGATAGATATGCATACTTTTATTGAGCAAGGACATATTCACAAAAGTGAAAGAACAGACATATATGTTTTAAAAGATTTCTATTTCGAATTAATGTTATTTTGAATTTTGTTTCCATCAAATAATCCTGAAACAAAATGAATCAAAAAACTTGTGCAGCAAATCAGCATGTAAGAATGATTTCTGAAGGATCACGTGGATGATGCATGGCGAAAAAAGGTTACTTCCTACAGGAAATGAATTACATTTAAACTATATTACAATAGACAAGAATTATATTGAATCAAAATAATATTTTCAAATATTAAAATTTAATGTATTTGCTCAAATAACAGCTTAGGCTTGCGTGGGGGGAAAAGCAACTTATGGTAGTGTGGTGTAAATATTTCTATATTTTTTAGATTTTCATAAAGACATTTAGGCTACATTTACACTGCAGCAAAATGTGGCCCTAATCTGATTAGTTTTTTTTACTTTTTGAATCTTTTTTTTGCTCATATGTGATTTTTTTTCATGACAGTGTGAACAGCACAAATCACATAGAATCTGATCTTTTTTATTCTTATTTGGGCCACTTCCATATGTGGTCCTAAATCTGATTCAGGCCAGATGTTTTGCAATGCGACTTCAATCTGAATAGTCATATCAGAATTCATGTGACTATTTTGTCACTCTAGATTGTCATTCGTCATAATTCTGCACTGATGGGAGTCACTCCAGAGATTTTACATACTGGTAGTCTTTGATCACCCTGTGAATATGACAGACGGTTGCAGAAGTGTCAGTGGAGATACAGTGAGGTGTTGAACTCATAAGTTTTACATTGACAGATTTACACAAGCTAAACTTACGGGGTCGCACCCATAAATATTTAAAAACGTTTCTCTCTTTCTCCTCGCCTTTGTACTGCTTATAACCTGTTCACATTTACAGTCTAAATTGACATATCATAGACCTTTAAAAACACTATATTATAGATCAACCCCAAACTCTGAAAATGTTTGGCATTTTTAGAATAAAAATAAATTGTTACGGGGCTGATGAGACGGGAGACATGCGGATCCATGTGCAAGCTTTATTAAAGCAGAGGAGGTCAGAAACATAGGCAGGGTCAAACAGTGGCAAACAGGTATATGGCGGGCAAGACACAAGAATAATCCTAGGGCTAGCGAAGGTCAACAAACGGCGAACAGAATCAAAAGGGCAAGACTAAAGGGATAAATCCAGGAAAACAGGCAAAGATCAGAAACCGAGAAGCTAGGCTAGGAAGCTAACGAGGGCTCTGTAGAGTAGCTATCACTGCTGGCGATAAGCGCATACAATACTCGGCAGTTAGAAGGAGTTAGATGGAGTGTTAAATAGTGAGTGAGTGATATGAAACAGCTGTGTGCAATCAGTGCTGTGTACAATCAGTGTTGTGTGCAATCAGTGCAATGAATGATGGTATATGTAGTCCGGGGTGATATGCAACAGTGTGTAGTGCGAGAGTCAATGAAAATGGAAAGGGTGACCTCTGATGGCTAGCAGACGGAAGTTCATGGACCGGATACGTAACAAAAATACCCATTTCATTTATGAATCATTTTAGTTGAACTGAGAACATTTTCAAGTGATAACAGATCTAGTACACACACACACACACAGAGAGAGAGGGAGAGTTAAACATTCAGTTTTTACCTTAAGATAACAGGTGCTGTTTTCGTCTTGGGCATCTGTAGTACTCTGTTAAATGTGATAGAGCCAGTACTGCTTTTAGCTTTAGGTAGAAACCAATAGAGCAACTGAAAGAGATGAGAACAACTTTTCAGTGAACCACTCTGTCGAGAGATTGTGGGAGCCAAGATAAAAATACACCCCAGAAATGTTAAGACGTGGGATACTTAATCGTGACCTAAATCTGTGTAGGTGAATGTTGTGGTCAATTCTTTGTTTTAAATCATAACTCAAGAAAATACTTATACCAGAACACTAACTTTTGACCGAGAGTCAAGGCTGACTTTTCAAAATAAAATATTTTCCAATAACATCAGACTTCACTGCCAATCCATTTCAAATATACCTTGTCTTTTGCTCAGATGCATTGTATTGATTTTGGTAATGTGAAGTTGTGTCCTGGGAAGATGAATTCACTGTTCTTTTATGACTTCTCCATCACTGACATCCTTTTTTTCTGCTCTCAGGTATCAGACAGGTGTGATTATGTCTACGTGAATGGCAAGGAGATGAGAGGACGGGTCCAAATGCTGCTGAACTTCACATATGGTTACCTGAGGGCCCAGCTGGAGGTGAAGGTCTGGATTCCCAAACTGCCTCTGCACATCGAAGTTTCAGATACCGAACTCAGTCAGATCAAAGGCTGGAGGATTCCCGTAAACAGTAACACCCAGAGGTACGAAACTTTGTGTTGGATTCTGAGAATATTGAGTGATCAGTAGACCTGTGCTGAATCTGCATGCACAGTGAAAAGCAGATTTCCCCAGAATTCAAACACCTGTCACTCACAGAGTTCTGTACCTCTCAACTCACAGTCTGATTGTAGCATTTTGCTAGCTGTTATGGCAAGGATTCCACCAGGGGGCTGTGAATGTACACCAGGGGTCTCTGTGTGTGTGTGTGTGTGTGTGTGTGGGTGTGTGTGTGTGTGTGTCTGTGTCTATGTGTGTGTCTGTGTGTGTGTGTGGGGGGTGTGGGGTGTGTGTGTGTGTGTGTGTGGTCTTTAAAGGTTCATCCTTAACTGACCGGTCTTCAAATAGATCAGAATTAAGCAGTTATATTATCAAACTGAACAATCGGATAAAGGAATAGTTTACCCAAAATGTAAAATTCTGTCATGATTTTCTCATTTAAAATCCATAAGATTTCATTCATCTTCAAAACAAAAATGGAAGATATTTGTCATGACACCAGAGAGATTTCTGTCCCTCACTGAAAGTCCACTCCACCAAAAGTGTAATGCTTCAAAAAGTTCATAAAGTAATCCATATGAATCGAGTGGTTTAATCCAATTTTGAAGACACATGATCTCTTTATATGATGAACAGATTTAATTTAGGTTTGTTTTCACATATGAAAAAATGGGGAATGGAAGCTCAACTGTACTTGCTTGAATTCTTGTTCATCACACAAGCACTTTTAAACTTCCATTTTTGTAGTGCCAAAGATTTGGCAGAATGGACTTTCAATTGAAGACAGAAATCTCTCAGTTTTCATTAAATATATTGGTAACACTTTACTTAAAGCCTTTATGTATAATGCATTATAAAGGGTTATTAAGGGGTATAATGCATTATAAATATTCATAATGGGGTGTTTAACCATTAATCTGTCATAAATAATTATAACCGAATATAAAGCATAGTCGTTAAGAATAAATTGATAAGTGTTGTAATGCATTAACTGTGGTTACAATTATTCATGAGATTGTGCAATGCATTATAAGGTTCATTACAAGGCATAATTAATGCATTAAAACTACTTTTATAATGCTTTAAGTAAAGTGTTATCTTCTTTGGAGTTTTGAAGATGAATGAATGCCTTGTGGATTTAGAACAACATGAGTGTGAGTAAAAATTGGCACAATTTTCGTTTTTGAGTAAACTATCCAAAAATGGAATCATATGTTTATCATTGTTACCATAAAAAATGTATTTAAATAAGTAAGTAAATACATTTTTTTAGCTAATTTATTCTATATTTTTGGTTGGGAAAGAGCAAAAACCTTTTATAACATCAGTGGTGGGTCTCTGTGATCAGCTCATAAATATTGACAGCTCTACAAATGCAGAGGCTGAAAATCCTGCAGTTAGAAACTTAAAAGGGAAAAATTAAGAAAATTCTGCAATGATTGTTTTAAATATGTGAATATGGCACAGAAAAGGAGATGTCTATCCCTAGCGAGCACATGAAAACTTCTAAATATTCAGATATATGAAGACAAATCACAACAATGTTCAGCATAATCAAGCAGAGTATTTTTCGGGATTAAAAAAAAAACATTTAGAAAAAAAAAAGTTAAAACTTTAAAGTTAAAATGCACTGAAATCCTTATATCGATTTGTACTGTGAGTGGTGAAGTGAAGGAATGTGAGAAGCCCCACACAATCACAGAGAAACAGATCTTACAAGCAGCTCTGGAGTGTGAAACCATTAAACAAACTCTCTGTTGGGCAGTACAGTAATGCCGTGAATCCGTGAAAGGACAATGGACGTGATACAAAGGATGTAATAGGCCCCCTCCTTGGCTTAGAATCAAATAATGTTATGATACATCTCGCATCTGGTTGGATTGTTGCACTTGGAGCTTTTTCTAGAAAGCTTTCTTATGGGGAAAATGAATATGAATTCCAGAGTGGACACTGTTGAGCTCCATTGAAAATTAATAACACTAAGTTTGCATTTATTTCATTAACAACCATCATATAATGCTTTGCTTATAGATCAAATGTTCATATTAAGCATTCATATTGATTTCATTGAAACCTGTATGAGTTCACATTCATATCAGAGTATGAAAATATATTAATCATCAAAGCATTTCTAATTATAAATATGCATAAAAAGAAAATATAGCTTTTGGTGGTCCCTGGATTGGTTAAAAGTCTGTGAATCTGTAAAAGTAGGAAATCCTTGAGTTATGAAACACATTAAAGGGGGGTTGATCATTTTAAACCTATTGCAAATGCTCCTGGCTGCAATTTCCCAGCATGCACCTTTAATATTTTGTTATCATTCAAACCTGAAGTATGGGGATACATTTCACCTCTCTCCTTAGAACCTACACGGATCAACTTGGGCTTGTGAATTCAAAATAGAATAAAGTCAATATATACGATTTCCTGAAGGTATGGAGGCAGTTTCCTCTGTCTCCATTTCCATATGTCCCATGTGGCACAATGATTCACGACGTGTGTGAGAAGCTGAGAATACAGAATATAAAATATGAAGCTCTTCATGTCAGACTTTGTTTCATGTTTTGTGTATGTTTTGTTCCCCACATACTCCATGTCCTGGTTTTCTCCCGTACTTCTATGCCCATATTTGGTCCATCCTGTTCCTGTCCCCATTTAGTTCTATATGTTTCAGCTGTCTCCCGTTAATCCCCTTGTCTATTCCTTGATTAGTACCATGATTTAAGCCCTGTGTGTTCCATGTCTAGCGTGCTTTCTTAAACGGCGATCCCATTCCTACGTGTGTGTCCTGATTGTAAATAAAGACTATTCATGGTGAAATCTCCTACGTCTCCTTCGTTCCTCGCTCCGACACAGTAGGCAACACCATCAATTCTCTGTTCTGGCTCGGGGCCAACTACCATCCCCCCATAGACCTCACAGACACCAAGGGACTATGCTGGAGGGAAGGGAATTACGGGGTTCCGGTGGGGGGCGAGTTTCTGGGGGGGAGGGGGCGGAGTTCGCGGAGGGAGGTCTCGGGCCGAGCCAGAACCAGCCCGCTGTCAAGCCCACCGGCCACGGCATTCCCAAGCCCGCCGGCCGTCTGTTCAAGTTGCCGGCCACGGCTCAAGCTAGCCACGGCCGCTGCTCTGAATGTTAAGGCCGCAGGGCCACGGGCATATTTCAAGCATGCCAGTGGTTCCTCAAGTCAAGCCTGCCGGAGCGGCTCAATCAAGTCTCCGACCCAGCCTTACCCGAACTAAAGGGGAATCAAAGGAGGAGAAGGCGGTCAGCTCCAGCCCCAGAGCTCGCTTCAGTGTCGGCTCCAGCCCCTGAATCCGGCCTAAAGAAGGCTCCTGTTCCCGAGTTTAGACCAGGAGGGGCTCCAGTCCCCGAGTTTAGCCCAGTGAGGGCTCATGTCCCAGAGTTTAGCCCAGAGAGGGCTCCAGTCCCTGTGTTTAGCCCAGAAAGGGCTCCAGTTCCTATGTCCAGCCCAAGGAGGGCTCCAGTCCCCAAGTCAAGCCCAGGGAGGGCCACAGTTCCCGAGTTAGGCCTACAGAGGGCCTCTAAAGACGATATTCTCCCCAAGGATTTTTTTTTGTGGGGGGGGGGGGGGGGTAGTTATGAGTCCATCACTAGTGGCGGGAGAGGGGGCGAGGGCCAAGGCCCCATGAAGAGGCCATCCAGCCATGGCCTTCTGAATTCCCTGCTCTGCCATGGATTCCTAGTCTGCCTGCTCCACCATGGCTTCCTAGTCTGCCTTATCCACCATGGCTCCCCGAGCTCCTGGAGGCCTTCTGTCCCGAGTAGGCCTGTCCTGAGGGGCCTCCAGAGTGCCCACCCTGGAGTTATGTGTGTGTTTCTAACATTACAATTAAAAGAGGGTTTTGTGCATGTAACTCATAAACAACCCTTATATTAAACGTCAAGCACAATTGTATTACAAATAATTCCTACGAATACTCATATGATACCTCATGCATGATCTAAATATCATTGAAACTTAAGAGTATGCTCTTTTAATTTGGAGCAGCAAGTAACTAGCTAGCAACACCATAACAACACCCAAGAAATGCAAATGCAGAGAAAGTTGTTTAAATGTCGAAAAAATAAATTTGCTGATACCTTGTAATGGTAATATATTTTGTGTATTTGCCATCTACTATACGTCATGCACGGATTTGAAATCTCTGTTGAAATTAAGATGCATGTGATCAGTATATAATGATGATTTTTGGACAACACTAGTTAAGTTGGACTTAAATGAGACAAGTGAGCAAGCCCTACACCAGCAGGATCTTCATTGATCTGTGTCTCCGGTAGTGGGAGGTTGTCTGTCAGTGTGGATCGAGTGGACTCTAATGAGGGGCTCGATTGCCGTCCTCCTGACAGCCTCAATCTCGGAGAGCACTAACAAGATGGCCACCTGATGCAATCATATTCTGATTCAGTGACAGAGCCCCAAAGTCCATCCTAATGTCGCAGTCTTGTGGCAATAATGCACACTGCAGTGGTGACACCTTAAGAACCCACTCACTCATAGTTTTCATCACACTAGTTACTTCAGCAGCACCCACACACTGCTTGGTGTCTCTAGTTCTGTCAAACTGAGATTTAAAAACAATAGTTTAAAATGGGTCATTAAATGTGCACAGTTTTTGAAGATGGGGGCCCACAATGTAAATGGAATGACAGGTTTTTCTTATGAATAGTAATTGGGCCATGCTGACATAGGTAACAGGGTTGCGAACATTTCACTCAATGTTTAATGGCCCATCCAATGAATGTCAACTACCTGGAGTTTGAGAAAGAGTTTAAATTGTAAAATGTCCCATTAAATTCCCAATTAAACAGTTTTTGAATGTCACTGCCTTGTGGTGCAACCACATTTACCATTGTTTGGCACATATTTGTGGGTAAATTTTAACCATTCAAGAGGAATTAATTCAACTAGGTTCATATGTGATTTCATGTGAAGGCAAAAGAAAATGAATAAATGGAAGCCATTAAAAAATTATATATTTTGTCAATCATCTTTTTTCTTTTTCTTTTTTGTCTTTATTGCATAGGACAGTAGGAGACTGACGGGAAATGTCTGATCCAACATGTTTTTGTATATCTTGTTCTGATAATGTAATATATAATTTAAAATACATTATTTCACTGATGAAAAAAAAAACAATAGACACCATCACAAAATTTGTAATGGTTTTACTGATTATATTGGGACTTGTATTGGTTTTAATGGAAACTGTGATGGAGCCTGTGGGTTTCTACTGGTAATTGGTCACCTTCTATTGGTGGCTTGTTAAAACCACCAAACCCTAATGGAATATGTCCCAAAACACACTACAGAAAAACATTTTTCAATGGCTTAAATGATTAAAAGTCGATCATTTGTAATGGTATTAGTAGTGGAAACAATTCATTCGTGATGGTTTTATATTGATGTGTTCTGTCAGCCGGATTGGCTGAACAGTTATTATATGTTTTTAAAGTTATGTAGTCAAATTTGGCTGTTATAAACATTCTTTAAAATATCTTCGTGTTCAACAGCAGAAAGAAATTCATACAGGTTTGGCGCAACATGAGGGTGAGTAAATGATGATAGAATATGCATTCTTGTGAAATAGCTTTCATTCCAGGCAGTTTAGGATTCTGCAGGTTCTTGCATGACTTCATGCAGGGTTTTTTTAACAGCTGACTAAGTCTGGTTTAGAGCCTCCACTCGTTTTTTGGGCTCCTGTTAATTGTGTTCTTGTTAGCAAGGTTGTTTTGAGGTATCAGAACACAAAATTTGTTGAATCTTACCCAAATGACTTCATCTCCACATGTACCCTCTAAAACGCATGCTGTTAAATGAAGGACTTCATCGTCAGCACATCACGACTAATTAGCCTGCCTCCACTAGCCACGCTCACCTAGCGCTACAGAAAGTCAAGGGCCTCTGTCAGCAGTTTGTGAACATGTGTTCGGCGGCCCAGACGCTCATTAGCAAGAGCTAGAGTTGGCTCTCACAGCTGCAGTCTGGTTTACACAGCGCATGCCAAAGTACATTCATCTCTCCTGTGATTATCACAATGTGAACATGTTTAGCAAGGATGAACGAGCATGTTAAAAACGGCAAATTCACCTTATGTTTGTTTTACTTGACCCAGAGACATTTTGCATGCAAGAGAGGAGAAAGTGTCCATTTTGGCTCATTGTCTGAAAAAGTGGCAGAGGAACGTGTGTGTTTTGCATTCACCACTGATTTCCCTCTCCACACATTCTCATTTATATTTATCGTGGCATAACAGGGATGACCTTGCTGATGTAACCGCATTACGGTTTGGTGCTAGTGGGCACTGATGATCCATTTGTTTACCGCTATATGTGTGTATGAGAGAGAGAATCGCAAGGCTCTTCGTCCTCTGCCAAATGCGCTGCCAGTTGGTCCGTGTAGTGCGAGAGAGAGAGAAACTGACCCGAGAGAGCGTTTTTGTGCTCGTGCCAAGCCTGTAGTGTGTAGAGTGCCAGGCTGGCCAGCACTTTACGGCCTGGTGTTAACAGTGTTCTCTCAACACCAGGCAGGCATGATAAAGTCTGACCGCTGGGGATGACTATTCCTGTTTATATCAAGGAATGACGCTGTGTGAGAGAGATATGTGGAGCTGATTGCCCCCTTAAGGGACGTCTGTCTTCTCTGTGGAAAATATTGTTTATTGAATCGTCTTCAGACCTCCTGTGTAGGTAATAACTGAGCTCTGACACTGTGATCTCACCCAGAACAACTGATGGCTAAATCACAAAATGCCACTTGTTAATATATCTTCCCTCCCCATGAAGCCTTTTTTTTACGGTGGAAAGTCCATGGAAGGATTTTCATGTCGTAACAAGGTTGCACTTATTTTCTCTTACAAAGGGTGAAAAAGCAGAGCAGTGTTTGGATCATTTTGCAAACGTTATGGTTCTCACTAGGCAATAAATCTTGAACTACTGGAGTTTGAGGGGGAAATTTAATATATATATATAAGACATGTTCCAAACGGTATTTGGCTGTAGTCATATTATCGCGGGTTTTTGAATGTCACGGCCTTAAGTTGCAGTCAAATTCATAATTGTTCGGCATTTCAGGGTTATTATTGTTAACTAAAAACTTACCCACTAAAAAGATGCCATTTACGCTGACAATAAAACGAACCTAAAAATAATGAAGAAAAAAAAAAATAAGCAAAACATTTGACGTTAGTTTCTATTTGTTTGTCAGTTTAAGAGTACAAAAAAGAAAAACTAACGATGAACTAAAAAAATAACTTTACTAAAAAATTATAAGAATGTTTAAAAAAATTATAAAATGGCAAAACACAACACATTACTAACACAGAAATATTAAAATAGTATTATGTATAGAAAATATTTTTATAAAATCTAATACAAAAATTTACAAAAACTAATTTTTTGCTGAAAATCACACATTTACAAGCATAACAAAATATCAAAACAAGTGCTGTTTATTAGATAAAATAAATATAATATATAAGAATAGCACAAGCACCGACTTTTTAATTACGTTTTTTTTTCAACTGCTTAACCCATTTTCATAAAACTTTGCCTCTTTTTTTCAAAACTTTACACACAAATCCAAGAATGGCACACACAAAATGCAAAATGCCTCACATCTTTCGCAAAATGAAGCACTGCATTCAAAATATCTCAAAAGCAAACTTTTTCAAACACCTTTGCCATACTATTAATTCCTGTTAGATTGTTGCGAGTTACATAGAGATTTGTGTGTTGTGTTTTGCAAAAAGTGTTTTATGAAATTGAGTCAAAGGCTGAGAATTAGTGTATGTTTTTGCAGATTTGGTGTGTGGTTCTGGTGTTTGAGTATCAGGATTTAGAGATTGTGTGACAAGTAAAGATTTTGTGAGTAAGCAGTTGAAAAAAAAACTGTAAAAAACTGGTTCATTAACATTAGTTAATTGTTAAGGCATGTAGAATCTAGGTTAATTTATTATAAATATACACTCTAAAAATGTGGGTTAAATATAAACCAGTGATGGGAAATAGGGACAAAACAGCAATGGGCGTTTTGCCCCAGCAGGGTTGGGTTACTACCCAAGGTGGGTTAAACATTCAAACATGTAACCAACAGCGTTTTTTAAAAAAGCCCAATTGGCGGGTTTAGTCCTATTTACACCAGCATGCGTGTTATATTGAACCAGCATGTTTTTAGAGTGTACTAATTGGTAATTGTGTTAGCGTCATATTACTAGTCAAAACTTTTTTGCAGTAACGGCAGTAGGTACTGAAGACCGTATTGGTAAAAAAACTTTACGTGAAGGGTCGGGCATAATCATGACATGGCACCTTCATAATCATGACATAACACACGTGATGAATATGAAGGAGGGTTTATGCATGTTTATGACAACTGTCATTAAGTGTCATTCGCTCACTTATGTAATTTTTAATGCAAAGATGACATTATTTGACCTAACCCTAACCTAACCCTACCCCTACCCTTACCCCTAACCATAGCCCATAACAAAGACATCTCAAATAATGTCATCTTTGCATAAAAAATTACATAACTGAGCGAATGACACTTAATGACAGTTGTCATAAACATGCATAAAAAACCTTCATATTCATGACATGTGTCATGTCATGATTATGTAGGTGTCATGTCATGATTATGAAGGTGTCATGTCAGTCTTATGCACACCCCTTCAAGTAAAGTGTAACCAAAGTATTTCTTAGGTGTGTGTGTGTGTGTGTGGTAAGAGAGAGAAATAATTAATGAGGTGGAACAAAACAATTGTTCTGCATGTGAGTGGAGGATTTTTTTTTCATGCTGTAATTGTTGTATGTGATTGCATTATGAAATGGGTTCAATTACAGTGCTGAGAAAGTAAATCTGCCACATTAACATACCTACACACACTGTAATCTGATCCAGCGGACCTACACACACTCACCTTCCTCACAGATAGCCAGAAATCAATTTAATGCAATCTATTTCGTTTAAACACAACAGAGAGGTTTTCTTCCAGTGATTTTATGTTTTTGCTGTACCACGCAAAAAACCATCAAGAGGACTATGACCTTTACTTAAATTTTTCACCCATAGACAATGCACATGGGTATAAACAAACATTCATGAAGCGATTTTGACTGGAATACTTGAACTGATCTTTGATTACAAAAGCACATTAAGCTCTGTCTTCAAATATGAATATGTTCTTTGTGAATCTCTTTACCTTAATCCAGTGGCCTCTAACATCAAACACATGAACAGTCCTGAATGAAAGCAAAAGCTTCGTTGTATTTCCAGTCGTAGAGCATTTAATAAAACTGATATGCTTAATTAGCTTCCCATGATTGGATGCATCAGCCTAATGAAGCTTAATTTAGGTGTGTCAACAGATATTTCTGTTAAAAAAAGGTTGTTTTGTGAAATGTTTCATAAAAAAAATATTTCATGAAACCTTTGAAGAGGTTAACAAAACATGATTGGGTAATACAGTAAATACGCTGAAGTTTACAAAAAAATAATGAATTGTAATCTTGGTGAAGATTCAAACTCCTTTCCATTCCCAGGTCAACGCGGGACAGTGAAGATGACGATGATGAAGAGCGGAGAGGAAAGACGTGTACTCTGCAGTACCAGAGGGCCATGGTGCGTGTGCTCACACACTTTGTGGCTGAATCCTCAGAGACAAGAGGTGAGGTGGCCCACATGCTGGGCAGCGATTGGCAGGTGGATATTACGGAGTTAGTCTGGGACTTCCTGAAGGTAGAGAATCCACGAATCGCTAAGCTGAGAGAGGGACGTGTTTTGGAGGGCATGGATACAGGCATGACCAGCATTCAGGTATGTATATTTTCAATATTTATAAACCCCGTCTGCCAATTTAAAGTCAACGTGTCTCTCCAATTATAAAATATATTTTTACACTGAAAAATACACTTAAAAACATACACTAATGTGTATTCAGGGTGTAAGGAAAATATGTTTTGAATTTTTACTTGCTGGTTACGCCACAAGACATTTTTAGTGCCATTGTTCACCCAGAAATGAAAGTTTTCTCGCCTTCAGGCCATTCAAGATGTAGTTTGTTTCTTCATTGGAACAGATTTGGAGAAATTTAGGATGTATCACTTGCTCACCAATGGATCCTCTGCAGTGACTGGGTGCCATTCAGAATAGAGGTAAACCAGTGCTAAAAAAAAAACATCAGAATAAGCCAAAGTATCCACACGATCCAGTCCATGGAAGTTAAGTATTGTGAGGGTAAGTGGGTTCTAGAAACAATATCATCCAGATATTTTAACTTTATACCGTCACCAAAATATGAGTCTGCTTTTTGACTGGAGAAAGCAATATCATGGATTAGAGGAATCTCATTTTGGCCGGAAACAACAGTTTGAAGTTTCGAAAGTCTTAGATGGCACAATTTTCTTACAAACATGCAACATTTTGCTTCACAGTATGTTAATTGGAGTCATGTGGACTCGATGGCTGTGGTGTTCGGAATTTACTTTGTGAGATTATGATTGATTGTTTTTATCATTTGTTTGGACTCTCATTCTGACAGCACCCATTCACTGCATAGGATCCACTGGTGAGCAAATTGTTAAATGCTAAATTTGTCCAAATCTGTTCTGATGAAAAACCAAACTCATCTACATCTTAGATAACCTGAGAGTGAGTACATTGTCAGAAAAATTTAAAATTTGGGGTGAACTATTCCTTTAAATTGAAGCTTTTCATATAGAATTTTTTTTTTCTTCTTTTTTTTCAAAACTACATGATTTTGTTTCTTGAAAATGGTAGGTTTTTAAAACCTCATGAAACCAACTTGAATACAAAGAGTATATTTCTAAGGGCTTGTCACATTTTAAACTAGATTTTTTTCAGTTTCTTTGTCATTGACTTGTTCTGTACATCAAGTACCATCGCTGTACCGTGGTACTCCCAGCGTACTTTTTCTGCAAGGCTGAACACAGCCAGTACTAAGATGTTACCTTTTTCGCAGCTCACTTTTCTTCAGTAAAGTGGGCTGATATTGTAGCGTACATGTGTCTGAGGAGGTGTTAGTCATCTGGATTTATTTTGTTTTTCCTGTCTGCTTTGAGACCAGATACCTAATATGTGCTCGTCTGCAGTGAAAGTGTGGGCAGGCAGGAGACTGTCTGTAACACCTTTTTATTGCATCAATCACTAGACGGGTTTACAGCTCTGTGTTCTTGATATTTCTCCCTGTAATTGGAGGTAATCCCTGTGGGCAGCGCTGTCTCCAACAACCCAGATTGCTTATGATGCTTGTATTTAATAATGTGCTTCTGTGTGTATGCTCTGCTCTAGGTTCTGTCCCCGCTGTCAGACTCCATCCTGGCAGAGAAGACGGTGAGGGTTGTGGATGATCGAGTGGCCATCACTGAACTGGGCCTGCAGTTGGTCAGTGGTCTCACACTCAACCTGCAGCTCAACACAGGAAGTAACCGAGCCATCAGCGCCACAGCAACCACACAGGAAGTGCTAAGCAATCCTAAACAGGTCATTTCAAAGCACAAAAACAGAATATTCACAGTTTTCCTGAACAACCAATGGGTGCCGCTATAACTCACTACTGTTATACTGTTTAAATCTAATTAAATATCATTGTAGAAGCTACAAGAGTTAAATATGAGCACCGATTCAGTATGTGACGTTTACCACCACACAAATAAGGGTTTCTAAAAGGAAATAACTGTAGCGAATCAGCTCATGGGGAAATATGAATAATTAACCATAACTAGTTATAATGAAATATTCATATATTGATCCACTGTCGATGATTTAGGCTGCCAAATCAGGGGTCAACTCCTGCAATTCTAAAGAAACGTGAATTTCTGGTTAAGGAAAAATAACTTTCTTACTGTACAATTCTTCAAAAGCTTGTAGCATAAATCTGCATGATTATTGACTCCGGTTATGAGCAAAACAATGAACCACGTCAAGTGTGATACAAGTTAAGGTTTTATTAACTACATAAACATTTAAACAAGTCTAACATAAATGCCAGAAACCATATAAAACAACTAACTGGTCTAACTCTGCATAACACATAAAGGCTAAATGACAACACACACACACACATATGTACATCATGATGGCGCCGACGCTGATGGCTGCCTCCGTGGCGTGCTTCGCAGTTTTTTTTATGTTTTTGTTAGTTTGTCCTGTGTTTAGTTATATCCCTGCAATCAGTTTCACCAGAGATGAATTGCTGGACATTCGGAAGTACACACCACCCGATATTTCACCGGTTTTCAACTATTCGGATGTTTTGCTGGACATTGTTGTCGGGGGAGATGCGGCGCTGTTCAGACGCTTCAGGACTCGCAGACGGGGGAAGAGAGCCGGCGTGCCCGTGAAGCTCAGGCAGCGCGTATTTCGAACGCCGTTGCCTAGCATCCATCTGACAAACCTTTGCTCTCTACCCAACAAAACAGACAAACTCATTCTGCTCTCCCGGACAAATAAGGATTTTCAAACTCTGCTGCTCTGTGTTTAACGGAAACCTGGCTGAAAGACGCCATACCGGACAGCACGTTGAGTCTCCCGGGCTTTCAGCTGACGCAGATCGCGACGCAGAATCAACAGGAAAATCACGCGGCGGCGGGACATGCTTTACATCAATGAGAGGTGGTGTACAAACATAACAGTGTTAAAGAAGATGTGCTGTCCAGATCTAGAAGCGCTTTTCATTAACTGTAAGCCTTTCTACTCGCGGCGGGAGGTTTGCTCGTTCATTCTCGTCAGTGTTTACATTCCTCCGCAAGCGCACGTGAGCTCCTCTTTACAGAAACTCGCTGATCTGATCGCAGACATAGAACAACAAAACCTGGACTCTGTTTTAATCATTCTCTGGGATTTTAATAAAGCAAATCTCTCCCGTGAATTGCCAAAATACAGACAGCATGTTACATTTCCCACCAGAGATGGTAAAATATTGGATCACTGTTACACCACAATAAAAAATGCATATCACTCTGTCCCACGAGCAAATTTGGGGCTCTCTGATCACTGCTTGGCTCATCTTATACCGACCTACAGGCAAAAACTGAAATCAGATAAACCTGTATTAAGGACCGTAAAAAGATGGACTAATGAAGCAGAGCAGGATTTACAAGCTTGTTTTGACTTCACAGATTGGAGCGTCTTTGAAGCTGCTGCCAACGATCTGGACAAGCTCACAGAGACTGTAACATCGTATATCAGTTTCTGTGAAGATATGTGCATTCTTACCAGGACTCATTTAACTTACAACAGTGACAAACCGTGGTTCACTGCAAAACTCAGACATCTCCGTCAGGCCAAAGAAGATGCTTACAGGAAGGGGAATAATGTCTTGTATAAACAGGCT
Source organism: Sinocyclocheilus anophthalmus (assembly GCA_018155175.1). Lineage (NCBI taxonomy): Eukaryota > Metazoa > Chordata > Actinopteri > Cypriniformes > Cyprinidae > Sinocyclocheilus > Sinocyclocheilus anophthalmus. The sequence continues at coordinate 42,261 of JADLZN010007891.1, read as the reverse complement.
AAATACACACTGGAAAAGGAGATCAGAGGGGCAAAGAGGAATTATTCTGAAAAAATAAAGATTAAATTCTCTTACAGTGACTCGGCCAGCAGTGTGGAAAGTCTAAAAGAAAATCACAACTACAAGACACATACCCCAGCACTGTGAGAATCAACACCCGCAGGCGTCTCCTGAACAGAGTTCTACTGCAGGTGGAAAAGCCACCCCCACCGCCTGACAACCTCTCAAAACATCACACCTCCAGCAAACCCCTCTCCCACACCGGCCAAATTTTTTTTTTTTTCAAGACTAAGCGAAGAAGGGAGGTGAGCCAGGTTTCCGGAAGCAGAAAAGGAAAAAAGCACCAGGGCCAGATTGTGTTACACCAGCCTGTCTAAAAAAACTGTGCTGACCAGCTGGGCCCCATCTTCACACAGATCTTCAACAGATCACTGGAGCTGTGCGAAGTCCCTTCATGCTTCAAACGCTCCACCATCATCCCGTCCCAAAGAAACCCAAAATTACAGGACTAAATGACTACAGGCCTGTGACTCTAACATCTGTGGTCATGAAGCCTTTTGAAAAACTGGTGCTGGCCCACCTGAAGGACATTACTGGACCCTTGCTGGATCCTCTTCAGTTTGCATTCAGAGCAAAACAGGTCTGTGGACGATGCAGTAAACATGGGAATGCATTATGTTCTGCAACATCTAGACAGACCAGGGACTTATGTGAGGATCCTGTTCGTGGACTTCAGCTAGGCCTTTAACACTATCATCCCAAACCTCCTGCCCAAACTAACTCAGCTCTCCGTGCCCACCTCCGTCTGTCAGTGGATCAACCGCTTCCTGACAGACAGACAGCAGCTAATAAAGCTGGGAAAATGCTCATCCAGCACCCGTACAATCAGCACTGGAGCTCCTCAGGGTTGTGTTCTCTCCCCACTGCTCTTCTCCCTGTACACCAAAGACTGCACATCTAAAGACCCCTCTGTCAAGCTCATGAAGTTTTGCAGATGACACCACAGTCATCGGCCTCATCCAGGATGGTGACGAGTCTGCTTATAGTCAGGAGGTTAAAGAGCTGGCTGTTTGGTGCAGTCTCAACAACCTGGCGCTTAACAAGCTAAAAACTGTGGAGATGACCTTGGACTTCAGGAGAAACCCCTCTGCAATCCCCCCACTCACCATCATGGACAGCAATGTGACTGCAGTGGAGTCATTCAGGTACCTGGGCACCACAATCTCTCAGGACCAGAAGTGGGACACTCACATAGACTCCACTGTGAAAAAGGCCCAGCAGAGGTTGTACTTCCTTCGCCAGCTGAGTAAGTTAAACCTGCCACAGGAGCTGCTGAAACAGTTCTACTCCGCCATTATTGAGTCTGTCCTCTGCACTTCTATAACTGTTTGGTTCAGCTCAGCTACCAAATCTGACTTCAGAAGACTTCAGAGGGTAGTCCGGAGTGCTGAGCGAATCATTTGTACAACCCTCCCTTCTCTCCAAGAAATGTACTCATTCAGAGTGAGCAAAAGGGTTGGCAGAATCACTCTGGATCCCTCACTTCCAGCACACTCCCTCTTTGAACTGTTTCCATCTGGTCGACGCTACAGAGCTCTTAGCACCAGAACGGCCAGACACAGGAAGAGTTTCTTCCTTCAGGCAATCCATCTCATGAACACTTGTCAATAACTGTGGAACACACACTATTTTTATTCACTCATACACTTATTTATCGAACACTCAAATCAGCTACACCTCAAATTGGCAAATAATATACAGTACTGGACAAAAAAAAAAAAAAAGATATATTATATAATACCTTGAATATACCTGACATCACAATGTCATTATAGTTATCTTTATCTACTGTTCTATTGTTTATTTTTTATCTGTGCTTTTTGTTATGTCAGTGTATTCCTGTGAAACTGGGGACGCTTTCGGTCACGAAAACAAATCCCGTTGTGTAAAATAACTGGCAATTAAAGCTCATTTCTGTTTCTGGATCTGATCTGTTTTTTTAATACAGTTGGTATAGGAAAGGGTTAAAGTTAAACTCAGCACAGAAAGAGGCATAAAGAATGAATTTTATGGAACACTTTTGCATATTCAACAGATCAAAGCCTTCAAGGATACGTCAGATTCTTAGTTCAAACAAACATTGTAAAAAGGTGTAACTGATACTTAAAATATCAATTAATAAGACTAAGTTTGAATTCTAGTCTCGGCGGTTCTGAAAGAGATTCCTATTGCAATCTAAGGTCAAAGATCTTGCTGAAATGTGATGAAAAAGAACCAGTTTGCTGGGTCAGAGTCACTTGGATGAAGGAAAGGACTAGGCCGAGAAAAGGCATGGCAAACCTGCTTGTGGTATCCTGAAGGTTTCTCACATCTTCTTACTTCGCCGACCCACCGACTCTGGGCGGGTCACATGCTGTGAGGCCTTTTAGGTCGGAGAAGATCCCTGCCTTTCAAGAGGGGCTTGTCCAATGAGAAAGGCCTGAATCCCAAGTGGGCGTTTTTGAGATCTTGGGGAGTTTATGACTCTTTGTGTGGAAACAGGGTACTTAGTATCTGGAACTTGAATCGAAAATACTAAAGGTTCTCAGGGCACTAATATATTGCCTACGTACCAACAAATAATATACATTCTTGTTTAGATCATCAGAAGGCGAATTCATAGATACTAAACAAGCTATATGTAAGGTTATATGAATGAGTGGTGTATCGTAAGCATGAATTAAAAATAGTCTATAATACAACAGATAAAATACAACACAGCAATAATATACACAAAGGCCTGAAGAAAATGGGTGTTCATTCAAATAAGGTTTTCCTATGAATTAATTAGAGAAAAGAGTCCATTTTGTTGTGCATCATGCACCTTGTTCTGGAGGCATGAGTCTACGAGGGCTTGCATTTCCAACGGTTGTAAATGTTATGGTACATGAAACCGGCGTCCTTGTTCGGCGTCCTGGGGTGTTACAAAGTATTTGTGAAATCTAGCTAACAAAATATATATTGTGTGTTGGAGTGGTCCAGACGCTACATAACCATATAGAAAATGAACAAATCAGAGAAAGACGTCTATGACTTGTGCTGAAGACACAATTTCGTTGACAACAAAGCTATAGAACTTAACCCTTTTAATTGATCACTCATATAAAAATTACATGCAAAAGAGTGAAATGATGGCCAGGACAGGAGTTTTGTTAATGTAAAACATCTTTTAGCTTGTTTTATTTTTAATTACGTTGTTTCATTATAAGATTGAAGAAAATGCTCTACTTGCATTCACTAACAGTAGTCCATTATATTACGACGCCTTTGAAACTCACTGCAATTCCCTCTTTCTATAACAGCCTATTAAGGAGCGTTTTTCTACATTGGTCATTTGTTGCACAAGTGTGATGTATAACCCAGGGATGAAAGTAACTACGGTTGCCCATGGTTAAATCTGTCATGCTTAATTATGGCTTTGTTAATGGTCTCAGAGGAGGTGGTGAATGTGCAGTGCCTCAGTAGCCTACCTGGACTCAATATAATTATCTTCTAGTTGACTGTCTTAATCAATATGACGCACCTCAGTTTAGGATCAGCGCAGTGCTGTTAGTTCAATCCTTTAAATTAAGCAAGACATACATGTGTTTGTGTGTCTCAGAGCCTCTGTTAATTCTTGTGGTACTTGGTATGACACTGCATATTAAGTACCACTGGTACTGTACCAGAGCTGTTTTTCATGAACACATGAATTTCAAGCAAGTTTCAAACAAAGAGAAATGTATTCTTCCTCATCTTTATGCACAATTACCACTAAAATGGTTTCAAAGCCAAGTGAGCTGCACATTTTCTACAAAGGCAGCATCCTAAATGGTATTTTACACTATGTGATTGTTTGCAAGCTTTTCTTGTGATCTCGCCATCGCACGTGAGCAACAAGCTGTAACGGTTATCTTTCATGGTGTGCAGCGCTGTGCCCGATCTGCGATCTGCCACGTGTCTCCTATTGAAAATGAACTGAGAACATGCGGATTGTGTGAACCATGTAAAATGTGCTAAAAATGTCTGTAGTTGAAATAGAGCCTTATAAATGACTGATGTGGTACACTCTACACTGTTAGACATTTCTGTGATTTCTAGTTATTTACAGTATATCACCCAGTATAATACTGCACATTCGCTTTACAGTAAATAACTGTAATACCCTTTGCATCATGGGAATTTTCTGTGATGTCAAACCCCACATACAGTGACTTAAGCTGCGTCCGAAATCGCATACTTCCATACTATATAGTAGGCGAAAAACAGTATGCGAGGCGAGTAGTACGTCCGAATTCATAGTATTCGAAAAACAGTAGGCGAGAAGTACCCGGATGACCTACTACTTCCGCCCGAATTCCGTAGCACACATACGATGGACACTTTACTATCCCACGAGGCCACGCGAGAGGAGGCGCCATATTCGAGAACGGCGGAAGGCGGCGACGCGGCTCTTTTCAAGCGTAAGTACCTCAGGGAAAAACGTTGTTCATTGTGGTTAAATTGTACTTGTTTAACATGATCTAAGTGAACGTCTGACTTATTGAAAGTTTAAACATTGTAAATCAATGAGATGATTTCGTGAATCGGCTGTAAAAAGACATTTAAATTCGCTCCGATGAAGTGGTAGAGATTACGTGAAACCTGCTGTGTTCGCGTAGTGAGGGCTCTTTAAATTTACAGGCCGCTGTTGTGCATGTAACGCATTCTCCCACGTGACACGTCAACATGGCGGATTGTAGACGTCCGAATTCCATTGCAGTACCGACTCGCATGCTCAGACTATATAAATGTAACTTTTTTTGTAAACCGGGCCCGACGTCCATCTCCGGATCATCTAGAATGTAGTAACGTTCAAATTCAAATGTAGGTACCTACTAAAGGCGTCATGGATTTGGACGCACACCTTACCTATTGTGTTAAAATTCTCTATACAATACTACGGTTTTACGTAGCGCCTCTTGGCCCATTCTAATTGAGGCTTGCTTTATTTTCTCATTTCTCACATTTTGGATTGACAAGATGACGTTACAAAACCGTGTCTACAAACGCCGCAACACTTGGGAACTGACTACACTGTCTGTTACACAACTCGTTGTATGATTTTGAAAAGTCTTGTTGTCCTTCATTTCAGAAACATCACGAGTGCTTGGAGTACATCTGTAGTCAAAAAATAACCCCGTGGCAATCACTTTATGTCCCTCATCCACTGATAGATTATAATGGGTTCTATATTGTCTTTTGTTGAGTTGCGCCGCGCCGTGCCACTCGCGTTCGAGGAAGACACGGAGCCAGCGGGGTTTTGGCCATAGACTGTAAAAAAACATGTATGTAGTGTCCGTGACGTCACTCGTAGGGTTCAGAAGAGCATTATTGCAGCCTAAAGTGGGCGGAGCCGACCTTGCTCGCCATCGTGGCCAGTGCGTCCCCTTCAGCCCCAGCGCGCCACTCCCAATATCGCAAAATGGCAAAAATGGGGGCAACTCCGCCTAGGCCGCTAGTTGCTGAAACCATTCCCCGTCTATGGGACAGCTGTGCCCTGCCATCAAGACAAAAATCATAACGTCTGTTTTTTGGTCTGAAATAGTTCTTGATAATTTTGGACATTATGACTCTGACTTTATCATGTGCTATAGAGTAATCTTGGAGAAAAGCCAGAGACTACTCCAAACAGAACCCAGTAGCTCAGTTACCTGCTCTGTTGACTTTGTTTAGATGGTCTCCAAATTAGTTACGGTCTTCCTGCGATTTTGTTTAGCGTGCGGGCCCCGTATCTGCCCTTGCCCGTACTCTCGTCATAGACCTGTGTGCGACCACCCGCCCCCTCGGGATATATACGGTAGCTGGCCCCTTTGTTTTACTGTACCATTAAAGACTGCGCTTTATTACAATTACGGGTGTGCCACTTTGTGTACTTTCCTACATCCATCCGTTCGCGCACCCTTCTTTAGACAAACAAATTAGATAGATCGCGATCTAACAAACTTCTCCATATAACAAAGCACTGTAAACAAACAACTACTAGATAAATTGGCAACAATAATTAATCGTAAATAATCTTTAAAGTTTTTTTTCTTTTTATAATGCAGATGCCAGCTCTCAGTCTAGGGCTGCCCACTTCTGCACGTGTGAGGAGTCGAATGCCATGACAGCATATCACATAAAACCAGTTACTGTTCGCAATTAAATCTGTTTCATACCTTTTCTTGTAACTCGATAAAAAACATTGCAATGAACGTCATCGGAGATGTTTAATTCACAATAATTCTGAGCATTATTCCTGCTGGCGTTCACAATCAATCCACAAGTCGTTCTTATAGGTCAAGCTATTTTCATTCAGTTCGATGTGAACACAATAGGCTAAGTATGTCTTGCATCCATTAATGTTAGCGAACATTGCAAATAAATAGGTTTAAAAACGGTATCCACTCACGTTTAACTTTTTGTCTGGTTGTTACGGTCAAAAAAATAAAACGAAATTACCATTACTATATTTTATAGCCTACCAATGATCACTAGATGTCTATACATATTTTACTATAAATCCGTTCGAGGTCTGTAAATTGTGTGTATCAGCACCCACCATTATTGGTATATAATGTGTGACAGCTACTTGCCTTTTTGCCTTGGCGTGACTCCTCACTTTTGCAGACAGCAAAGTCAGAGTAACTTAAAAATACTGGTAAAAATCAAGTTTGAGATAATTTTCATTAAAACATCTAATTGCCAGATTGTCCTACCCATAATTAATTTTTTCTGGACAAATAAAAATCTTTAAAGCCGTTATTCTAAGTTTCACAGTTTAGCGAGTTTCACACACTGGAGCATAGCGGCAGTCCACCTGTCACTCAAGTGGCCACGCCCTTAATTATGCAGAACTTTAAGGCTTATATAATTTAAACGGATGAGATATTAAAAAATTCACCCCCTCACAAGTTGTCATGAAGGGCAAAATTACCTATATAGACCAAAACCACTTTTTGTACCAGGCTGTAAAACAAATGTCTGCTGTAAAGTTGGGCATTTTAACATTCGCGGGAGGGATTTCTCTAAAAACAAAAATTGGGACTGACTCCCGTCTTTGGAGCCAGCCTCTACACTCTTAAAAATAAAGGTGCTTCACGATGCCATAGAAGAACCTTTTTGTCTAAATGGTTCCATAAAGAACCTTTAACATCTGAAGAACCCTTCTGTTTCACAAAAAGGTTCTTTGTGGCGAAATAAGGTTCTTCAGATTACAAAAACACAAGAAAGAGATGGTTCTTTAAAGAACCTTTGACTGAATGGTTCTTTGTGGAACCAAAAATGGTTCTTCTATGGCATCGCTTGAAGAACCTTTTGAAGCACCTTTATTTTTAAGAGTGTAGCATCAGTCGATGAATTGTCAGTTTTAGTCTTCCGTACTTGGCTATTCAGCCGAGACCGGGAGGTTGCCGCTTGGTTTTGCCTGGGGATGAACCCGCGAGAGTGGAAGAGTTCCAGAGAACATCTGCGCTGTGTGTCGATGCACCTTACGAAATAATAAGACCAGTAGGCAAGGTAAAAACTATATGTACGTTTGTCTGTGTGTTTGTGTCAACATTTTTGCACACCAGTTTAACCTAGTAACATTTGCCTGTCAACATAACTTTAGCGGTAACAAACTTTACTATGGTAAACTGCGCTGTCGTTTCAAACGAGTTTTGTCAGCTTATTGAATTACCTAATTAAAATGACTTTTAATGAGCAACGCTTATTGTGTATTAACATTGTTAACTAATGTGAAATTTTGTTCAAGTGTTAGTAGTTAATGTTGGCCAGTAGCCTATTAAGAAAATAAAATTGTATGTTAGTTAGGTTAAACAAGTTTTATGGCTAGCTGCCTTTCTAGTTTTAGAATTTGTTTGTTACAGTTTTTAATGGAATTTAAGATTTACTGCATTTTTTGTATTTGTGTTTTAAAGGCAACTGCAATGAAGCATCAAGAAAGACATGAGCATGATAATTTATGGTAAGAGAACAACTATGGTTTTGAGAGATGTGTGTATTCTATATGGGGTTTGCCTTTTAAAAGTGTGCCATTTCTACTTGTTTTTCAGAGAAGACATTTCTGTCACTAACAAAGTGGATGGTGAGCAAAGGTGGTGGCCACGTTTTGGAGCAGCACCTGGGTTTTGCAGATGGCTATGTGTTCTTTGGCTGCTTATCTTTTTTCCCCATTATGTTTCTGTTGCCTAAAGATTCTTTGTTAGGATAAATCCAGATGATACAACATAATGCACTGCTAAATGTCCTAAGACAGGAGAAATGAAGATGCACTGCTCCAGCATTGGAAGACTGTATTTATAAGTGTTATACATGCAATGTTTTAAATAAAGAATTTGACATTTTGTAATCATTGTGTCTGTTTTAATTGAATACCAGTAGTACCTATGTAGGGTAAAAATAAAATGAATTCTATATAAACAATTATCAAATCCAATGAAATATATTAAAATGAATTAATTACAGTAGTATACTGATGAATTGGATTTTTTAAATAGTAATTTAGTGTAAAAAGTACAGTTTGCAACTGTAAACCAAATACAGTTTGCTACTGTAAATCTTAATTACAGTAACTTAAGTTACTGTAAAAACCCTTTGAAATGTCTAACAGTGTACATAGGCAATGTCTCTGCTATAAACAAGTGCATCACACAAATAGTGTTCCTCATATTAAACACATGGGAGATGCAACTAACAACAGATTATGTGTGACATGAGGTTTCTGGAAGGAGGTGGGGGAGGGGATTATTCCGAAAAATATACAGTATAAGTATTAAACAAACATAAATTATAGTGCCATTCATTATAACCAAAATTTATAATAAACAAGCCTAAAGTAAAAAAATTGAAATGGCATAGGGGAAATGCGCTATACAAATAAACTTGGGCTCAAGTGCCTCTCTCGAATCCAAATGTGTGTGCTTTGTGCATGTTTTGCATACATTCCGTTAATTGCATTATACAAGTCACTTTGGAATATAAGTTGCAGACAGCACATTTGAAAAAAAAAAAGTGTAACGTTAAGCATCCATTGTGAAAGATATGTGCGCACAAAGTTTGAAACAGCAAATGTCAGCATAGGAATCTCCAGTGATAAAATGACAATTCAAGTGCTGACATAAAGCTTTGCACTAATTAATACCAAACAAGTCCATCTTCCAATAATGCTGGCCATCAAAAGGGTGCAAAAATCTTAATAAATCAGATATTTCAACAACAACAAAAATAAACTATTTAAAACACATTGCAATCCTGAATATATAAACACACTGCAAAATCCCTCTGGAGCTCACAGTATGCTTTTAAAGTATTACAGATATCATTTTGACCTCCCTCATTTGCCATCTCAGTGCATGATTAGAGTGCTCTGGGAGTTTTTCCTCCCCCGTAGGATTTGTAGCGTGTTATTCGCGGACAGCGAGCATTAATGTCTTGGTAAGTGAAGAGCTTAAGATGCGTGTGTGTTGCAAATCCCTATATGCAGCCCCATATCCGTAATAGCACTGTGTTATCTCATATCTTTTAATCTGACTCCTTCTGACCCACCAAGTAGAGCAGAGACCACTCTGATCTCATGGCCTATAAAGGATTGCTGTGTGGAGTCAGGCACAGTATAATAGTAAAGTAGCACGCAGTGGCACATGGGCTCCACTACAAAATGAAGGAGCTAACTCATTGTTTACTGCCTACACAGGCACAACGCGCCGGAGCAGGCCCCACGCACCGCAGGAGGACAGACTGTACGGGGCAGATTGAGAAAAGCCACGGGCGGTACCCATGCCTGTAGGGGCAGTAAAACGTGGGTGGCGGGGGTTGGGGGGGGAAGTTTGTGGACGAGGAGCAGTGACATGAGGGAAGCGGTGGGGCACTCCAGCAGTTTAGCAAGAGGAATCGCCATCGGGCAGAAAGGGCATCGTGACAAAAAAAGAGACACGTTGGGATGGTGGGGCCGGATAGGAGAGATATTTTTTTTTTTGGTACTGATTTTATGCGAGACAGTTACAGTGTGTCACCACTGGGTGCGGGTGAAAAAAGGCCTGACAGATGTTTTCTGTAGTAATATTTTTGTAGTCTTTGATTTTCAGGAGACAGACCACTCATGAAAATGAACGTTCAATAGGCAATAGTTATATATATATATACTAGAATATATATATATATATTATATAATATATATATATCAAATCACTTTTTAGTAATATGTGTTACACTTTATTTTAAGGTCCAATTCGTGCTATTAACAAACCATTAACTACGACTTTCACCTCAATTAAACTCCTAATTTGCTGCTTATTAATCGTTAGTAAGGTAGTAAGGTCGATTAGGGGATGTAGAATAAGGTCATGATGCGCACAATATGTGCTTTATAAGTACTAATACACAGCCATATGTTAATAATAGGCATGCCAATAAGCAACTAGCTAATAGTAAGAACGGGTCCCAAAGTGTTACCATAACATGTGTTTACTCTAGAAGGAGCATGTACCTTAGCTGGACCTGCCCTGAAAAGCAGCTTATAACCTAAAGAGGCAAATTTATTACAGCCATTCTTGTGATATTATTTTTATGCACTTGAGATTTTTATGTTACAGTCGCCTTTCTAACATCTCTGCCTAAATTGGACAAATAAGGCATTTTAGTAGGTTGAATATTTATTCCAGGCAGCTTTTGCATTGCAAGCCTATGGCTAAAAACACTGTAGACAGACATTGAGATTTGAGACTTGCTAGCAGTGCCCTTGTACTGAATACTATTTTGTCTAAGTAGGTTAAAAATAACAATAAACACTAAAATCAGCCATTTTAAGTGCTACAAGTCAATTTAGGAATCACTTCTGTACATTTGTGAAAAATGGATATTCATTTTGAGATCTCCTAAAGACAGCATTTAAAGATTTTTTAAAGATTAACTTTATGTGAACATTAGATGATGACAAAGTCATCCAAGTAAGAAAAGAGCAAATTACCATGCACAATCAAATACAATCAAAACTTTTTAGCTCCAACTTGCCCCAACATACCTGTCTGAAGGTTTTAAGTGATCCTAAAGAAACCTTGATTAGCTGGTTCAGATGTGTTCATTTGTAGAAAAGTGGCCCCCCAGGAGCAGGATTGGACACCCCTGCAATAGCTGATATAGTACAAATATATCATGCAATTATTGCTGATACAGTCATACATATCTTTTGTTTTTCTCTTTACCCTCTGTAGGAGGCGCTGATCAGTGCGTGGCTGCAGTTCAGTGATGGCTCCATGGCTCCTCTGGACCTATACAACCCAGGGCACTTTGTTCTGACCGCTACCTCTCTGGATGAGGATGTAGTGTCCGTACGGCAAGACGCAGCAGGCCGGTGGCCGGTTATTTCTGCACGAGCCGAGGGTCAAGGTCTACTGGTGCACGTAGAAATGACGGTATCTGAAGTATGTCAGAAATTTAAGCGTCGGAGCGTCCTGGCGGCTGGAAACTGCAACATCCGTGTGAAGTTCGGTCGTAGCGAAAGCGCCTTGAGACCGGGTGACTTCGGCCAGGATGAGGACATGGACAACAGACCAGGAGACCGCAGACAGAATCCGTCTCTCCCGGATAGAACCGGAATGGACAACCACTACTATGGAAGCTCCATCTCAGACATGGAGGACGGTATCATGAGAAGAATCACCACCACAGCCAAAACAGCAATCATCAGGAAACCAGGCGGAGACAAGCTCTCAGATGATGGGAGCCAGTTGCCCGGCATTCCCATTGACTTCTCAGACTTCCCCGCTCAAGTGGACCTTCCCCGAGGACATAACGTGGATGAGGACGACCTTCAAATACCTCATGGACTTACTGACCTTGAAATTGGGATGTATGCTTTATTAGGTGTCTTCTGTTTGGCTATTCTGGTTTTCCTCATCAATTGCATCTCATATACCCTCAAGTACCAACACAAGGAGATGTCGATTGAGGGCCAGGAGAGCTTGAACCACGCCCACGACTGGGTGTGGCTGGGAAACGACGCCGAACTTCTGGAGAGCCACGTAAGTTTGTCTCCGCAGACCGATGAGCACATCACCATTATGGATTCCAGCTTAGGAGGGTTAGAGGAAGGGAGCCACCTTCTCAATGGTGGTTCTTTGCAGAAGAATGTTCAAGGCCAGGTGCACCGAGGAGCCGAAACCGCTACGCTCTGCACCGGAAAAGACAGCAAAGGCGATTCACCAACGACCAAAAGAAAACGTGTGAAGTTTACCACATTCACCACCATCCCAGTGGAAAGTGTTAGTCCGGCTAAGGAAAATCTGGGAGTCGATCCTGACAATGACATTAAGTGGGTATGTCAGGATGTTGAGCTTGGTGATTCCAAGGAACTACGAAACTACATGGAGCGGCTAAACGACAGTGCTTTAAAGGAAGTGGCATAGTCAAATCAATGTGTGCGAACTGAACTCACCCTTTTGCCTTTGTAATAGAGATGAGTACGAGCCAGGGAACAACTGCTACATAAACCTTACTGAACACAACACATCAGCCATTACATAACAAAGGATGTCTAGCATTCTTTTGGTTTGACATGTCAATGGTAGGACAATGCCAAGACAGAGAGAACAGCAGACTTATGGCAAAATATGACATTTTAACAAGATGAATCGAATCTTTTTTGTATGTTCATTTATATTATGTTCTCTATTCTCTTCATTTTTAAGTGATTTTATTTTACCACCTTTTGTAGTTAAAAACTGAACCGTATTTCCAGGCTTGCCAATGCTCTGCACTCACTTATGAGGCTACAGGACTGTATGCAGATGGTGACATGTAGATTAAGTATTGTGATATTAATGAATCATTGTAAATAAAGTGCACATAGAATGGTTTGGATTTGGATGCCCTACGAGTTTCATTTCTGGCCAGTGTATTGCTTGCTAGATTCTGGATATATTTAGATTATTCACCAAGAGACCTTGAGTCACCAAGTTTGACATTTGTGTTTCGGTCTTTTTTAGTTGGTAAAGAGTGTCACAAAGCCTTTTCCTCAGCCTGAGCGGTAAACATGTTATTCGGCCCAGAACTGCCTAACTAAATCAATTACACAGTTTCTCAAGGCTCTGTTTAAATTATTCTTTATTTCCCAAATCTCAGTTATAACCTTTTGTTGCTTGAAGCGTCAGAAACAAGCTGTTTCAACTGAGATAGGAACCTTATTAAAGTACTAAAGGAAGGTCGGCTCCAGTCATTTTTGACCATGGAAATATTCTGGGTGTAAGAATCAATTATAAATTCCAAAACATTAAGGCAATCAATTCCAGACTAATTCAGAACAATAGCCCCAACATTGGGAAAAAAGGGCAGTCCGAAGATGCCAATATTTATGCAGCATATGATAACAGTCTTGCTTGAAAAAGGCCAAATTAATTCTATAATGGTTGTACTGCATGTTAATATGACATTTTCGCTGCAATCCTTCAAGCCAAAATATTGTAACCTTTCACTGCACAAGTGCCAATTATTTTCTAATTAACCTGCAGTAGATGCCTCTTGCAAGTGCTCAATGGTATTTCCTTCTCAGTTTTATTAATGGGAAACTATCAGTCTTTAGTGAAAATCATTAACAGCATCAGACCTCTGAGAGCCAGACAGAAAGGAAGAGATTCTGCACTTCCAACCAATTAAAGAAAGATAAAAAAAATCAGTGTTATTGACAAATTTCGGGTTTAACTAAGACAAACTAAGAGCAAATGTTGCCACATTTTATTTACTTCACCCAAATATATTTTAATAAAATAAACAACATAATATATTAATAAAAAACAAAAAAATGAAAATTGTTCCAGTTCGTTATAGGACAGATGATGTACAGTCACCATCAGAAAATAAGTCCAGACAGAGCGATAATGACCAGCTGAATGCACAATATGCCGCTTATTACATCCTACTAACCAAACACTTTCAACTCAAATCGATATTTCATGCCTATATACTTGTTTGTATATTTGAGGTTATCTCATCCCCTATAACAAGATAAAAACTGCTGCTTTTATGTGTTATGTTATATAATTAACACAGGACTACCCGGTCCTGCAGATTTGCTTTATACAACATTAGGAAGATCAGGCCCTTTCTTTCACAACATGCAACACAACTCCTTGTTCAAGATTTTGTTCTGTCCAGGCTGGACTATTGCAATGCTCTATTTGCAATTCTTCCAGCCAGTTCTATCAAACCTTACCAATTAATCCAGAACGTGGCAGCAAGATAAATTTAATGAGCCGAAAAGAACGCACGTAACACCTCTGTTCATCAATTTACACTGGCTACCAATAGCTGCTCGCATTAAATTCAAGGTATTAATTTTTGCCTACAAAACCACCACTGGCTCTGCACCCATTTACCTAAATTCATTACTTCAGAGCTATGTGCCCTCTAGAAGCATGCGTTCTGCAAGTGAATGGCGTATTATTGTGCCATCTCAAAGAGGCACAAAATCACTTTCATAGAGTTTTACATTAACTGTTCCCTCCTGGTGGAATGACCTGCACAACTCAATCCGAGCAGCTGATTCCTTACCCATCTTCAAGAATCGGCTAAAAACACATCTGTTCCAACTTTATTTGACCCTCTAACTCTAAGCACTCTCTATTCTAATTCTATTCTACTTTATCTACAATTATCTACAACTATTTTTTCTATTCTATCTACTTGTTTTTCTTTCTGTGTGTGTGTGTGTGTATAGTTTTGTTTGTTTTATGTGTGTGTATAATATAATATATTATATATATATATATATTCTCATAATAATATATATATATATATATTATATATAATATATATATATATATATATAATACACACACACACACACCTTGTTACGTGTACTGCATTGGGCTAACCGAGACTTGTCATAGCACTTACATATTATTGCTCTTTTGTTAGTTTTGACTGCTTTTATTGTCCTCATTTGTAAGTCGCTTTGGATAAAAGCATCTGCTAAATGACTAAATGTAAATGTAATATGCTACTATGAATCTGAAATCCAATGTACTGTTTCTATAAATTATTTAGCTAACATATTTAGCTACAATGCAACTTATCTCCCTCTATCAAGTTCCCAGCTCTTTGTCTTTTACTGATTCCTCCTTCTTTTGAGTGATGTTTTAATTTTCTTGCTGTAACTGGAGACTTTTAGCCTTGTAGTGTTTAAAATAACACTCAAGTTCCAGAGTGCAGAGTAAAAAGAGAGACATAATATTAGCACTGGTATGTTGCAATTGAAAACAGTCAAATATACAGTTTAGTGGTCATTACACAAGAGTATTTCACCAGCATTCAATGCTGCAATTAACCATCAAACCTGTATATATACTTAGATGGTTCACTCGTCTTGAGACAAGCACTTAGGACTGTACATGCACGTTGGATTTACCAACCTGAAATATATGCTTTTTTTAATGCCACGTTTACTGACCAGCCAATACAAATGCAACATGAAATGGCGTGTTGATCAATGCAACTTGGTGCCTAAAACTGCTTACCTTAAACTCTTTTAACTTCCTCTTTCACAGCTTCCACTTTTTTCAGCAAACATACAAACTAAAACTGCCAAACTGTGCTTCCTCATGCTCTTTTTGTTTACCACTAGCGCATGCTAATGACTTGTGTCATAGCCTACGAGTCAATAAATGTCATCATCAAACAGTCTGCATACATGTCATACCCAAGTTTATCAGATCAATGTCACACAGTGGGATTTGTAATAATCTTATAAGACTGCTAAAACACACTGCACGATTTTCAGCTGTCCCACACGAAAGATTGGCATCGTGAAGCAATCGTGGCGATTTCTGTGATCGTGGCTTCTAATCGGTGGTCCTGTGTAGTACAGTGAGAGAGGTTCAAAGACAGCCGTTGTCACAGTCTTGTGACCAAAGATAGCCTACGATAATTTTCTGACAGTGTTAAGCCTTCTACACACTGCATGATTTTAGCAATCCTATAAGATCATTGCAGATCACACTGTGCGACATGGATCTAATGAAATTGGGTACGGCATGCATGTAGACTGTAAGATGTACGTTTCTATAGAAGAATAAAACGTCATCAGCATGCGCTAGTTGTAAACAAATAGAGCAAGATGAATCACACTTTGGCAGTTGTAGTTTTTATGTGTGCTGAAAAAATGGAAGTGGCGAAAGAGGAAGGAATAAGCATCATGAGCTTGAGGTAATTAGTTTGATGTTTTAGCACCATGTCGCATTCATTTTTATTGGCTGGTCAGTAAACGTGGATCGTAGCAGCAAACACACAGTGCGATGATCATGCTGTATTTCTGACACTGTCCGAAAATTATCGTAGGCTATCTTTGGTCACAAGACTGTGACAACGGCGTCTTTGAACCTCTCTCTGTACAAGATAGGATGCCACCGATTAGGAGCCACGGTCACAGAAATCTCCACAATTCTTTCACAATGCCAATATTTCATCTGGGACAGTCGAAAATCGTGTAGTGTGTCTCGGGCTTTAGAAATTCAGAATGATCATCACACAGTGTGTTTGCTGCTATGACCCACATTTACTGACCAGCCAATAAAAATGCGACATGAAATCAACGTGACATGGCGCTAAAACATAAAACTGCTTACCTCAAGCTTATGCCTTCCTCCTTCGTCGCTACCACTTTTTTCAGCACACATAAAAATTCCAACTGATTCATCATGCTTCTTTTGTTTACCACTAGCACATGCTGATGACGTTTTATTCTTCTATAGTAACATGCGTCGTATAGTGTATGAGTCAATAAGTGTCATTATCGTACAGTCTACATGTATGTCATACCCAAGTTTATTAGATCCATGTCACACAATGTGATCTTATAGGATTGTTAAAATTGTGCAGTATGCAGAAGGCTTTAAACCGTCTGTCTTTTGTGGAATACAAAAAATGATGTTTGGACGAATGTTCATGCTGCACTTTTTCACAGGAATAGACTAGCGACGGGCACTATCAAACTTTTTTTAAAAAAACACTATGAAAGCACACTGTCATTTTTTGTTGTTGTTGTTAATTAAGTAAATTAAAGGTTTTTAGAGTATGTTTCAAAAAATAAATACTATTTCAGCCTTTCTGCTTTAAAATGTCAAGTTTAATTCAATGTGTTACTTGCCATTTCTTTGTAATTATTTGTGAAATTTACTAGCAATTCCTGAATTTTCCAATTTACATTTTTTTTTCTTCAGTGTTAGTAAAAGTCATAACATAGCTTTGCGTGAGTGACAGTTTTGAGACAGCTAACAAGCAATGCTGTCAAACTTGGCATGATGTCTTCATGCAGAATATCTGAATGTAAGTGAACATGAATGATGCAGTGCTAATGACTTCAGTTTCTCACTCAAAGCTATCATACGGTTTCAGAAGACTTGGAAATACACCACATATGCCATATGGCCAACTTTAATGTGTTTTTTAATTTTGGTCCTTATTTGATGTATGGAGCAGCATAAAGATCCAGTTAAACATTTATAACTTCACTAGAAACCTTTTTTAATAACAACTCTCCCACTCATGCACACAGCTCTATTGTAATTATTCATTGGTTACTCTGCTTTTGTTTTCCAAATTTGTTGAATACGCACTAGTAGCACCATGTCTACACAATTACAGTTGCAGCTGTATGTTAGATTATTGATCTCCTGCTCTAAGCCTAATGAAAACAACCGTATTGAATGAAGTCACTGTGTACAACGTTTCTAATCCGTGTTTCTCCTCCTCTGCTGTTCCGCTTTTCTCTTTTATCAGGAGTATCATATCAATCACATCCTCTCTCATTACCCGAGGCCCTTCTTTTTTCCTGTATCCTGTCTGACACGATCGCGCCTTCCGTCTTTCTCTGACACACACACAGACAGTTTTGTTTTCTAGTATCCTGATCAATTATATTTTTTCTCTATTTTTGTTCAGTCTCCATGCCATTAAATTTAAATGTGTCTATCAGCGGCGAGATGGATATATGGGGAGCGTGTTGCGCAGGGGTATGGTAAATGGCGGTGCAGTCTGTGATCTGTGAAGGGCACTTCAAGCTGAGCTGACTGGGGAGGAATAATCTGTGGCACAGAGAGGGAGAGTGACTGATGGATCTCTGGCTGTAATTAACACATCTTTTATAACCACGTCTTCTCATCTTCCAGCATCACCAGCAGGGGGGAGCGTTTCATTTCAGCATGACGTATAACATAAAATCCTGTTCTTCATTTATAAACTGCCCTTTTTTTCCTCAGGCATGACATGTGCATCTGTCTGCCTCTCGCTAGGTGCAGGCCGAATATGTTGAACCTCAGGATCATCAGTCACATGTAAAGGGTCAAGATCTGACTGGTCATCATGGTCCAGTTAGTCCCTGCTGGGAGAGGCCATAACTATGCCATCTGGCAGAATAAAGCATTTTATTCCACTGATGGATATGTGATGTATTTTGATAAAATATGTAATCAACTGTTTGCAAGGGTTAGCACCTCCTGTAAAGTTTTAAAGGGGTCATATGATGCGATTTCAAGTTTTCCTTTCTCTTTGGAGTGTTACAAGCTCTTGGTGCATAAAGAAGATCTGTAAAGTTGCAAAGACTAAATCTCAAATCCAAAGAGATACGCCTACCTAAAACGGCTCGTTCTAACCGGCCCCACATATCGACATCACTATTGGAAATCTTACATAGCCGCCCAAATTGTTCCCGCAAATAAGAAGAGCTTGGTTCAGGAACAAGCAGTAGTGTTGATGCAGCCAGTTAGGGGAAACTGTGTGTGTTTCAGTGCGAAGCAAAAGCACTTTAGTTGGCCTTCGGAATTAGATCCATTAGGAATCATTGTTAAGATTTATATTTACAACAGAACAGCCACACCCCAGATGTTCTATTTGTGCAACGCATTTTTGGCCAACATTTTTTGACCTAGAAAGAGCACAAGGCTGGCTGTGCACCAAGTCTATTTCTAAACAAAAAATGTAAATTCCACTTTGCTATGACAATCTGGTGCTTCTGTATCAGCTACTGTTTTGTTATTATTTTTAGTATTTGCTATTGACTGTTCACATGCGGAGTTTTGCGCAGCGCAGCGTAACGCGTCGTGTGTGTGTGTGTGTGTGTTTGAGGGGAGCAGGGTCACATCACAGGAGAGTGAACTGCTTGTCAGAAATCATAGCATGTCAGCTGCCTTAACCGCGGCTTGTGTACTGCATCAACACTGTGTCTGTCACTCGACTCTGTTGCCCTTTCGGGCTTGAACGGATGGTAAAAGTAACAACATTTTATTAACTGTCCTTGATCTTTTACTTTGAACGTGAAGCGAGTATGGTAAGGGCTTCTGCCAATCACAATGCACTGGGTCAGTTGGCCCATCAGAGCAGACTGCGCTTGTCAAAGGAGGGGGCTTTGTTGAAAATGTGTTTGAGAGATGCGGGGCATAGAGGACCTACAATAATTGTATAATTATTTGAAAAATAATGTGTTTTTTTTTTTACATTAAAGCATGTCAACATATTCTGTTACACCAAATACACAAAATAATGATCTTTAAATAGCATCATATGACCCCTTTAAGCTCATTCTTTCCTCACTTTCTTACAAAGTGGCTATCATTTTCCATCCCAGACAAATTATATATAACAATTAAAGTTAGTTTATGTTTCTCAAAAATGAAAGTTGTCATCATTTACTCACCTTAATGTTGTTTCAAACCTGAATGACTTTCTTCTGTGGAACATATGAATAGATATGTATATGTATGTATTATGTATGTATGTGTGTATTATGTATGTGTGTATGTATGTATGTATGTATGTGTGTGTGTGTGTGTGTGTTTGTGTGTGTGGTTTACAATTAAGACACCAGTCAATGGTCCCAAATGTCCTGATTTTCCCAACATTCGTCCAAATTTCTATTTAGTTATTGTTTTTTTGTTTCATTTGATTTAGCATGAAAAAAGCACGTCTAATGTGTATCGAATGTGAATTTTAGTAGAGCGCAGTTTAAGAAGCATTCTCCTTAAGTTCACACATTTCCCGACAGTACTATTATTTTAACAGTCTATCTTTATTTTATCTTCGACCAAAGTAAACTTATTTAGTAAGATCAAGTATTCAAATTAATGACACCAGTTTAAATTGCAATCATGCTTGTTAAAAAAAAATACATTTAGCAACGTAAAAAAAATATACTCATCATTATAATAAGTATACTTTTAAATGAATATAAATTAAATGATTAATATAACAGATCTACTTTTAATGTTATGTATACTAAATGCAAAAAGTTGAACATAGTGTTTTTGTTTCACTAGTGGGATTTAAGAAGTACATTTTTATATGTCAGTGCATAATTATATTTTCTTTGAATATGGTTGTAGTGTACTGTTTCACCATTTTCAACAATATTCATGAGAAAAAGAGTAATTCAACTTTTTTGTCAAATGCAGAATGTCAAACTCAAGTATGTTCAATTTTGTTTTTAAATTATTTCATTAAGATGTTGGTTTAAAGTTTTTTTTTTTGCCATTTTTCTAGTAGTACACAAATTTAAATATAGCAAGGGTTATTTTTGGTTAAATGCTCTATTAAGCAATATCACACAAGCAAGAGTTTTTGGCAAGAGTTTTATTGTTCCTTAAATAGCTTGGCTGCGGGCACGAGGCACGTGTACCAAATCTGTACTGACATTCAGACTAACATGCTATTACGAGTGCCACACTACTCTTGGAATCGAAATGGAATAAATGCAGAAAACAAAAAGTTAATATTGAGTAATTTACAAGAACATAACTCCAAACAAAGTCACAACTGAACAAACGTCTCATGAACAACTACGTAACGGTTAGTTCACCCAAAATGAAAATTAGCTTGTGTTTTCCTTACCCTCGAAGCATCCTAGGTGTACAGTATATGACTTTCTTCTTTCAGACAATCCAGTCGGAGTTATATTAAAAATTGTCCTTGCTATTTCAAGCTCTATCATTGCAGTCAGCGAGTGTTGCAGTTGAACAGTCCACAAGTAGTCAAATAAAGCTCGCGCATTCATAATAAGACGTGCTTATACGGCTCCAGGGGGTGAATAAAGGCCTTCTGTGGTGAATCCATGCATTTTTGTAAGAAAAAAAATTTAATCCCTATTTCAAGCGCCAACTGTCATACACTGAAGCAGTTCCGGCGGATGATGTAGGACGTCGGCGTTGCGTGATTAGTGCCGAACGCGGAGAGACAACAAAACAAAATGCCGGTCACGAATTAGAAGTACAAACTGAAGATTTGCAAAAAGAAAAAAAAAAAAAAAAAATTTTCGGAGATTTCATTATAACCGAGACTTGTTTTCCTTTGCTAAAGGAAACTTTGCTTCCTTTGCTCCTAGAATTAAACTCGCGAGACTAGCATATCTCAGAGGTGCACGCGCTGCGCATACGTCCTACGTCATCCACCGGAACGGCTTCCGTGTATGACAGATAACGGAAGTGAGAGAAAGTAATTATTATGTTTTGAATATGGATATTTTTCTTATAAAAACGCATGGATTCACTACAGAAGGCCTTTATTTACCCCCCGGAGCCGTGTGAAGCACGTTTTATTAAAAATGCACGTGCTTTATTTGACGACTTGTGGACTGTTCAACTGCAACACTCGCTGACTGCAATGATAGAGCTTGGAATAGCCAGGATAATTTTTTATATAACTCCGATTAGATTCGCTTGAATGAAGAAAGTCATATACACCTAGAATGCTTCGAGGATGAGTAAAACAAGCCAATTTTAATTTTTGGGTGATCTAACCCTTTAAGTTCCTAAATCAACCAGTGTGTAGTCTATGAACGAATCAATTGAGTCAATGATTATATTACTCATCCATAAAAAGAGTGACTTGTCGCCACCTACTGTTACACCTATGATGTACTTTTTTTTAAATCCCCACCACAAATACAGGCTGATGGTCTGTCTGAAACATGCCAACAGACAAGCGGAGTGACAAAATCAACGGAATAGTTTCAATGCTGTTGGACTATGTATGAGCTGTGACTTTGTTTGGAGTTATAGACTAACTGTTGTAGCCTATAGACCTTATGCTTCAGAGAAACAAGTGTGCAGCCATCTTTAGAATTTTGTCTTTGAACTTCTGTTTTTGCAGTAGCTATAGCATCATTGTTGAAGAGTAATTAGCTGGTGAAGTGTATTCATTTATCGTAGAGTTAATGTTAGATTTTAATGTTCGAAATGGATGTCATAGCAAATGTGTGTAAACTAGGAAGATTTGAAAACAAGTGGTTTATTCATAAATTCGTACGACCTTACCTTCATTCTGTGGACAATGAGCGCAGCGCTGAGAAGAGGCGGGGCTACATGCTGCATTAGTTGCCGTCCACTTTTTCACCGGTATTTTTCCCCATTTCTTTTTTTTTCCCATAGGAATTGTCTTTGTTAAAGCATTGTAAGCTATGAACCAAACCAACAAGCTATACAAGTATGAATCACAACATTACAAAATTTTAATTGAAAACGAGTTTGAAAATCAGAGAAAAAGGCTTCAAAATAGAGCCTCCAAAAACAAACAAAACAGTAAAGTGCGGTACACTGGGGAGAAGACAAGATACTGTTTTTTGAATGTGTGAAGAAAACTTGTCACTTAAAGGCAGAGTAAGTGATTTTTCAAAAAAACTTTAAAAACTGATTCGGGCCGAATAGCAAAAAAAAACTTGTAGCCAATCAACAATAAGGGGCGTGTCTACTCGTGATATGGAGGAGAGAGCGTTCAGTGCACAGAACGGACATTAGCCGAGCCAAGAGACAGAAAGACAGAGATGACGGATAAAAAACAAAAGAGGAAAACGTCTGCGGAACGATAAGGCAAGAAGTAGGACCTGTGTAAATATTGGATCAGATTTCCAGCGCTGGAGAGAACTCAAGGATCTGAAGACCTGCGATTGGACGCCGAGGTTGCTTTGTTTTTTCTTGATAGGTGAGTAACACCGTGTCTACAGCTAAACAGCTAAAGTCTGCCTACACTGGACACGATCAAACAACCGTTGAAAACCATTTCAAATTTGTGTCAGCACGTCATAAATAAAACATGGCAGCAGGTTACTGTCGGAGATTTGTTTGCGCCGCCCGCTCACGCGATGTAGACACGTGTAACGTGGTTTTGCTTTGTTTCCCCAAACCAACTAACTAATCGTTGCCTGGGTTGTGTACGTATATGTGGGCGGAGCTATCAAAATATGGGCGAGACACTTTTGGGGTAGGGGCGTGTTTTTTTTTTTGGTGATTTCAAATGTCAACATTGGCTTCCAGAAATCACTTACTCTGCCTTTAATGAGAGTCCTGCCACCTTCAACATGTCTAACATTTATTCTGGATTAACATATTTTACACTGGGAAAAAGTGTTTGTTTTACAGGAAAAGTAACTGTCTCACAACTCTAACAGCAATTAAATGACGTCAAGGCTATAATGTGACTGGTTATCAAGGCATAGGCTACATGGTTGGCATCTCCCCATAATAAGAACATCTCTAATATAAATACACCAGAACAAGTAACAGGGTTGCAGATTTAGCTGAAATTACACTGTCACTCAGTATGGGCTAGCTAGTTTGCAGCCAACCACTGGATTGCAATATTCTATTAATATGGTAATCATATTTCCCATAAGCTTTAGGATTAATTACAGACATTGATAACCTATAGTTCATACAACAGAAACCTGATTTATTTGCATTTTATATTACATCACCATTAAATGAGAAACTTGTGTTCATTAAATTTACTCTTCAGAGCTAAAAGCTGAATACTGTAAATAAGCTCGTAAGAATAATAGTAGTCCAAGGCACTCAAATCTTATTCAAAAAGATTTAAATGTCTCATCACGGCTATGAGTTTTAAAACAGGTGACAAGTGCACACCTACACGTAGCGGCTATTTTGCCTTCGTCAGGGTGTAAATACCAAACACAATCGGAGTTCATTTTGAGCAGCAATTAATTAGCCAAATAACAATCACCTGGTCGTTCTACACAGGACAAACAGTAGAGAGGAAGTTCGACGATTACATATCAAATTAAATCAAACACAATATAATCATGTATAAAGCAGAGGGAAAAAATAAATAAACTTAAATATATAAATCAGACTCCACAAATCAATGTATGTATGTGCATAGTATACATTTCTTTAAAAAAAAACAAAAAACACACAAGATCAACAATATAACACTTCCAGATCTGAATTCTTATTACAAAAAAAGGCACAAGGTCTAATTCCCCATTTAAGCCTGGAAGTCTAGTTGCTTTCAGTATATCGATCCAGAAAGACTCTCTCTGTAAAAGCCTATTAACCCTATCACCTCCTCTTATTGACCTAGGTATATGTTCTATTCCGATTATCTTCAATGTACTTGGGCTACCATGATTTTTCTCTTTACAATGAAGGGTCATAGGATGTATGGCCCTTCAGGGGCCATTGAAGGGCCATTACTGTAAATAAGCTATTAGCAGTTAGAATGAGAAGGTAGTTAAAAAATGGCATTTGCAAATTTGAATGCAGCATGCAGAGATATTTGCAAATATCAAATTAGGGTTCATGTTAGACAAATCCAAACCTGTTTTAATGAGACATATCAGCCTCTCTTACAAGACAAGAGCCATTTGGGAACACTGACCTTAGACGTGTTAACAGACTCACATAAACCATCCATAATTCATATACTGTGCTTACACCTTAAGCTCTTCTGCATTTTTAAATAGAGCATAACACTGTAAAAAAAAACGTGGAGGTGGTAGAAATATATAGGCTGTGTCAACAATCTGACTCAGAGTGAGAGGAAGAAAAAGAGCTGTGGAGTTCAAACGGTTCGCTGACGGTCACACTCTTAGGAAACGACTCGTCAGTCTAGATATGCTTGGCTGAAGAGCGGCGATGTTCTGATTTCATGCTCATCTGATGAAATCAGACAAATGCAATTGAATGTGAGAGATCACAAGGTTTGCATATGAGCTAGGAATATGCGAGAGCTGTAATAAATGGGAGACTCATATTGAGACTGCTTTTTCAGACACAAGCACTAGAGGTCAAATGCATTTTATTGAACAACAAAAATACACCATTTCATTTTAAACACAAACAAAAGTATGAAAAAAAAATCACAATGTATGTTTCCACTGCACAAACTCAAAGTGTAGTTTTTAGAAAATGTTGAATTTTACTCTTTGAGAAAGACAGAAATATTTTTAAATTTTAAAAGCCTTTAAATCAGCATTTGAATATGCCCCGTTCAAATGAATGATGCCCTTTCCTTATACTGTGTCTTTTAATATTTCACCATTTTGATCAGATTCAAACCACTCTAATGTCAATACTGTTTGTCAAATTACATTCAAAAGGATTTTGATCACTCTGTTTTGAACTTCCTAATGTAAAAGTGCAAGGATGATGCATCAGTTGCAAGAGTCGTGTGGAATAAATCTGGCATTGAAGGCACAAGGTGTAACTGCTGAAAAAGTGCAACACAAACCACAGGAACTACCTGTGTATGAAAACATAAAAAGAACCAGCACAGAAGCATAATAGGAGTGTTGTTACTATTTTGTTACGCTTGTGGTCAATGCAAAAACAGCAGCAAAAAGTGTTGTCGTCGCAAAATTTGCATGAAAATTACATCAAGCAAGACACCCTTCTACAGCATGATGACATTATGAAGCTGAGGTATACATTTTTACAGGATGTATCATAAGCCTGCATGTAAAATTCATGATTTTGTATACTCAATTATAAACATGTTATTTTTCACTAGAGATTAGTGCAAATGTAATCTCACTACATAACCTCATTCAGATGAAAATCTGAGCTTGAGGTTTGTTGCTCATCAAAAAGCCTTACACAAATCTAAAAAGGTCATGAATCATTGCAAACAATTCCACTATTCATTTGCATTTGCAGAGATATTCCTGCTGTAAAGACGTCAGCTGAGCTGTGTGCTTCATGATATCAGCACTTGTTGTGCAAATTCATAATTTCTCAGATGATACACTCATATCATAACCACGATAAAGAGCAAAGGACTGCTTGGCCTTACCAATTAAGATCAAAATCATTAAAAACAAGCTAATAGAAATCTAATGCCTGATAAAATATCTAAATATCTAAAAGTGAGAAACACTTGTAATGCCACAGGTTTAGTAACCAAAGTTCAAAATTTAATCAAACTGTTAAGGACAATGTGATTCTTAATAATAATAATAATAATAATAATCTTTTGCACTGCAGTTTTTATCAACTACTTCACTGATGTTTGATCATGTGAAAATTCTGCATGAATTCTGTGTGCAATTTATTGGCTACCATCTGAAATGAGTAGCCAACCATATTTGCCCTTTTAGACAGCCAATTAGCATCAACAGCATAAAAAATAGAACCAATTGGTATCTATTACAAATTTACAGTAAAGTGCCCATATATACACAATACAGTGCAAAATGGTGCCTGAATTAGAGGAGAAATAATGTTTAAAAAGTATTGTTAAAATTGTGTTTAAAAAAGGTGTACCATAAAACATGCCCAGAGGGACAATTTTAAATAAATCTGAACAAAAGTATTGTCTTACCCTGTCGAGCATAAACTATGAAAATAAAAGGTTCAATAAATATTCAATTTAAACCAATGATCAATTGTACAACCCATCGTAAACAATTTAAAAACCACATTCATTTTATGAGTATGTGAATTTGTAAATCTCATTGACATAGTCAAAACAACAAAAATCCCAAATTTTGAACAAGTGTTGCCCAAAGTATACACTACAACAAACACGCATTTCATAATCCAGTTCACTGATGGAGTGGACAAACCTCATTTCCAATCATTTCATAGGAATATTTTGTAGGTAATTATCGGGGAATTTTTTTTGTTTTCTTTTCTTTTGTCTTTTTGTCTCGCGTGTTTAAAACGGCAAGAGAACGGCCAGTTCCAGTAAGCACAAGGGGCTTCAAGTTAAATATGTCAAAAGTCAAATATTTGAAAACGTAATTTTTGAAACACTATGAGGTTTAAAGTTTGGCACATGATTTGGTGGCTGAGGTGAACGTACGGCTGGTGAGGATGATGGGGGGTCATGAGTTGGTCAGAGACACCCTGTTGCTCCCTGCTCTGGGCTTCTGCTTGTCATACTTCACAGACACAATTAGGAAGACGAGGAGTGTGA
The DNA here is from genome assembly GCA_018155175.1 of Sinocyclocheilus anophthalmus. Lineage (NCBI taxonomy): Eukaryota > Metazoa > Chordata > Actinopteri > Cypriniformes > Cyprinidae > Sinocyclocheilus > Sinocyclocheilus anophthalmus. The sequence goes on along the minus strand of JADLZN010007891.1, from coordinate 15,030 downwards.
CTCCCTGAATGGCAGCCAGGAGGAAGAAGTAGTAATTCAGTGTGCACTCGTTGATGTTACCTACAGAGAGAAGAAAAAAAACTCACTTTGATGTGAATTTCACAATACCAAACTTTCAGTAGCGGATAACAACCTCTTGGAGAAGAGACATCACGCAACCTCTGTATACTGGTTGAAACAGAATTTGAGTATCATTTCTTCAGAAGCAGGTCTCACATTTTTTTATTTTGATTTAAAAATAACAAACCAAACAACAAAAACAAACCAAGGTGATATTTAATATATTGCATTTAAATATAAAGGATATATAACAACTATATCTTTACTTTGGACTTTTTGTTCATTTTTATCAGTTACTATTCCAGTAATTACAATCACTTTTCCCGAAAAAAGGTATGGTAATACAAATTTTTTCTTTAACTGATACTTCTTCCTTTGCTCACTTGATCAGTGGAGAGATTTCTGATTAATTCTAAAGGTGTGTGTACAGAGATAAAGAGAAACTGAACATCTGTGTGTACATGCTGCATTCATATGTCAAAAGAAAACAAAAAGCATATGTTTGTGCTTGTTGGATCCCCGAAGGCAACAGAGCGAACAGGCAATCTGCTGCCTTCATACTACCCTACAGCAGCAAATAACTTTAACTGATAGCATGTCTGTCCGCACTGCTTGTAAGCATCCATTGCAACCTGCAAGCCCATCTGACTCTGGTTTATTCAAGCAAAACCTAAACAAGCATTATTTCTCCATCCAATCTCTCCTTCATTTCCCATCTCTATATAATGCTTGAGAGCAGATAGAGGGTTTACATCAATACTTACAGGGGAACCATAAACAAAAAGCCACATCTTCACAGGATGAAGGAAGAGCCTATAATTCACCATCTTGGGAGCTTAAGTGAAGCACACGCGCTCTGATTCTTCTGGCATTACAGGCTCTGAGCCCTCGGCCCTGAACTAACTCTCCTGTTGTTTAAGCCTCTGACTGCTCGGGCCATTATAGTCCTGTGTGACGACTCTGTAGTATTAAATTCAACCCTCTACGAACACTAAATTCTGTACACAAACACAGAATTGGTTTAGAAATGTTTCCTGCATTATGAACCATAAGTCTAAACCTCTCTCTCTCTCTCTCTGGGCTGAGGAAAAAGCTGCTTAACACTTCTGATCTGTTCAGAAGAGATGGTCAAACCTCCAGGGTTGAGGACCATCAAAGAGAAACTCTTAATAAGTAGTTCAGCGAAGGGACTGTCGAGTCTCTGGAGTGTTTCAGACTGGCTAAAGCAGGGCCCTGTAGCGCTGCTTAGCATTACCTATTACGACGTCTACAAACATATATCCATATGAATGCATTAGCATTTAAATAGATATATTCACATGTCCACATCTTGCCGAAATAGGGTCACTGATTAGAACAAGGTATTACATTTTAGAGAGGAATCTACTTCAGTTTGAAGATGTCATTAGATGGAGAAAAAGATTCAGCATCTTTTCATGGCAACCAATTGGAGGAAAGAAAGATGAATAAGGTCTTCTGACCCCCAGCTGAACCTTTGAGGAACATCATGAGCAATTCCATGAAATATAATTATCTATGGCCTCAAAGAACACATCTCAAGCAGTTCTTATATTCTGCAATATGATTTCCGTTTTAGCTTGTTTTTCGATCTGTCATCTTTGAAGCCTTTCATGTGAGTCATGTTATTCACAGGATTCGTACCCAAGGACTCCACATCCAAGTCCAAGTCTGTGCTGGCTGAGCCACCGAACAAGCTTGTTTCATCCGGAAAGCTAAACATATGGAGCTGTAATCATAACTATGTACGAAAACTATTACAAGTGCTCACGTTTAACGCCTCTAGTGTTCATTTCTGTTGGAAACTGCAGTGATATGTAGTTATTGGTAAGTTTTTCACGTCTTGCGAAAAAGTTCCCAGCTCCAAACTTTGAGTTCCATGGAGGAGCTCCAGAAGGAAGTAAAGAGGAGTGACAACAGTGGACCAGTGGCCTGGGATATTTTTGTTTTGTGCACTTTGTGTTTTCTTTGTTTATTTTTTATTTGGCAATTACATTTTACATTGTGTCGGTTCCCACCTCCTCCTCCTTGTATCTACAAACCATGTTACAGGAGGCCTTCCAGAAGCATGATCTGGCACCCTTGCCACAGAGTGCCCTTTCAGGTTTTCAAAGATTTGTTTTGGCAGTTATTTCGATTTCTTCGTGAATTTCTAAGCTGCATTACATGGACATTGGGTGCCCCTCTTTGATGGCCTGAAGTCTTATTTGAGAGCATCATTTAGCACAGAAGTGTCAGAGCCATGGCCTTGAGGTTACTGCTAATGTTAAGTCAGAATTTTCACACAGGTTTGAATCCAACCTGACCCTATCCCATCCCTGTCTCAATCCTCAATACTTTCCCCTCTCTTCTTCATCATCTCCATCCAATAAAAGTGGCAAGCCATGTTATGGCTACAGGAACCTCCTGATCAATTTCTCTGCTGCTTTAATATACTCCGTAACAGCAGTCGCTCCCCAATGACAACAAGTGTTACAAACAGGTGGACAGTTTGACTGAGAGAGCAATAGAGCTCAGGATCTTGCTGCCCTACAGCAAGGGGAAACAAATGCCCCTGTCTGCAAAAAATGCTGCATTTACAATACCCACATGCCAGAGTAGAGCTAGCAGCAAACCAACAATCAATACCCTCAAACGGTCCCCTGTCACGCCACAGGCTACTCCAACTCATGGAAATAAGAAGAGTAAAATATGGCTTGCTATTGTTTTGAGTTTGTTTCCCCCATCCATGGTGTTGTGCGTTGGTGGGTAACGTGGCTGTTCTTCCTATGCTTCTGGGAGATGACATGATTTAACAGCAGCACTTGGCAGGATGTGGAGGTGCTGGTCGCCTCCCTGAAAGGCAAGGCTGTAAAGAATACTCAGTCAAAGGACAGAGTGGGAGATATATCACGGCGACACGCTCTGGGAAGATTGCTTGCACTTCCCTCAGGAAAGTGGCAGCTGTCGCAGATTTGGCTGCGTTTGGGCAGTAATGGAAAAACAAACATTACTGGAGCACAACTGCATGTTCCTGATGCGAATCTCAAACAGGAAAAGCAGTAAGCAATGAAAGGATCAGAGAAATTTGTAGGATACAAACTGTAGATCTTGCACTAAGAAGAAAGAGTTAAAAACAATGATCCAACTCATCCTGTCAGTTTTCATAAAAATCAATCTCATACATCCCGCTCTATGCAAAAAAAGAAATCCCACATTAGATAAAATCTGTATAGTTCACAAATATATGCACAGTTATTTCATTTGATTAATAATAAGACAATCCTAATCCTCAAGTCTGATGACTTATTTGATAATACTAGTTTAAGAGGGCGTAACTTTGACTGGTATTCATGAATTTTCCACTAGTCCTCATACACAGTAGTATCATTTGCTCTCAATCGTTACAGTCCCCATGCCCTCATTTCACGTTACATTACACATTCAGTCTTATAGTTCAGCTACACAAAGATAACAGCAGGCACCTGCCAGTCTCACTCTACAAGGGCCGGCAACTGTATTCATCTTGCTGCAGGCCCTCTGCAGTCCATCATCTAATGATTTTATTAACCTTTCCTTGGCATGTCGTCCCGTATGACACACATGATGCTCTTTGTGTTCATTTAAGAAATATCGGTATTTATCTCGTGTGCTTCAAAAGGATATACCTGTCATACGTGAGGGCTTATCTGGGGTAATTGGAGAAGCTGGAGAATTAAAGATGGAAGAATAAAGGGATATATACGAGAATGAATCTGGCCAACACTACGAGAATGTGGCAACTCCATTAGGCGGCTCACGTGTCACCAGGCCTAACCAGTCTCCAGTCTTTCAAATTAATCGACTGAGACCTTTTATCCACTTTAAAAGAGTGGCGGAAGCAGGGAAATGCGAGGGGAACATCAGAGGAGGCAAAGTATGAGAGACAGATGCACAATCAAGGAATAGGTAAAAAAAAAAAAACCTACACAGTACACACAAACTGTAGATAACCATGAGTGCATTTGCATGTGCAATCTTACTCTGATTGTGCTTAACAACCGTGTGTAAGGTCATGTAAAACTATCTTTAATATGTGAGTAAAACGCAGTTGGCACACCTAGATTTTTTACAAAAAAACAAATTTGACTGAAAAAAAATGGCTGCTTTCAAACAGGTTTTTCCAACACTTCCTATGTGTCTAGAATAGAGTGCATTAGTGCCATCCCAGTTTTTCAGCAGCCTTGGATCTGGAAGTATTTTTCCCATATGTTTTTGTTTGTTTGCTTGTTTTAAAGTCCTCGTTTCAGAATTATAATCCATGAACCAAACTATCCAGCTAAGAGGTGAATCACAACATTACAAGCTTTGAAGTGACATATATATATATATCATATATATGATATGATATATATATCTATATATATATATATATATTATATTTATATATTATATTTATATACATTCTCTGACTCACAGAGTAGTACAACCCCCTCGCCATTTTTAGTAAATATTTTATTGACATCGTTTCATGTGAAACACTACGACTGACACTTTGCTCAATCTTAAGGTATGATGTACAGCGTGTATAACAGTGTACTTTGCTGTCCCCTCAAATAACTCAGTCACGCAGCCATTAATGTCTCACGCTGTCCACAAAATTGAGTACACCCCTTAGTGAAATGATCCAAAAAAATTGGGCCCAATTAGCCATTTTCTTTCCCCAGTGTCATGTGACTCATTAGTGTAAGGTCTCAGGTGTGAATGGGGAGCACTTGGGTTATTACCGACATCTGGTGAAAATTTCAAGTCAACAGCACCTTTAGAAATATATTTACTGAGAAAATGGTGATACTCTCTTTTACACTCTGATATATATGTTGAAAATCATAATAAATCCAGAAACTAGGGAAACTGACTTTTGTCATTCACAGTGCTTTTATGGAAGTGGGCAGGTGAAAGTAAGTAATTCCTTTGCCACGATTTGCTTGTTGCGATTCCCTGATAGGTGGATATTTCTTTGCATCCACCACCAGCATGTTTTATCATATTAAGAAATCTTTCATTACCCCTTAGAAATGTATCAAAAGAAAAAAACTTATATTAACTATTTATGGTTTACTTATTTTTATATTTTTGTACACTTATTATTGGATCCAAATGCTGTACTCTTTCAGAAGATCTGTAACAGTGCCCTTACCATATAACAGTGCAAACAAGGATTGCTGGAATCACTCAATGGCAGGGAAGGGTGTCATAAATTATGGAAAATCTTGTCAATGGCCAGGATAGAGTTAAGAAATAAGTTGAAATAATGTGGTCTGATAGCCTCAACAAAAACATATAACAATGATATACCTCATAGCTCACAGCAGGTCTGTCTTTAAAGGTTTATAAGTTATTGTTAAAAATCAATTCCCCTATGGAGAAAATGAAGGGGATTTTTACTTCTTTTACTGGACTGTTGCACTCTCTTGGTTTACCAAAGATAGACCTGCCCCAAACTCATAACATTTGTTGTGTTGGACTGATCGGGTAAAAAGAGCAATGTTTCGATAGAGTGACCATATGGACACCATTCACAGAAATTAACCTAAATTCATACAAATTACACGTCTCAGCATCCATATCCATTTCATTGGACCCATCTCTCAATGCTGTTTCTATTTTAAACAACGAAAGTGCTCTTCTACAAAAAAAAACACTATTACTTTCTATTGTCCAGCACACACAGACAGACACACATCGCAGTTGACCTGAGAGGAGTGTCTGCCATGCTTCCTCACTCCTGCTGAATAATACATACTGCACCCAAGTAAAACAATGTGCTCAGCAGGGAAGCCATAAGCTTTGAGGAGGAAGTGTGTCTGCTGATCAATGCAACTCTCCAAAAACATTGCTATACAGCAGACTGAGGGGACAGATATTGGTTTAATTAATGCACAGGCAAGGTTAGGGATGGGAGGAAAGGTAAGAAGTAAGAACGTCATTAGAATTTGTGATTTTAACTTTTTAGTTTTAGAAACGTTAAGTGATTTTAACTCTTCACGTGTTTAAAAGGCAGTTCACACCAAAAATGACCTTGTCCAGCATTCACTTTCCTCAACATTACTCTAAACTCATCTCTGTCATTTCTTTCTCATGAGCAAAACAAAAACAGACGTTTAGGAGAATGTTCATGCTGCACTTTTCCATACAATGCAACTGAATGGTAACCATGAACATGAGTATGATCATATGTTTTAAATGAATACCCATCTGCAGTGGTGTGGACAGAAACACTCTTTAAGGAGGAACCACCACACAGATCATAAATCATATATTAGTGCAAACAGCAAACATATTCATAAGTCCATAAAGGCCATTTTTTTGTCACAGTGACGGAAGTGCTAGTTAGCTTTGTTGTGGTTTGTCTTAATTTATTTCTCAATGCTTTTGCTGGCCACACACTCTTCATTAAAGGCACAACAGGCTGCCAAACACTCGCAGTTTCCAATTACGTCCACAAAAGACAAAACAAGAGCTGCCCATAAAAGACATTAACTGGCCCCATAAATGTTTGGCAGACTAAGAGAGAAATGTGGAGATTGAAAAAGTGCAGCTTGATTTATTTAGGTGGAATCGTAGAAGGAGACAATGAAAAAGAAAAAGACAACAGGATATTTAAAATGTACTTTATATTTTCAGTTTCAATTGATTGGCTTTTTTAATGCAGAAACCATCCCAGATCAAGTTATAATGCATCTATAAAGCAACTATCTATAAAGCTGACCAAGGCTGCATTTATTTGATCAATAATTCAATAACATTAATTCGCAAATACTTTTTAAAAAATACGGTTTTCTATGGAATATATTTTTTTAAATGCCAGTTATCTCTGTTGATGGCAAAGCTGAATTTTTCAGGCAGCCATTTTTTGCTAGGTAGGTCTCTTTGCCAGAACACTGGAGCAGACCGAGATCAAGCAAACGTCTTTGCTTTCGACACTTGGAAAAAATGTGCCCAACAAATAAGCCTGATGCTCACCTCACAACAGCTTTTCCCACTCTGGCTGTATCGTGTGTGCCAATCCCAACACATATATTTCAGCGCTACTCTTCCTGATGCACTTGACGGTTTCCTAAAGATTACATGAGTCAGCACCAGAGTTCATCCATTTGTCAGGGTCTGCAATTCAGAGAGTTCATATTTTTGACCCTCTTGTCTGGGGTGATTTCCTGTAAGCAGCAGTCAAAACCATTATAAATGGTACCTGTTTGATGTAAACAAAACAAACAGTCATTGTTGTCCAGGCTGAAACGGAATACTGTAATACAATTATATTTTCATAGTATTCACAGAAGTACTGAGTTATCTAAAATAAGACTATGCTACACCAGTGTTTACATGGAAAACTTTACAAAAGGTGACATATATTATTGTAGATGTTCACAGTTTCCACACAAACCTTAAAAGCACAACTGTTTTCAACATGATAATTGTGAGCAATCAGCACATTTGCATGATTTCGGAGGATCATGCACACTGAAGACGGGAGTAGTGCTCTAACAATGCCCTTTGCAATCACAGGATAATTCATTTAAATAGATTACATTACAAAACCGTTTATTTCACAATGTAATAAGATTCAAAATATTACACGTTTTCTAATCTAATAAATGCAGCCTTGGTAAGCAAATTAGGCTTCTTTCAAGAACATTAAAAAAATCTTTATACCAAACTTTTGAACGGTAGCTGATATATCTATAGGGCCTTGTTAGATGACTTAAGGCAAGGTACAGAATAAAGCTGACACAAACATGTTTCACTATTATCTCCTTGTTCTCACTCATATTCTTTTGTCTGCACTCTTTTGAAAGACACCTTTCTTTCCTTTTGTCATATTCAGTGAACACGCTCTCTCTTTTCCTGAGACTCTTGGCCTTGATTAAAACATTGACATTTCTGTAAGTGGCAGATACAGATTCTAGAGCAGGAAGAGAGGGTCATGTCTGCGGGCCCTCTGGTTCTTTGCATGTTTCTAAGCTGACCTGAGATCAGACAGACTCACATGTCAAGTTTCACCCTGTAGGAAAAAAGAAAACCAGAGGAGCGCCCTGGGAGTCCAGAGAAGAGATTTGAAAGAATTCATTTTACCAATACCGTGAGGCAAAGCCGAGCCTGGTGACACCTGCAGTCCCGCAGATAAAATAAAGGATGAGGGGAAAATGTCTCTGAAAATATTTATCAAAGCCTATATCATATGTTGGTGAAAAAGTAATAAAACTTCTGGGAACTAGAGCAAAAGGTTTGTTAGAAAAGTTTGTTGTAAAGAGCACATCTACAACACACAACATCTTACCCAATGGTAACTTTTCTCTGAACATGGAGCAAAATCACATTCAATAGCACTTCTGTTGTCACTGTGTTCTTAAAGCTCATCACTAGAGCCCTATCCAGACAAGACTAGTTTTCTAAACGATGTTTAATTACTTATCATCTGATGTCTGTGATTTTGTATTGTTTTGGACGGGCTAACATCTCCTTGTTTATTACACAGGTAGGAGTGTTTGTTTTCTAGATGTGGGAAAAAAAAAACATGTAAATGTGCAGATAATATATTAATATTGTATGTTCATATTTTAATATTGATATTAAAATAGTCTTATAAGTTTCTGTGATTTGCATCACTTTAATTAATTTTATATTACTTTTTTTGTCAGATGCCATCCATATTGACAGATTCAGCAAGATAGTAGTTCACATGAGGAGAAGCACTGTGATAAAAGAATATCAGCAATCACAGACATTTCCATTCGGATGGGATTAGATTTCTCAGAGGACCATTAACTTTGCTGAAAACCTGTGTGATAGCTCTGTATTTTGTTTTTTTTTTTACAGATAGTTTTTGTGAGCAAAACAGATTGGCAGATCGGGATGAGGAATTAAGTGCAAGTACATCTGGGAAACCACTAGATGCTGAGAGCAAACGCTACAAAAAGTAGATATTTTCAAATAGCATAGGTGTCCGGCATTACAGACTAGACTCATTATTGTATCAGCTGATGCTCCAGTAGGTGTTGCCTCAACCAAAAAAGAAAATTCTGTTATCATTTATTCACTTTCAAGTTGTTCCAAACCTGTATACATTTCTTTCTTCTGCTGAGCACAAAAGAAGACATTTTGATGAATGCTGGTAACCAAGCAGTTGCTGGCACTGATTTTTCTAGCTTTTTTGTGGGATGCACCCCCCCCGATTATGAAGTCAGTTGGGTGGCCACACAACTTCTTCAAATACTTGTTTTTGTCAAGCTCAAGTGCAGAAGAAGGACCGTCTCCTATGTTTTGCGAACAACAGTTTTGAGAATCGAGAATGCTCACCCGAAATTTTCATTTTTGGGTGAACTATAGGACATCTTCTATAACTATGCTGGTTTCAAGTTCACTTGACCCAGATTAGGTTTCTTAGGGGAACTTTACATAAGATGCAAGGACAACAGAATTGGACAGAATGCTGGGGTCTTCAGATGTGTTTTTAAAAGTTATTTTAACTTGACATTTTAAAATGCAGTACTCATGGAACAAGATACTCAAAGAAAACCATACAAGTTGTGACGTATGAAAAAAGCAAGAATTAAAAAAATAAATAAATAAAACATCTCTGAGAGAGTTTTACTGTCTTAACAGCTAGAACTGTGTCAGCACGGCATGTAAAGTACAGACACTAAAAATATCCAACAAAAGGAAAAAGAAAAAAATATTTGATAAAATCGAGTGCAAAGTGTCTGTCCTTTAACTTTAGCATGCCAAAAGCAGCACAGGATTAGCATGGCTGTACGACAGGTTGCAGATTTACACCTGCTAGCCTATGGGGACCATGGAAGCTCTGTGGTGATCAGAACGATAAGTGATCCCGAGCTGTAGCCGATAGCCCTGTGGGCCGACTGCCTCCAGTGCTACAAAGATTATCGCCAAGTGCTGTAGGATTTTAACAGTAAGAGAGTGTGTCGAATATCTTGTCACCATCTAAAGGCGAGATCCCAATTTCGTTCGGTAGCGCAAAAAATTGTCGCGCATCTCCTGACTCCGACCGTGAAGTTCGAGAGTGAAAGACCTGACCGCATACTGAGTGAATTAAACTGACTTTTCATCAGTGCACACGCCTCATTCCTGGTAAATTAATTTAAGAAACACGAGATCTGGTAACAATGGTTTAGGAAAATAATTTGGGTTAAACATGCAGGTTGTATGCCTCTGACGTGTTAATGCAGTACAGTTAGACACACACTCATATCATAAACCTACAGACAAACTGACCATAATGAGTACAGAATAATACAAATCCTAAAATAAATTCGTATGCATTTTCTAAATAAGGACGTCCTGAAATATCCCTAAAGTTTCAGCTTTACACAGTATATAAAGCACAGTGCAATGAATTCAGTTTTCTTCCTAACGGTGTAATTACATGTGTCTTTCTGAGATCTCACAAACCCTGCACGCCACTGTCACTGTCTGTGTGTGTTATGTGTGTGTGTGTGTGTGTGTTTGTGTGTGTGTGTGAACCTCAGTGAACATTTCTGAAAGTTTATAAGCTTTGTGTGCGTGTGTGTGTGCGGTGAGTGTATTTGACTCAGATTTGAACAGTACAAAGCATTTTCATCCCGACGCTTAGAGCAGTGACCTGTTGAATCTGCTGACGGATTACAGCCACCACACCACACACACACACACACCACACACACACACACACAAAAAACACACACACACACACACACGCGCATGCGCTGTTGTGTCTGTGTGTGACAAAATAAAGCAGCTGAAGCAGAACTGATACACACACACATACACACACACACAGAGCAGAGCGAGAGATAAATGAAGGAACTCATGCATTGTGGGATTGCAGCTCTTCTGCTGTCTGTGAGCTGGAGTCCGGTTCACTGTGGTTTTGTTCAGGGTTTATTGATTCTGGGAGGTCAAATTGTATTTTATTTTTTATTTTAAATTTACCATATTTTCTGTAATTTAAGTTATGTTTTTATCATATCAAACATGTTGCAACTTATATTCCAAAGCAACTTTATTTTACTATATATTCTGTAGTATAAGTTGGGTTTTTATAATCTGAAACATGCTGTGACTTATATTTCAAAGTGATCATTATTTTTTACCATATAGCAACAAGAATTAAAATAGATGTTTATAGTGTTTATAATGTTTGTAAAAGTTAAATGTGGTATTTTACATGATTTCTGAAGGTAATAATGTGGCTACACCTATGGGGTGCCCCGCCAAACAAACCCCCTACTAAATTTGTTTTCGGTTTGTTTTTTCTCTCACAATGTAATTCTGACCGTTGATGACACTTATAGTCAAGTGAGACTAATTTGGACAGAAATATAGTAAAATACTACTGTAACATTAAAACAGTTCAACACCGGTTATAGAAATCACGAAGTGTACTTTTTTTTTGTTTTACTATACAATTCTGCGCTACATTTCTATATATAAATTAATAGGTTTTGTCAAATTTGCTGATTGTTAATTTCTAACTTAACCCTGTTATTTCATGTTGTTTTCTGGTCATTCTGATCCAGAGAAGATTTTCTTTTTCCCAAAAATGTTAATGTTATCAAATTGGACTAAAACGTACTGATTTGCTCACACGTGTTATTACCAGTGTTGGGGGTAATGTATTACAAGTAACGCGAGTTACGTAATCAGATTACTTTTTTCAAGTACCTATTAAAGTAACGCATTACTTTTAATTTACAAGAGAAGATCTGAGTTACTTTTTCAAATAAGTAACGCAAGTTACTTTTTTTTTTTTTCAAATTTATTGACTGACAGCTCTGGTGTCGCCATGGCGACAGAAATCAGAAGATGTTACTGTAGTTCTAAAATAAATATGAATATGCATTAATTCATCTCACTCACACAAAAAAAAACACAGATTCAGTATTCCTCAAAATGAATAAAAATAATGCAACTCAGAATATGACGCAAACCTGCAATAATTAAATGTTAAACAACACAAATATGCTTTATGTATTTAATCCCATTCTATTAGCTTCTGAGCTTCGATGATCCAGTTCAGCAGCCGCTGGCCACATACTACACTAATAAGCAAAAATTACTCTAGACGAACATCTGTGTGTCTTTGTTTATTGCTGAAGTGTGTTGAAATGTCTTCTTCTGCATTCTACTGTACTTTCCCTTCAGCCTGAGGCGCATTCATTTCACTTTTGGCTTTTATATTTGCCAAAAATATAACTTTTTTATTTTAAAAACAAACAAGCGAGCCCTGTCCCGAGTAAAAGTACCAAAAGAAACGTAACGCATTACTTCCCTAAAGTAATCTGTCAACGTATTAGTTACTTCTTTTATGGAGTACCGCCATAATTGTATGCATCTTTTTAAAAGTACCTTTCCCCAACCTGTTTAATAAATCTAAAAATTTAAAGCTGGTAGGTTTTTGAGATCCTTTTCCCCCACGTGTGGTGTTGCCTTGTCAAACATGATCATTACACAAAAGTGTATAAAATCTCTCCTTATGTGATATTAATCAACAAACTTAAATTAACTTTTTTTTATCAACTTGTTTTTCTTTCAATTGGCACAGGTTTTAATTTGTTTTTCATTGTCAGAACTGTTATGATGTCAAGGCCTCATTGATCTTAGCTCATGCTCCTCAGTTTTTCCCGTGCTTCTTGCCAAAATGATCCACAAATAGTGCTTTGTTTCACTTAAAAACTGAGGTTTAAGCTCAGATCAATGAGGCCTAAGATCAATAAGTTTCAAAAAGAAACACAAACCTGTGCCAACTGAAAGAAAACAAGTTGATAAAAAGATTGAATCCAATATATGGTAATAAGGTAGTATAATGAGAGATTTACAAGCAATTTTTCAAAGGCCGGTCATTTTTGAACGCCAAACTAGGTAATGGATTTTCACAAGGGTTAGCTGGTTTTGTTTTGCTGTGATAATTTATATGTACAGTTTCTGTCATGCCACACAAATTGAAGCTGAATTGTTTTATGGCCGATCGATGTGCTGAAAGTTGAACGGGTTCATCACATGACAGAGGACGGGTTATGATCATGATTCTCATGATTGGTTATTGATCACTTCAACTGTGCACATTAATGTGGAAAAGTGTCTGTAATGAAGGATAAAGCATCTATAGATCATTTATAGCAATAGCTGCCAACATAGACTATATTTTATAAATCGGATAGTTCCGGTCCTTGATTCTGAATGACTCAGTCACGTTCAAAGCTGTTGTAAATTACTCCACAAACACACACCTTTGTTTACTTCTGTGTGAACCACAACAGATTCAGTCTGACCCTCTGTTTTAGCGGAAGATATCCGTTATTTACTTATATCACTGTACACTTATTGCTCCCTTTATTTACTCCAATGGCTGTGACACAAATAGGAATAACCATTTTATACAACAGCGTACCCCCGTGCACACGCCGCGTGGTTTACACGTGAATTATCCACTTCGCGTCGTGCCTAGCAACGCCCCTTAGCTGTAATAAATTCACTGCACGGTTTCTTGGGGCTTATTGCTTTAATAAGGCATCATGTGCAGCGATCAGCACTTTAATTTATTCGTGTATCAAAGTTCCATCCAGAATGCCATGGAACAACTCCGTCATGAATTGTCTGACATAACAAAAAAAAAAAAAAAAGATAATTTCACTATTTCTACACATAATACATATTACCCTCGTGTAGAACCATGGCCTGGACATCATCCGGTGGACTACGACAAATGTATAAATGATCAAATCTTTGCTGTAAAACCTGTTGCTTCTTTCTGTCGCCTGATTGATAGTTTATAGAGTTTTTTTTATCAAGTTAAAGCTCTTTTAGTGAAATTGTACAAACGTCCAGCTTCAGCTGGTGCTTCACGTGTCTTTTTGCTGTCAAATCTTGATTTTAATCAAGTAAACGTCAGAATAACTTTAGTAATATTTCCAGATGAACACTTGCTGGATTGAAGCAGCTCAGCTTTACTTGATTCTCCATCAATCGTTTTTTAGAGTCTCAAATCTGATCCTCAGTATCTTTTGAGGAGCGTTTGTTTCCAGAAGCTTTACTTTCACTGTTCCTCAGCGTTAAACAGGGAAATAATGTGTCAAAATATAGAATTTTATGTGAGTATCTGCTGTGCTGTTCTAAAGATCTCATTGATTTACATTACAAGCATCGGAATTTCATCATATAAATATGAACATCTGCATGAAATTGCATATTTTTGGCCTCTAAATAAAATGAGCTGTTTTTTTTTTTTTTCCTTTTGTCCTTTCCTCCATCTTCCCTCACTATAATCAGACATATGAGCAATAAAAGCCTGATGCTAATAACAAAACAAAGATCCTGCAGACATTTATTAAAATATTGTCTAAAGGCAGGGCTGAATTTCGGCAAGTGATTGTCACTAATTCTACTGATTCCCCAGTTTCCTGCGTTTGTAACGCTTGAAATTCCCGCCAATATTTCAACGTGAACGCCCTCGCGACGATGAAGAAAAAAAAAAAAAATGTATCATTTGCACGTGCTTTTGAGTCTTACAATTTTAAACATTCAAGTACTCAATTCACACACTGCAGCCACTTACGCCTTATTGCGCGTAAACGGCCAAACAAAAATATGTCAAAGTGCCCGTCTTGATGAGTATTCATGTAAACAGTCAATTTATACTAAACACTGACGGTATGCAGGCTATTAAGTTAATGTAAACAGTTGAGAAACAAAACTTATGTGTAACAGTAGGATCCGTGCATGAGGTCTTAAAGAGACAAGCAACCTAAATAAACCTGCTGCTGTCTGTCATTAATGTTTATTTATACATTGAAGACTAACCAGTGTTATTTTAAAGTTAAACAGATTATTCTGTTTCTGTGGTATTTCTGTACCTGCATATTACTGTTAGACCTACCGGAAAAACTTAAAGCACAGTTAATTTAATTGTATCTTGTTATTGTATTTGTTTGTGCC